>OZ023262.1:99088763-99441263 GCA_964006375.1 Tillus elongatus | reverse complement strand
TGCCATAACGTACCTGCTGCGTCTCGAAATTTTATGATATAAACCCGTGCACCAAATTTGGTTGCCATATATTTGTTACTTCCGGAGATATAAAAGTTTTCCGAAAAGACAAAATTTTCTAGGAAAAACTGGTCCGATTTTCCTAGCTAACGAACTTATCCAAGCCATTTGCGAAAGGAAGGTACTGACCACGTCGGCCCATTATTTTTTGAGTGTGACATATATATATATATATATATATATATATATATATATATATATATATATATATATATATATATATATATATATATACATATAAAATCTAAAACCAACCTCTAATGTGGTACTAAATCGCGCTCATTTGAAGAATTTTTTTCAAAATTCAAAAGTCGAGATCTCCTCGTTAGTAAATTTTTTTTAAAGAAAATTCACTAGAAATTGAAACTGACCGTGCATATGGGTTCTAGGGGCCTTGTTCGCGCTCATTTTAAGAATGTTTTTTTAAATTCAAAAGTCGGGATCTCCTCGTTAGTGAACTTTTTTTAAAAGAAAATTCACTAAAAATGTAGATAATAGCTAGTGCCCGTTAGAATAAGTATAGTTCCTTTGTAATCCACTCGTTCGTTGACATAATTTACCTACCTGCATGAAACCAAGGCTCAGTGCAGTTTGTTCAAAGCCGTCCTGGCGGATCTCTGGACACACAGTGTCCCAGTCATCCTACATATTAATTAAACACCACCTCCAAGAAAAAAAGAACAAAGAGAACTTAATAAAATATTTGTATATACAAAACTTTTTGGTGACATAGTTTATCTACCTACATGAAATCAAGGCTCAGTGCACTTTGTTCAAAGCCGTCCTGGCCTGTCTCTGGATGCACAGTGTCCCAGTCATCCTATACATTATCTCAAAAAAAAAAAAACAGAGGGAACTTAATAAAATATGTATTTATACAAAACTTAAGCTAATTAGATAATTAAGAATGGACATTGTGTAAAAACTAGAGTAGAACATTAAATTTGGGGGCGATGTAATCTTGATAGATACATTTGTCTTTCGTATAGATCACATATAAAAAATTTTAAATTCTGGGGCTAATTGATCTTACGATCCAAAGACAGGCATCAACCAACAACAACAACAACAGATACAGATTCAACGAACACATGATAGGAAACAAACGCCGCCTCCTTGAAGACTAGAGCGGCAACCGTTCTCAACATGTATGTATATTAATTTATCTTTCCCAAGACCACATCTATATTCGAGTCTAGTCTGGAATTCAGATGCATAACTAGATATTTTGCCCTCTGCTGTGATTATTCATTGAATTACACACAGCTTGGTAAATATTTTTAAAAAAATGTTGCAACTTTATGGTAAGCAATTGCCATGACACGGCGTTCAATTCATGGCTAGGTAGATATTATTTTAATCTTCACTCGTAATTGGATGTTTCAGATTAGCACTTGTTTACCATGTGTATGCGTTCTATACCAGTCTAGATACATGGAAGACCATTGCGAGACTTACGACTACATAGTCGCGATCTCGGTGCGGAACCAGGTTGTGTGTTGTCACGACAGCTCGTAATAACACAATATGATATTATATAGAGACAGTGTACAACCAACTAACAATTTTATAAATTGTCAGCTCTGGCCCATTTCTTCCCTAATGTAGGAACAACGTATGTAAGGCTAGATGTATTCAAATCATAATTTAAAAATCTCTGGACGCAGCAAGTGCGTTATGGTAGCGAATTTTCTTTAAAATATTTTTAATAGCAAATGTCATTCTTTGATGAAAGCAGGCATCAAACTTGGTTGCCTATATAATAGAAACAATGTACCATATTTCATCGAAATAAATTTATTGTTTGAAAATATATAAACATTTTTCAAAAGTCTAGATGCAGCAAATGTGTTATGGAAGTGAATTTCCATAAAAATGTTTTTAATAGCAAATGCGAGCAGGCATCAATCTGATTACCGGTATAGTCTATGTGGTAGAAACAATGTACTATATTTTATCAAAATTACTTATGGTTTGAAAATATACAAAAATTTTCCAAAAATAAACTTAAATGTTGGTTTTCTAACCAACAAAGCTTACGTTAATAGCAAATTGAGTTATTGAAATTTGAAGGATTTAATGAAAATTCGGTAAATTTGCAGATTAGCTTCCGAACGTTTTTTAACAAATTGTTTTCAGAAACATTACTAGGACCCCACCTGGATGCACAAACCACAAAAAAAAATTCTTATTCACACCCTCCAAGGAAGTTATGGGACTGGGAGTGAATAGGGGTGCTGTGCGGGATAGGCACGGTTTAAGAGGGATATGGCTTCAAGATGTGAAAAAGACAGCTTTCAAGCCCGCTTTATTCGAATTTTCTGCCCATATTTCCTTTTTACTACCTACCCCGCGCAGCACCCCTACTCACTCCTGGTCCCGTAACTTCATTGGAGGGTGTGAACAAGAACTTTTTCTTGGGGTTTGTGGATCCAGCGGGGGTGGGTAGGCAGGTTTCTGAAAACAGTTTTTTTTAATGTTCGGGAGCTAATCTGCAAATTTGCCGAAAATTCGCTACCAAAACGCACTTACTGCGTCTAGATCTTTTTCTTACAAACGCATCATATTTCTATAAAAAATTTAAAAATGCATTAACGAATTTGTTCTACGAAAATTAGCTAAAAAAATTATACACCCCTACTCACTCCTGGTCCCGTAACTTCCTTGGGGAGTGTAAACATGAAATTTTTTGGGGGAATAGGGATGCTGTGCGGGGTAGGCAGGGTTTAAGGGGAATATGGCTTCAATATGTGAAAAAGACAACTTTCAAGCCCGTTTTATTCGCATTTTCTGCTCAAATTTCCTTTTTACTACCTACCCCGCCCAACACCCCTATTCACCCCTGGTCCCGTAACTTCCTTGGGGGGTGTGAACAAGAATTTTTTTTTGGGTTTTGTGGATCCAGGGGGGGGGGCTAGGCGGGTTTCTGAAAACAGTTTTTTGAAAAGCGTTCGGGAGCTAATCTGCAAATTTACCGAAAATTCGCTACCAAAACGCACTTACTGCGTCCAGATTTGTTTTCTTATAAACGCATCATATATCGATAAAAAATGCAAAGTGCATTAACAAATTTGTTCTACGAAAATTAGCTAAAAAAAAAATTATACACCGTTAAACCATAAACTTCACTAAACCTACAAATAAATATCCAAAAAGACACCAAATTAACTAAACTGACAGCCAAAGCATCAAAGAAAGGGTCTATTTGAAATGGATATTTTGTAAATATTTTAGTAAAATGAAGGGCAATCACGGTTGAATCTGATACTTAAGGGCTTGCAGAACACTCTTCTTGCAACATTTTCTTTTCACAATTGGTATTTGTTTCACATAATTTGCCTAAACATTGCCAATTTTGACGTTTAAAATTGCGAGTTTGACGTTTTGAGGAAAACTCCAAAATTTGTTTCTTTAACTGCCCATAACTTCGTTGTCTTTAAAGCTAGAGACCTAAATTTTGGTACAGAGTTCACTCTTTATAATACAAATACGCGTACCAAATTGGTTGCCGTTACTTTGTTATTTACGGAGATATGAATTTTTTTAGAAAGAAAACACAAAAATTTCCGGGAAAACCTGGTCCGATTTTCCTGGATAACGAACTTATCCAAGCCACTTGCAAAAGGAAGGTACTTACCAAATTTTATCAAGAGTTATCGGTCGGATATATATATATATATATATATATATATATATATATATATATATATATATATATATATATATATATATATATATATATATATATATATATATATATATATATATATAAACATAGATCTCCTCATTAGCGAATTAAAAAAAAATTCTCTAAAACCGCAGACCGGTTCCGCTCTAATTAGAGCTCATCACTACGGTATACTAATTACAGCGAGAACACACCTATAAAGTAATACGGCTATGGTAGCCAGCCTCCTAGAACATTGTGAGACGTACATACAAGGCATTTACAACACCCTGTAAGTTATGTGACTAAGTTGTAATGGAAAGTAAAACGAAGTTTGAATCGCGATCAACGAAATGATTTTTCACATAATGAATTAACACTCTGCGGATACTTTTCGCTCTGAAAGAATGCATGAAATTGATTTTCACCGCGGCGTCGAGAGATTGTGGGTCACCTTTATCAATTTCGTTGTCATAACGACATGGCGCCCGGACCATCGCTTTAACCAAACTTATCGTCACATTCAAAGGCTAATTTATCAAAGCCACTCTTCCTAAATCAATTTTCTGAAAATTCCAGAGCGTCGCTATCAGATAAGTATGCAGTACGTTCGTACAAATAAACTAGGTCCTTGGCGTTGATTGTTTCGCAGACAGACAAATTGAATTGTGTTTACTGCAAAATGGTGTTAATGTATTTTCCACCATCAAAATTATCACACGACTAAACAAGCAATGAAATCATTTGAAATGGGTGCCTAATATGTCGTAATATATTTTGCTGCCCAACCCATCCTTTATTATTTGTATTATTAAATTCATGTCTTCCATTTGTGACCTAATTTTGCCTTTATTATTGTAATAATAAACTAGATTGGACATCTACAGGGTAATCGTTAGTGTTCGAGTATTTTCACCCTGCGTCTATTTAAAAAGAAACTTAGGTACATACCATACCGCGTAGGTAGCTTGGAGGTAGGCTTCTTAATGAACGTGAATAAATTTGGGACTTCGAATTGCAAATTTATTTATAGGGTATCCACTTAAGCTCGCATCCTATGGAGGTCGTCGGAACCGGGAGGAAGGTGGTTAAATTACGAAAAAGTTGCTTTTTAAATTCCTTCGCTATCTTTTTAGAAATGCGATATAGTAATAGTAGTCGCAGCTGTTTTCAAAATATCCCTGGAATGCTGAAAATATCATTTTCTTTTTGTAAATTCGCCATTAGGTTTTAGTGAATTTTGGTGAAGAAAAACTCACTATCGAGCACATTTCGACTTTTGATTTTTTAAATTCCTTTTAATAAGAGCAAACTAAGACCCCTGGAACCCAATTTCGGAGTCGGTTTTAATATATATATATATATATATATATATATATATATATATATATATATATATATATATATATATATATGCGTGCGTGAGGGTGTGTGTGTGTGTGTAATAGGCCATTTTAATGAAATTTGACAGATACCTTGCTATTGTAGGTGGCTTAGACAAGATAGTTAGCCAGGAGAATCGGAGCAGTTTTTCCAGGAAAATTTAGGTCTTTCGTTCAGAAATATCACCTTAAATAACAAAGATGTGGCAGCCAAATTTGGTACCGACGTTTATGTTATAAAAAGTACACTAAACACGAAATTTGGGATCTCTGTTAAAAGAAAAAAGTTACAAGCATCCAATGAAAAAAGTTGTTGGAACAATTGGAGGTTTATTTGTGTGTTAAAGAAATCTATTAAATATTACAGACAAATATTATTTTTCTTGGCGCATATATCACTTTCGTATAAAATTAGCCTTGATCATCTCTATGAAAATTTGCTGAACATACTTCTCTAGATAAAAAATTATGATCAAATAGACTTACTTTTCAGCATTTTTAGTGAGTGCATTCGATGCGTCGTCTTTTTTAATTCAAGAAAATTCAATAAAATTTCTCAAAAAATTGGACGTGTGCCTTCAGTGAACTGAGGTCAATATATATATATATATATATATATATATATATATATATATATATATATATATATATATATATATATATATATATATATATATATATATATATATATATATATATATATATATATATATATATATATATATATATATATATGGATGTATGTATCACCCTAATAACTAAATAGATAATGGGCCGATTTTTATCAAATTTGGTCCTTTTGCAAGTGGCTGGATAAGTTCGTTAGCCAGGAAAAACGACCCGTTTTTTCCCGTAAAATTCTGTGTTTTCTTTCCGAAAGTTTTTATATCTCTGGAAACAGCAACGTTATGGCAACCAAATTTGGTGCGCGGGTTTATATCATAAAAATTAAACCATGTGACAAAACTTAAATCTGGGAGTTAAAAGACAAAAAAGTTATAGGCATTAAAAGAAAGCAGTTTTGGGATTTTTCTCTTAAAACGTCAAATTTGGCAAAATTTAGGCAAAGAACCTGTAACGAATACGGGTTATGTAGAGAAAATCTAGCAAGAAGAGTTTTTACACACCCTTAAGTTTCAGCTTCAAGCGTCATTATCCTTCAGTTTACGAAAATATTTCCAGAATCATTTCAAATAGACTTTTTCTTTATGCTACGGCACTATTTTTAGTTATGGAGTTTATCGTTTAATGGACTATAGTTTTTAGCGAATTTCCGTAGAAATAAATCGCTAATGAGGAGACCGCCACTTTTAAATTTTGAAAAGATTTAAATTCCAGCTTTAACCGTCATTATCCTTTATCTTACGAAAATATTTCCAGTATCATTTCAAATAGACCCTTTGTTTGATGCTTTGGCAGTAGTTTTAGTTATGAAGTTTATCATTTGATGCACTATAGTTTTTAGCGAATTTCCGTAGAAATAAATCGCTAACGACGAGACCGCCACTTTTAAGTTTTAAAAATATTCTTCAAATAAGGGCGAACTAGCCCCCCTAGAACCTATACTCGAGGTTAGTTTCAGCTTTTATCTGTTTTGGTATATTATACAACGTGGTGGCGAACTTTTATTAAATGCTTCAAATTTCAATAGCTCAATATGATATTAAGCTAAGGTTAACCAGAAAACCAGTTTTCTCAGGAACATTTTAAGTTTCTTACTAACCAAATTTAATGCCTGCTTTCTTAAAAAAAACATATATGCTATTATAAACATTTTTAGCAAAATTCACTACCATAACGCACTTGCCTCGTCCATATTTTTTATATTTAATATATCCTACTAAAAATTAATGTTGGGAAGTTTCACCGTGTTTAGAATTAAAAGAGTCTGGACGCAGTAAGTGCGGGACAGTAGTGAACTTTTGTAATACATAACGCAACTTACTTTATCTTCTATGCACATCATTGCACCTGCTTTAACTTATTTATGTTAAATTTAAGTAGCTGATTTTTATAAATAATTCATTATAAAGTATTTGAACTCTCATAGAAAGTCACTCAAATCGTGTGAAATTCTGTAGGTAGAAACACTGATGATGACTAAATCATTTAATGTATCCATCTTTGTTCATTCTGTTAAACCGAACACTGCACAGTAATGTATTTGTTTAACAACAACGAATACCATTCGCGGCATCGAAAATTTTTAAAAAACTTGAATTACAAATGTACAACAAAACTAAATTTTGGCACATTGTTTCTCCAGTTTCATAATAATATACGAGTAAAATTTCATAAAAATTAATTGGGGAGTTTAAAAGAAGTAGCTTCGGAAATGAGTTCCAAAGACTTTAATCCGCCCTCATTTTGATTTTTTTTAAATCGTCAACTCTATATAAGCGAAATTTTCTTGAAAATAATTTGGTAAGATAACATCTAAATTTACGCGGTGAACCCAGTTTAAACAAGAGTCATATTTTGTCCTTTATGTACACCGTATTGAATTTTTTATAAAGTTGAATAGCACTTTTAAATCCGCATACAAAGTTTTTGAAATTCAAAATAAGTTATCAAAGAAGGACACAAGACCAAAATATATTAAGTGGTTAACAGAATCTATTGAATATTACAAATATCAAGTTTTCTTGGCGCAACAAGGTCAAAAAATTTCATACTATATTTTCTTAAAACCGCAAAGTCGCGATTTAAAACGACAAAATTAGCGAGTTTCAAATAACGATTCTGAAACTAATGCGGGCTATGTAGAATAAATGTTACAAAAAATAGGTTTTACAAAGGCCAAAGTTTTGCTTCAACCGCTATTGTACCTTATTTTACTGAAATGTTTTCAGAATATTCATTTCAAATAGACCCATTCTCTGATGCATTGCAAGAAGTTCAAGTTACAGGCTTTGTCATTAATAGTCTTTTAGTGAATTTTCTTTTAAAAAAATCACTAATAAGGAGATTCCTACTTTTGAATTTTAAATTATTTTTTTTTTCAAATGAGCACTAACTAGGCCCCCTAGAGCACATTCCGGGGTCAGTTTGAGTTTAAATTTTTATATGTTAGCAAATGTTTAGCAAATATGTGTTTAAGAAAGCAGGCATCAAATTGGTTACCAGTATAACCTATATAGTAAAAACAATGTGCCATGTTTCATCAAATAACTTTATTGTTTGAAAATGTATAAACATTTCCGAAAGTAAACTGAAAGTGTTCCCGAAAAAACTCGTTTCTTGGTTAACCTTATAGGCTAATAGCAAATTGAGCTATTGAAATTTGAAGCATTTAATTAAAATTCTCTACCAGAAGGCACTTGCTGCGTCTCTAATTTCTCTTCTTACAAACATGCATTATATTTCGATGGAAAATGCAAAAATGCAATAACATAAGGCGTGTTCCACCACCAAAAAAGAAATAAAACTTGTATCACTAACTACTTATTAATGTATACCTTTTTTTAATATATTGTATAATAACGGATATATTGAGCTTTATTGCTTTTTTTACGAAAATTCGACAAAACATATACCAATAAACGATAAAATCTATAGCTAAGACTACTGCCAAAGCATGAGAAAAAGGGTCTATTTGAAATGAATTTTCTGGAAATATTTTAGTTAAATGAAAGACAAGGACGGTTGAAGCTAAGACTTCAGGCTTTGTAAAACATTCTTCTTAACACATTTTCTTTCCATAGCTCGTATTAGTTTCAGGTTCTTGGCCTAAATGTTGCCAATTTTGACGTTTTAAATTGCGACTTTGATGTTTTGAGGAAAACCCCCTTTTTTTAAATATCTATAACTTTTTTATCTTTCAACCTACAGAGCTAGATTTTGGTACGTGATTTACCTATAATGATATAAACGCACGAACCAAATTTGGTTTCTCTTACTTCGTTATTTCCGGAGATTTTTTTTTTGAAAGGAAACACAAAATTTTCCGGGAAGCCCTGGGCAGATTTTCTTGGCTAACGAAAATATCCAAGCCACTTGCAACAGGAAGGTATTCACCTAACTTAATCAACATCGGCCCATAATTTTTTGAGTTATCGGTGTGATATATATATATATATATATATATATATATATATATATATATATATATACATATATATATATATATATATATATATATATATATATATATATATATATATATATATATATATATACATACATATATATATATATATATATATAGATATATATATATATATATATATATATATATATATATATATATATATATATATATATATATATATATATATATATATATATATATAAACATATAAAAATTGAAACTGACCCCGGACCTCATTTAAAGAAATTTTTTCAAAATTCAATGGTCAGAATATCCTAATTAGCGAATTTTTTTAAAGAAAATTCACTAAAAATTGAAACTACCATAACTCACTTTTTTCGAATGGAAGGGTATGCGCTTTGTTTTAAGTTTAGTAGTACACTCCCTAAACATATAGACTCTAGTTTTGGAAATATTTAGGTACATTTGCAATCGAATACCTAGCATGATTGAATTAGATTACCTATCTGATTATTTAGCGAATTTTTGAAGAAAAATATTAAAATATCTTAATGAACTTTGGTACCAACCAGTAAGAAATAATTAATCTAATAGGATTATCTACGTTTACATTCTCATAATATGTAAGTAGTTGATAAATTGTATTCACAAATGTCAAATGTAACTTCAAAGTAGCAGACTTAAGGAAGGTTCTTATTTCTGACAGCTTGTGATATGAAAATATGAGTATTTTTCCCCTTAGGTATTTTTTTCTTTACTTCCACTGGTCCAAATTTCCGTGTAAAGCAAAAAAACTAACATTTTCTTTTTTCAATTCTAATTACAGGTTAGGTACATAATTTGAATTTTGTGTATTGTTTTAGCAAATTTTGTTGCCAAAAAAAAAACCAGTCAGTTTTTGCAGAAATTTTTGTGTGTTTCTGTAGAAATAATTGTTAGCAAGATTTTTGTGAAATTTTCATGTATTTTTTTTTAATTTCGTGCAAAAATTGTTTGCAAATTTTCATGTAATTTTTTTTGTGAGTTTCGTCGAAAAGCTTTTTTTGAATAATTATATCTTGGCAGGTGAGTAAATAGCTTAAAAAGTTCGTTGGCCAGGAAAATCGGTCCAGTTTTTTCGGGAACATTTTAAGTTTATTTTAGGATTTTTTACTTTTGCAAACAATCTATTTCGATGAAATATGGTACATTGTTTCTGATATACGAGTTATACCAAATTTAATGCCTGCTTTCATTAAAAAAAGACCTATTTGTTGTTAAAAACCCTTTAATAAAAACTCACCAGCATAACGCACTTACTGCGTCCAGAATTTGCACATTTATTTAGGTGTATCGAAAACTTACTCATAGTGCTACTATGTATAGTTTATTAATTATTAGTGAATTTTCTTTAAAAAATTCACTAATGAGGAGATCCCGACTTTTGAATTTTGAAAAAATTTCTTCAAATGAGCGCTAATTAGGCCCCCCAGAACACATATCCGGGGTCAGTTTCAATTTTTATATGTTTGTATATATATATATATATATATATATATATATATATATATATATATATATATATATATATATATATATATATATATATATATATATATATATATATATATATGTATCACACCGATAACTCAACTCAAAAAATAATGGTCCGATTTTGATTAAATTTGGTGAATAAATTCCTTTTGCAAATGGCTTGGATAAGTTCGTTAGCCAGGAAAATGTGCCCAGGTTTTCCCGGAAAATTTTGTGTTTTCTTTCGAAAAAAAATTATATCTCCGAAGTTAACAAAGTAAGGGCAACCAAATTTGGTACGCTGTCAGAAATAAGAACCTTCCTTAAGTCTGCTACTTTGAAGTTACATTTGACATTTGTGAATAAAATTTATCAACTACTTACATATTATGAGAATGTAAACGTAGATAATCCTATTAAATTAATTATTTCTTACTGTTTTGTACCAAAGTTCATTAAAATATTTAAATATTTTTCTTCAAAAATTCGTAAATAATCAGATAGGTAATCTAATTCAATCATGCTAGGTATTCGATTGCAAATGTACCTAAATATTTCCAAAACTAGAGTCTATATGTATAAGGAGTGTTCTACTAAACTTAAAGCAAAGCGCATACCCTTCCATTCGAAAAAAACTGAGTTATGGTAGTTTCAATTTTTAATTAATTTTCTTTAAAAAAATTCGCTAATTAGGAGATCCCGAATTTGAATTTTGAAAAAATTTCTTTAAATGAGGTCCGGGGTCAGTTTCAATTTTTATATGTTTATATATATATATATATATATATATATATATATATATATATATATATATATATATATATATATATATATCACACCGATAACTCAAAAAATCATGGGCCGGTGTTGATTAAGTTAGGTGAATACCTTTCTTTTGCAAGTGGCTTGGATATGTTCGTTATCCAAGAAAATCTGCCCAGGGCTTCCCGGAAAATTTTGTGTTTCCTTTAAAAAAAAAATATCTCCGGAAATAACTAAGTAAGGAAAACCAAATTTGGTTCGTGCGTTTATATCATTATAGGTAAGTTACCTACCAAAATTTAGATACGTAGGTCAAAAGACAAAAAAGTTATAGGCATTTAAAGAAAAATAAATTGGGGTTTTCTTCAAAACGTCAAAGTTGCGATATAAAACGTCAAAATCGGCAACATTTAGGCAAATAACGTGAATCTAATACGGGCTATGGGAATCAAATGTCTCAAGAAGGATGTTTTACAAACCCTGAAGTCTTAGTTTCAACCGTCATTGTCCTTCAATTTACTAAAATGTTTCCAGAAAATTCATTTCAAATAGACCCTTTCTCTGATGCTGGGCAGTAGTTTTAGCTATAGAGTTTATCGTTTAATGGTATATAATTTTTGTCGAATTTTCTTAAAAAATCAATAAAGCTCAATATATCCGTTATTATACAAGATATGAAAAATATCTTTATACATTAATTATAGGGTGTCTTGAGCTACATCTTCAAAAAATATTTCTACAATCACAGGGTGGCCCAAAAGTCGTCGGTGATACAAATTTTCTTTTTTTTTTAATCAAACACGCCTTATGTGATTGCATTTTTGCATTTTCCATCGAAATATAATGCATGTTTGTAAAAAAGAAATTCCGGATGCGTTATGGTAGCGAATTTTGATCAAATGCTTCATATTTGTATAGCCCAATTTGCTATTAACCGATAAGGTGGACCAAGAAACCAGTTTTTCCGGGAACACTTTAAGTTTACTTTAGGAAATGTTTGTACATTTTCACACAATAAAGTTATTTTTATGAAACATGGCACATTGTTTTTACTATATAGGTTATACTGGTAACCGAAATTGATGCCTCTTTTCTTAAATTAAAAGAAAAACACATATTTGCAATAAAAACATTTTTATGAAAATTCACTACCATAACGCACTTACTGCGTCCAGAATTTGTACATTTATTTAGGTGTATCGACAACTTACTCATGGTGCTACTATGTATAGTTTATTAATTATTTAGTTTTGCCGACTTTCACTAAGTCTTTAACTAAAAGCTTTTAATAGAAAGTTTACGAAAGTTAGTTACCATAGTCTACTTTCTGTGTCAGGACATTTCATATTATGTATTAACCTACAGTGTTCCTAATGGTTTTCATCCACTTTGAATTTATAACTTTTTCAATAATTCATTGTTTGCATTCGGAAAGACAAAAGTTGAGTCTTGTCGTAATTAAATAGTTAATTCAGTGAAATCTCTTTGTAGTTCCCTTGAACAGAAAATTAGGAACTTGGAAAACTAAGAAGTTTCAATCAAGTCTCTCGTTTGGAAAGATGAGTTAAATTTAGTAATTAGTAGAGCTGTTCTTTTGTTTGGAAAACTAAATACTAGAAAAGAAAGGTTCGTTCTTACCTAGCAATGCTTAAAATTTCATTCAGACGCTTTTCATTAAGTGTACTTAATACTTGAGTAGATTATTGTTTCGGAAATTCTAGTAATTTACAAAATATACTAAGATCAGAATTTCATAATAGTTTCGAGACTGTAATCATATTAATTATATGTTTTATTGTAAAAAAAAACATGAATAATAATAAAAAAGTTAATAAAATGGGTAAGATTACGATATTTAAGTCTCTTTTTGGTGAATTTTCTTAAAAAAATTAACTTAAGAGGAGATCCCGACTTTTGAATTTTGAAAAAATTCCTGTAAATGAGCGCAAACTAAGCCCCCTAAAAGCCATATCCAGGGTTAGTTTGAATTTTTATATGTTTATATATATATATATATATATATATATATATATATATATATATATATATATATATATATATATATATATATATATATATATATATGTTTGTATAACACCGATAACTCACAAAATAATGGGCCGATTTTTCGGAGTACCTTCCTTTTGCAAGTGGCTTGGATACCAAAATTGAGGTGTGTACGTTCAAAGAGAAACAAGTTATGGGCACTAAAAAAAAGGGTTTTTCTCAAAACGCCAAGGTCGCGTTTTGAAACGTCAAATTTGGAAACATTTAGCTAAAAAACCTGAAACAAATACGGATTATGTAAACAAAATGTTGCGCAAAGAGTGTTCTGCAAACCCTTGAGTTTCAGCTTCAACCATCCATTGTCCTTCATTTTACTAAAATACTAGTAGACCCTTTCGCTGATGCTTTGGCTGTATGTTTAGTTAGGTTTATGGTTTAACGGTCTATAATTTGTAGCTAATTTGTTTAGAGCAAATTCGTTAATAGGGAGACCGCGACTTTTGAATTTTAAAAAGATTTCTTCAAATGAGCGCAAACTAGGCCCAATAGAATCCATATCCGGGTGCACTTTCAGTTTTTCTCCGTTTACATATATACAGGGTGACGAATTTCTACGTAAAGCTCAATATAATTGTTATTATACAAGATGCGAGAAAAAGTTGTAGCTGCATCTTATAAAATTATTTTGACAATCGCAGCGTGGTCCATAAGTCGTTGGTGATCCCTATAAATTTTCATTTCGAACACGCTTATATTATTGCATTTTTGCATTTTTTATCAAAATATGATCCATGTGTGTAAGAAAAAATCGAGATGCAGTAAGTGCGTTTTGGTAGCGAATTGTCATTAAATGCTTTAAATTTCAAAAACTCAATTTTCTATTAACCTAAGGTTTGTTGACTAGGAAACCAGTTCTCCCGGAAACATTTAAAGTTGATTTTCGGAAAATTTTTGTACATTTTCAAACAATAAGCTATTTTGATAAAATATGGTACGTTGTTTTTACTAAATAGGTTATTCTCGCAACCAGATTGATGCCTGCTTGCATTATTTTATTTTATTTCCACATCGCCGCATTGCATTGGCGACAAAAATTTCAAATATTTTTTTTCGCTTACACGTCGTTAAAAATATCAAAACATATAGAAGATATGATTTGGGAACGAAATTTTTGTGTGTCTGTCGGTCTGTCGGTCTGTATGTCTGTCTGTTTTAGCCACGATAACTTTAGAACGAATTGAGGTATCGTCTTCAAATTTGGTATACAGTTAGCACTCGACAAACGAACGGTTTGAATTGTTTTAGGGTAAAATCGCTTTGGCGGCTAGCGGATGAATGGGGGGTGATTTGGTGACAATTGACATTTTTTCGTTAAAACTCATGGAATATAAGGTTTTAGGGTTTATTTATTAGAAAACTTTTAATTTCGGCAAACATCTGGCATTCTGTGCTGAAATTAAATTAGAGGTTGAATGTGTGGGAGTGGAATATTGTTGACAAAAATTTCGACATTTTTTTTGGGGTCTTATTTGTTATTTTAGTAGGGTATGGAAAAAGCGAACCTTAAAATAATCAATACGGGAATGCGGAGCTTTTGGAGTACTTTATTAAAAAATATATATTTGAAAATCAGCCGATCCGTTATATATATATATATATATATATATATATATATATATATATATATATATATATATATATATATATATATATATATATATATATATATATACAGTGTGTCCCAAACTGGATGATGGGAATGTATTGCTATCTCCGTTATTATTAGAGATATGGAGACGGTTAAATTACCAATGTTTCGTAGAATTTCATGATGGTTCCAACTATGACTTGTATTTTGCCCTGCATATTTTTGTTTTCGAGTTATTTAAAAAAAATGTCGATTTGTTTTTTCTTCAATATCTAAGTAGGCGTTGATCTTACATGTCTAAGACTTGCACATTATTATACACTTTTTACGGAGTAATCTTTCTGTGCCATTCTCAACTTTGGATTATCATTTGTTTTTAAGCTGCAGGTATCAACGTTTGTTTTTATTATGGCAGCCATATTGGATTTTTTGCTCATGTTTTGGCCTGTGAAAAGAGCTTTCCAATGATGTACAACATGCTTGAGAAATCTTGTATTTGCACTGACAATTTTGAGAAAAACCGTTTTGAGGATAGTAGGCTATGAAATCCAATACCAGAAAACAAACGACAAAAAAAGTGTTCAAAAAGCAGTAGGCCATGAAGTCTAATAATAGACTTCTACTTTCACGAAAAAAAAATATTGTGATTTAATTTAGAATACCTAATTAGGTAATAATGCTAGGTAATATTATGTAAAACAGTTTAATAATGAAACCCGGCAATAACAAATAGAAACTTAAACTCCACAAAACAACACAATTAGAAACGGAACTCAACAAATAATAATATAGAAACTTAAAAATACACTAAATAGAAAATTGTTCAATATGGTCACCGTTTTGTTGAATGTATTTTATACACCTCTTTGAAACATGGCTGCACACTCTGGTGAGGATATTTTGGTTAATATGATTTATAGCTTCCGTGGCTATGTTTCGTAATTCATTGATATTTTGTGGTGGATCGAATTTATACACATCATTCTTCAGAGTACCCCAAAAATAAAATTCATGGGTGTTATATAAGGACTTCTTACGCAAGGAAGAGGAAGAGGAAAATCTCAAATTGTTTTTCTGTAAATGCCTATATATTTTTTTGTCTTTCAAGTTACAGATCTAAATTTTGGTACACCGTTGAATTCTTATGACATGAACCAGTATACTAAATTCGGTTGACATAACTTTGTTATTTCGGGATATATATATATATATATATATATATATATATATATATATATATATATATATATATATATATATATATATATATATATATATGTGTGTGTGTATGTACCACACCGGCAACCCAAAAAACAGTACTCCTATTTTGATCAAATTTGGTGAGTACCTTCCTTTTGCAAGTGGCTTGGTTAAGTTCGTTAGCCTGGAAAATCGGCCTGGGTTTTCTCGCAAATTGCGTTTTCTTTCGGAAATTTTTTATATCTCCGGAAATAACAAAGTTATGTCAACCGAATTTAGTACACTGGTTCATATCATAAAAAGTAAACCACGTACCAAAATTAGGATCTGTAACTTAAAAGACAAAAAAATTAGAGGCATTTACAGAAAAACAATTTTGGATTTTTTTGTGTGATATCCGTGGTAGGTTTTAACTTTATATATGTTTAGGTATATATATATATATATATATATATATATATATATATTTATACATATATAGTATATACATATATATATATATATATATATATATATATATATATATATATATATATATATATATATATATATATATATATATATATATATATATATATATATATATATATATATATATAAACATAAAAATTAAAACCTACCACGGATATGTATTCTAGAGGGCCTTGTTCAGGCTCATTTGAAGAAATTTTTTCAAAATTCAATTCGGAAGATCTCCATTAGTGATTTTTTTTGAAGAAAACCTGGCTAAAAATTGCCCTATACTTACCGGACACCGATTTTAATAACATAAGTTCTTTAGCCAGGAAAATCGAACGAGGTTTTACGGGAAAATTTTGGGTTTTCTTTCGAAAAAAATTTTAATCTCAAGAAATCGAAAAGCTATGGTAACCAAATTCAGTACGTAGGTTAGTTGTGAGTGGTCCATATCGGTCCCTCCACCGCGACCATAAGGTCTATTGTGGCTCACGCCTAATGTCTATATTTCGCCCAACAAATCCAGCCTCCTACAGAGGTCGATAACCTTTGCGGGCGAAAGTTGATCGAGATCCTCTGGAGCAAGCTTTACCTTGCCAAAGAGCAGGTGTCTAGTCCTATCCGCTGCCGGACAGGAACACAGCACGTGCTCTGCTGTTTCGTCATCCTCCATACACAGCCGGCACTCGGTCTCCTAACCGATCCCAATACGGTGCATGTGATGCCGCAAGCGACAGTGTCCTGTATACAGGCCGACTAGAGTACTCAGTTGTTGTCTGTTCAACTCTAGAAGTTTCTTAGCCCTTGACTCAGACAGGCCATTTATGAAGGCCTTAGAGTGAGCTAATCCTGGAAGATTTTGCCAATATTGAATTGTCCTTCTATCTGTCCAGGTCTTTAAGGTGCGTTTTGCTGTGCAAGATGTTATTCCCAGCACCGGTTCTGGTCCGACAAAGTCACACTGGGCACCACTCCTGGCAAGCGCGTCTGCCGCAACGTTGCCATCATGGTCCGAGTGACCCGGTATCCAGACCAGCGACACCTCATTACAGCTGCCCAATTCGTTAAGGGCAGATTTACAACTCCATACCGTCTTTGAATTGCAACGGTAGGAACCAAGAGCCTTTATTGCAGCTTGGCTATCTGCAAATATCTTTATCGATTTGTTTGTGCATAGGTCTTTTAAGCTTTCCTTTGCACACATCTCGATGGCATAAACTTCTGCCTGGTGTATGGTTGCGTACTTGCCGAGGCTAGCTGATAGTCTAGCATCGGTGCTGCCCCCATATGCGCCGGCTCCTACTCCCATATTGGTTTTGGAGCCGTCAGAGTACCAGCAGAGGTCCGCTCTCAACAGGGTCGATTGGTTCTGGTCCCAATCCTCTCTTTCCGGGAGGACGGTCTTGAAAGACAGATCTCTGCTGATTTTTGTAGGCATCAAGTCCGAGACCATTCCCAGAATCCTGTGACAATCACTGTCATCAAGGAGTCCGGACCCCCTCAGACTGACTTCCCTCGGCATGTTATCTGCCGTTTGTTTTAGTCTGTACGTTGTCCACCTCGCCACCCTCTCCAACCATATGTGAAGTGGGGGAATATTGAGGAGGACCTCCAGAGCGACTGATGGTGCGGTGCTTATCGCTCCCGTTATCATCAGACATGCTTGTCTCTATAGATGAGCCAGTTTGGCCCTCGCGGTACCACGTAGCACCTTAGGCCACCAAACTATGGCTCCATATGTTATCATAGGTCTGATAACCACTACATAGAGCCAGTACATCTGTTGGGGGTTTGTTCCCCAGTTGTTCCCACAGATTCTCCGGCAGGTCCACAGGGACATCTTAGCCCTGCGGATAACATTTTCTAACTGTCTGTCCCAGTTGAGCTTCTTATCTAGGATAACTCCCAGATATTCTGCTTGGTCCGAAAATGGAATGTTTTCCCCCATAAGATTAGGTGGTTTTAATTTGTCCAACCTTCTTCTTCTGGTGAACGGGACAATGATCGTTTTGCGAGGGTTCACAGACATCTGTTCCCTACGGCACCAATCATTGACTACATTTAGTGCTTCTTGAAGAGTACTAGACAGTTCCTCCTCAGATTTGCCTCTAACCATTATGACAAGATCATCCGCATACGCCTGGACCTCAACCTCCCAGAGTCCGAGGATAGCCAGCAGGTCGTCCACAAAGAGGGACCACAACAGGGGGGATAGAACGCCCCCCTGAGGACACCCTCTCGCAGCCCTAACGCTGACCACCTCTCCCCGTAATGAGGTAATAATGGTCCGATTGTGCAGCATGTTTCCGATCCAGCCACAGATGGTAGGTTCCACCCCCCTAGCGATAGTGGCCTCGTAGAGGGAGATCGGTAATGCATTATTAAATGCTCCTTCTATGTCGAGAAATGCCGCCACCGCAACCTCTCCATTTTCCAGAGAGTGTGTGATCTTCTTGACGAGGTTATTGAGCGCTAACTCAGTTGATTTGCCAGTTTGATAGGCATACTGGTGGGTATTTAGGGGGTTCTTGGGTAAGATGTTCCCCCTAATGTGTCCGTCCAGTATTTTTTCCAATCCCTTCAGGAGGAATGATGTAATACTGAGAGGTCTCAGTGAAGTAGGTAGGAGGTCATTACGTCCCAATTTGGGAATGTAAACCCCCCTAACCACCGTCCAGCTGGAAGGAATATAGTTCCAGGCCAGACTGGCTCTGAACAGCCTGATAAGGAAGGGTAGGAGAATCTCCAGTCCCTTTTGTAGTAGGACCGGTACCACCCCATCCTCCCCTGGCGACTTGAATGGCTGGAAATGATTCACAGCACACTCCACTGCCGAGGCTGTAACTATTCTCCGAGCAACTAGCCAGTCCTCCCTTTGGGGGCGTTTAGATCGTCCCTCAGCTGGTAGGACCTCACCGTTGCTCAGGATCAGACAATCTGGGAAGTGTGTGTGTGCTAAGAGCTCTAACGTTTCTTTCCGAGATTCAGTAAAGGAACCATCTGGTCGTTTTATCGATCCCAGTTCCTGGACACGGTCGCGTGAGAGAATCCTGTGGAGTCTGGCGCTGCTGGGCACATTATTAATGTCCCCGCAGAACCTCCTCCAGGACTCCCTCTTAGCGTTCCTGATCTCTTTATTATAATGCGTTAGAGCAGTTTTATATTGCTCCCAGTTGCCTGTAATCTTAGCACGATTGAAGAGACGTCTAACTTCTCTTCGTAGTTTATCGAGGTTATTATTCCACCAAGTAGACCCCCGACTGTCTCTCTTTGACCTCAGTGGACAGTTTTCGTGATAGGCAGAGACCACAGCTTCCCTAACCTGTTCGGCCGCAATCTCGATCTCATCACGATCCCTCACTGTGGGGATTGCGGACCCAAGTCTGCAGGCGAGGGACTGTTTGTATCCCTCCCAATCCGTCCTCCTCGGGTCCCGATACTCTAACACAGGTCTAGGGCCTGTTTCAATTTCAAATAGGTACGTAAGTTAACGACATTAAAAGAACTATATACCAAAATTTATATTTCCATGTTAAAAGAAAAAAAAAAGTTATAAAAAATATTTGGTGCCAGATCATTTCTATGAAAATTCACTACCATAACGCACTTGCTACGTCCAGACTTTTGTATAATAGTGAGCTGCTTTTAGCCTAATAGCTTTATCGATTTACATTCTTTTCCGCTTATGGAACTCAATAAACAAATTAATTGAAGCTGAAAATCTGAGTTTTACGTGTACACAAAGCTTTTCTGTGAATTGCGGTAGATATAAAGTTTATTTGATTTATATGTGTTTTAGCGGATAGTGCAGTATGCCTGTATGTATGGAGTCATGCAAAGTTTGATGTTGCAAAGCAATTCGCACAGCGCACAGCGTGCTTTTCAGATATGATTGCTGCTGCCTCTTGTTGCTGACTGCTGACTGTTTGAAAATCATCAACGCGTGCTGTTTGTATATGCCAGTTGTGTATGTGATATTTACTGGATTTTCTATTTCCGCGTAAATCTATTAAATTTCTGGGAACTTTACGTTATAAACTCTTTTGTTACTATATCACTTTGACAACCGCAAAATATTTTACTTGAATAAAGTTAAGTGGAAGCAAGAAACGTCTATTTTTGTTGTATGTGCGATGTTTCAACTGCCTGTGGTCGTCAGACATTTCGCACATATCTATTTATTCGTAATTAAGATAATTTTCTCCATTAATAGGGCTTATATGCTTTTACTCTACCAAACAAAAAATAATAAAAAAGTATTCTAGTACATATTGGATTAAAATGCTGTTGCATAACATAAGCGTATACGGTTTCAAGTACATTACAGTAAAGAAAAACTGTAACTTAATTGCAGAGATTTAAGCACACCTCTTAGAAAGTCCAGACGCAGCTAGTGAGCACTTGCATGATACTTTTAGTGAATTTTCGTAGAACCAATTCACTAATGAGGAAATCGCGATTTTCGAAATTAAATGAGCGCAAACTAGGACCCCTGGAACCCTGATCGCGGCGAGTTTAAATTTATATATATATATATATATATATATATATATATATATATATATATATATATATATATATATATATATATATATATATATATATATATATATATATATATATATATATATATATATATATATATATATATATATATATAGATAGATAGATAGATAGATAGATAGATAGATAGATAGATAGATAGGTAGATAGATAGATAACTTTATTAGCCTTTGATAAAGTACATACATACAACAGGCACGTCAAAGAATTAGAAAAACATAAATAATTGCATAAACAGAAGTCAAAAAATAACAATACCACTTTACATACAGAACTATCACTCTCTCCGTTGCTCAGGGCCTGTACAACTTTCAGTAAATTCACTGATATGATAAAAAGAACTGTCAACCAAAAATGATTTCAACTTATGTTTAAAGCAGCTCAGTGTATCCGCAGCCTTAATCTCCTGAGGAAGCATATTAAAATAAAAACAGCCAGCATACACAGATGACTTCTTGTATGCCATATACTGGTAATTTAGCAAGTGAATGTGATTTCTTGCCCGGGTAGTGTAGCTGTGAACTGCACTGTTTTTAATAAACCTGTTCCTACGTGCATATGTGAAACTCAGGAGTTTATACAGATACACCCCCGTGACAGTCAACAGTTTTATTGTTTTAAAAGTAGTCCTGCACGATTCCCTTTGTTGTGGTCCAAAAATCAGGCGGATTACTCGTTTTTGTCATACGAAAACCCTGTGTATATCATTTGCATGACCCCACACTATTATTTTGTATGCCAGCACATTATACACTAAAGCAAAATACACATTAATTAGAGAAATTGCATTTAAGGTGTTCTTCAGCTTCATGATGCAAAAATAGGCCTTACCCAATTTGTTTGATATACCTTCTATCTGGGTCTCCCATGAGAGCCTATTATCTATAATGTAACCTAAAAAGTTGGTGAAGATACTTAAGGCAATATGGTTATCATTAAAATGAAAATTAATATCAATAGAAGGCTCTCGACTTCTTTCCATAAACTCTACACAAACTGTCTTAAAACTATTTACAATCAGGTGATTGCTGCAGCACCACTCACCGAAGTGCGACAAAATACTATTCACCTTACGCATAGCATCGGACAATACCGGATCCGAAACTACGATTGCTATGTCATCCGCGTACATAAACAACCTCCCACCTGTCAGATAGTTGGGAAGATCATTTACGTACAAGATAAACACAAGCGGTCCCACGACGCTTCCCTGCGGAGCGCCCAGCTTTACTTCATATTCATCAGATCTAACACCGTCCACTGAGACTACTAATCGCCTGTCTCTTACAAACGACACAAGCCAATCACTAACAGGTCCCCTAAGTCCGACCGCATTTAATTTTCTTTCGAGGAAGGTACAATTAATGGTATCAAAAGCCCGAGACATGTCAAAAAATATGCCCATGGTGTGATGCTTTCTATCAACACAATCCGCAATATGCTGCACCATGTCCGCGCAGGCCAGTTCGGTGGAATATCCCTCGCGAAAACCATACTGACTAGGAGACAACACGTTATTTTTACTTAGGAAGTCCGTTATCCTGTTATGCATAATTCTTTCCATGATTTTGGAAAACGGACCATTACAGATCGGTAGTTTTCCACCGAGAATATATATATATATATATATATATATATATATATATATATATATATATATATATATATATATATATATATATATATATTACAAACACGTATCACAAATTGTGATACGGCGTTTTTATCAACAAAAAGCGGAGCCCCATGGAAATGACGCATTCAGAGCTCTTTTTGTTTGTATTACTCGTCGAAAACATCGAGCTGCCATATACAGGCACTCTCAAATAGTAGCTGAATTTGAAAAGTTTTCGCAGAAATGTTTTTAGTGTTTCCGTAGAAATAATTTTTGTAAGATTTTTGTGATATGTTGGTAATTAATAATAAATTTTTAGTGTTATTTCAAAAAAAGATTTTTTGTGAAAAATATAATTTTGTGTAACATTACTCAAGGCAATTTCTGTAAAAAAGGTGAATTTTTGTAAATTTTTGCAAATTTTTATTCAACGTATTTTTTTTCAATTTTGGTCCTAAAAATGTTTGTGAATAATTATATATTGGCAGGTATATAAATAGCTTAAGGAGATTTGTTGACGAGGAAAATCGGATCAGTTTTTTCTGGAATTTTTAAGTTTATTTTCAGAAAATGTTTGTACTTTTTGAAACAACAAAGCTATTTTAATTGAATATGGTACACTGTTAGTACTATATAGGTTACACTGCCAACCAAATGTCCTTTAAGGAAGAAGATATTTTTGCCATTGTAAACATTTTTACGAAAATTCGCTACATAATGCACTTGCTGCGTCCAGACTTTAATATATTTAACAACGACTCTACATTTACTGTTGCAAGGCAAATCTTTGTTTAGCAACTGCTCCTTTACATTTTTCGTTCTTGTTAAATTTACTATTTTTTGGCGTGTTTTAAGCAATTGTTGTCAAACTAATATTATTTATTGTCTCTAAAAAAGTATCATGTTTAACTTTTGTATTGTTTTCCAAAATATTTTTTAAATAGTTTGAGGTCAGTTTTGTGAATTCCGACCAATTCGCCTTTTTGATATTCCACTTTTTATTGGAAATATTTATATTCCTAAAAGTTTATTTACATTATTTATTAAATATTTATACTCGATAACAAAGTGATCAGAGCCCAATTTTTCGTTTTTTACCTTCCATTCCATATCCTGTGACAAAGAACAGTATTGTTACTTGAAGTTAGAATCTGTCAAATCTGACAACCAGTCTTTGTTTCATAGCAACCTTGCTGAAAGCAAATTTGACAGTTCTAGACACATGCTACTAAAAATAGTTGATTTATTTTCCATTATATACTGTCCTGAATGTTTTGTGGAATCTTTCACATAAAATTGTAATAGTATATAGGGTGTCCCATTTGAAGTAGAAAAGTTGGTGTTACTTCTGGCATAACCGGAAATGGTTTGAAGCTATAACCATTTTCTTTGAACAGATAATTGTTATAGAAAACATACTCCTGGAAATTTTCAGATTTGAAATTGTAGTAGTAGATATACGGCTAACGGTTCAAGTTCGCAGGACACCTGTATACACACACAAATATATATATATATATATATATATATATATATATATATATATATATATATATATATATATATATATATATATATACATATGTTCAGAAAGATTTCCGCGGTCTTTAATGTGAGACATATTTGGTTCTCGGGTTGAATTGCGTCCAGAATTTATGAAAACTCGACGTTTCGGCTCCTGTTGTTTTGGAGCCATTTTCAGAGGTAAAGGAAATATGTAAGGACATTCTAAGGCCTCAATCTGCCTACTCCTTAGAGCGGTGGACAAAGATGGGTTGGGTTGGTTTCAAGAGGTAAAGGAAATATGTAAGGACACTCTAAGGCCTCAATCTGCCTACTCCTTAGAGCGGTGGACAAAGGTGGGAAGGTGGGTTGGGTTGTTGTAGCTCGATTACGGGGCCTCAATCTACCTACTCCCCAAATCTCGCCGGAGATCGTCTGTGAGGTTTCAGTGTGTTCAACCCTAGGCCTCAGAGATATCTGGCAGTTCGTTGCAAGTCTTGTCTTATATATGTCGTTCCGTCTACCTGTTTCGTTGTCAGTGAAAGTAGTAGGGTCAAGGTCAATTAAGTGGGGGGCTTTGGTCACGGTACTTAGAGGATGAGGAGGATTGAGAGGGTCACCGGCATTTGTTGAGACAGATAATGAAGAAATAAAATTGTCTCTGGAATTTATTTACTGTTTGTGTGTTTGTAATAAAGATATAATAGGTTTCCAAGTGGTCGGAAGGCGAAGACCATCATCTCTCTTATTTAAACAATCGGGACGTTTTTCAATCTCGATTGCTTCGCGGATAATTCTTGTTTTGAAGTTGTAAACCGGTGCTATTGTTTTAGCATTATCAAAGTCTATTTTGTGTCCTGTATGAATATAATGCATGGCCAGAGCCGGTGAGGGGTCGGATTTTCTAACTGCGAGGGTGTGTTCATATATTCTTTTGTGGATGCGTCTATTTGTTTGTCCTACATAAGTTCGAGAATAGTCGGAACAAGGAATTTCGTAAACTCCGTGGAATTCGTTTGGAATCGTATCCTTGGGAGTTTTTATAAGATTTGACAGTTTTTGCTCTATTGTGAATACGGTTTTGATATTGCGGGTTCCTTTTTCATCAAAAATGCTGGGGGGTGCGTTCATGCAGTGAACGCACGAACTGAGGAGCGTCTTCTAAAAATTATTGACAGTGAGCCTCAAACCGGTAACAGACGACTATCCAGGCAATTTCATATAACACAGCCGACGGTCCATAGAAGTGCAAGAACTGCTACCTCAGGATTTAGAGGCAATGTTGTTTCTGTGTAATTGCATCTTACATCAGAACATTGATTTTCCAAAGACCATTCTTTTTACGGGTGAAGCTTGCTTTATAAGGAGGGGGATTACGACTTTGCACAACTGCCACAAATATTCAGATGTAAATCCACATGCTACAGTAACCCACCATTTCCAAAGAACATTTAAAATAAATGTATGGAGAGGTATTATTGGAGTACATTTGGTTAGGCCGGTTATTTTATCAAACCGCTTAAACGGTGCAAAATATTTGCTTTTCTTGCAAAATGTTCTTTCTGGGCTACTGCAGGATCTACCCTAAAACTGCGCAGCGAAATGTGGTTTATGCATCATGGGCGCCACCATATTTCACCACAAATGTACGTGGATTTTTAAACCAACAGTTTTAAAATCGATGGATAGGTCATGGATCTAATTGCCCTGAACATTGGCCAGTACGATCATCAGACTTGAATAAATGTGACTTTTTCTCTGAGGGACTTTAAAAGAATTTGTGTATTTGACACCAGTACAAACTAGGGATGGGCACATTTATTAAAACATCGATGTTAACATCGATGTTTAACATCGAAACTTACTATCGAGGGTAGGAAAAACATCGGCTGGAAAACATCGATGTTGAGAAACATCGATGTTTTCAAAATAATTGTGAATTTACTAATTCTATAATTATATGTTCTTTCGAGAAAAAAAAATAGTTTGTAGTTTTGTAGGCATTAGAAAATGGAAACATATTCCGATGCAGATTATGGCAGGTGCAAGTGATACAAAAAATAAGTGGTAACAAAAATAAATAAATGTTTATTGTACTGCAATAAAATAAGAAAGAGTGTGTAAAACAAAAATAGAAAAACTTAACTTCTAATGACTTTAATAATAAAAAGTAAACTTCAAATTTAATTCTAAACTGTTAATAACCCCGTTTATATATATATATATATATATATATATATATATATATATATATATATATATATATATATATATATATATATATATATATATATATATATATATATATATATATAATTCACCAATATTAGTGATAATACTGATAATCTCACCATACAGTTTTATATACTCCAGTAATCTCTGCCAATGGACTGAAGGAATCATATTGTGCCCAAGTGTTCTCCAGTTAAACGGTTTCTTTCTTGCGCGGCTGTCTGTCCAGCTTTGGAAAATAAACATTCTGCCGGTGCAGAAGTCGCCACTATGGACAAGAATTTTTTCGCGACAGGGTATAAATGGGGATATACATTTTTATTATCTGACCACCATTTCAGTCGATTCTCGGTAAGATTAATTAGAGGATTCTTTAAATACAAAGACATTTCGCTTAATTGTTCTTTCTCTTGTGAAGCACTCTTTTGAACTAACTGAGAATAATGCGCCCATATATTGCCCTTTGGAGTACCTATAATTATGTTAAAATTTTTACCAAACATCATTGTGACAATCTAGCCTACTTACCCGTGTCCTGTTTATTATTTGTCGTTTCACTTTATATTATTTTGCGATTGTGGTCATCATCTCCTTGCGTTTCTGCTAACAGTGATAACTGTTGTATTAGATTAACTGCTGCTGCAACATTATGAGGATTCTTAAAATAAATCTTTTTGAACCTCGGATCCAGCAAGATTGCCACGGCTAATTGTTGGACTTGTTCAACAGCAGAAAATCGTTTCCTACATTCTTGGAAAAGTGCTGCTTTTAGTGAAAAACCTAAGGTGTCGTTTACATCACATTCAATGTGTGAAACTTCTTTTTCCAAATTATACGTGAGAGGGATTACAAGACTCGAACTAATATACTTTTGACCACAAATTTCTGTTGTTACTGCTTCTAACGTCTTTAGAAGTTCAATGATTTTATTCAGTTCAAAAACTTCCTTGGCTGTAACCATTGTGGGGGCAGAAGGATGTCTGTTCACTATGGTATTTATGTATTCCCGCAGTTCAAGAAAACGATTAATTATGTAGTATGTGGAATTCCAGCGGGTGGACACCTCTTGTATAATTTTTTTTTCAAGTTTATTGTCGTTTGTTTGTGCCTTCCGTAATTCATCAGCAGCTACTACTGAATGCCTAAACCACGTTACAATTGTTTTAATTTAGATATAACTGATCACAATTCCGAAATAGATTTTATAGCTCTGTCAGCAACTAAATTTATTTGATGAGCGAAGCAATGAATGTGCCTTTTTTTGGAAAACGTTTCCTCAATAGCTTTTGTCATATTGGCCGCTTCATCCGTATCAACAGTAGTAACTTTAGTTTCTAGGATACCCCATTCCTCACATATACGTTTTAACACTCCTGAAATGTATTCGGCTGTATGCCGTTCATCTAAATAATATACACCTAAGTCAACAGAATTTATGGAATTGTTATCTTCAAAGTGCATAGTAACACCAATAAAACTTCTACATTGCATATCTGTCCATATATCTGTCGTCAAACAATACCAAGACAATTTTTTTAATTTGCAAACGATATGCATTTGCAACAGGATTTGTGGGATACGTAACGATGTTTCGATGATTACAAGTAACATCGATCGACAACAATATAACATCGAAATTACAACATTGATGTTTTAAACATCGATGTTCAATGGAAAACATCGATATTCCAAAAACATCGATGTTAGGTGCCCATCCCTAATATAAACCGAGGAAGAATTGTGGAGTCGCATCAATAGTAAGTGGACCATTATTAAAACTGACATCCATTTACTTAACAGAGTCGTCTTTAATTTTTGAAGAAGGGTGCAGTTGTGTGTGAGAGAAGATGGAAGTCATTTTTCACAATACCTTTAGTGTTTTATATGTAGCCTTTGTTAAATTTCAGATATGTTAGTGTTTAATAAGGTCTTCAAGGGACATAATTTTGTTTTAATCTCAAGTATAAAAATCTCAGTTTTCTAAAAAAGCGGGTGGTGTGTCGAAAAATTTACAAGAGAAAAAATCATAGAAAATTCTATAACATTGATGAACTTTAACTTTTAATTAGGTTAGGACTTAAACAAATCAAAACAATAAAATGGTGTCCTAGCACTAATTCACCCATTTTTGAGTTTATATCCACGTTAAATGTTTGTTAAATAAGGATGTTAATCAAAGAAAACCATCTACCAAATTTGGATGTTCTATGTTAGGGCACTGCTGCAATACAGCTGTTTCTTATTATTAATGAATCTTCCGGGGTCAATATTTCACAACCCATGGGCGTCAGAGAAAAATTTTATATAAAAAATCGGCATGTTTTAAGAGCCTCTACACGCACACATTCTGTGTCTATATTTCACACCAATAGCACGAAAAATACTTGGACGATTTCGACCAAATTTGGTGAGTACCTTAGTTTTGCAAATGGCTTGGATAAGTTCGTTAGCCAGGAAAAGTGGCTCAGGTTTTCCCGGAAAATTTTCTGATTTCTTTCTCCGGAAACAACAAAGTTATTGCAACAAAGTTTGGTATGCGTTATATCATAAAAGGTAAACTATGTACCAAAATTTAGACCTGTAATTTAGAAGAACAAAAGATTATAGTCATTTATACAAAAAATGGGTGCCACTGATGACCAGAGAAACGTACAAAAACAAAATATTTTGTGTGGATAACAAAATATAATATGTACTACAGACAAAGATTAATCTTACTTGGCCCCAAAAAGTCAAAAAGTACCAGAAAAATCACTTTAAAATTTTTATAGTTTTTCCTCTTAAACGTCAAAGTCCCGATTTGAACGTCAAAATTGGTAACTTTAAGGCAAAGAACCTGACGCGAATACGGCTTATCTAGAAGAAATGTCGCAAGAAGTGTGTTTTACAAACCCTTAAGTTTCAGCTTCAACCGTCATTCTCCTTCGTTTCACTAAAATATTTCCAGAAAATTCATTTGAAACAGACCCTTTCTCTGATGCTTTGGCTGTAGTTGCAGTTATAGTCTATGATTTAACAGTCTAGAATTTTTAGCGAATTATTATAGGAAAAAGCTCAATATATCCGTTAATATACAAGAGACGAAAAAAAGTTTTGTGAATGTTAATTATAGCTTGTCTTTGTTTGTTTTTTTGTTTTTTTAACGTCGGCCTATTTCCGCGACTATGGCCAATCACGGACGCCAGGAAGCAGTTTCACGTCACTATCCTGGAAATTTTGCCGAACCCCTGTCTTTCTGTAAGGGGGGGTAGGGATCTTTAACGTGCCCAACATCGCATGGACACGGGACCGACGGCTTTACGCCGCCTCCGAAGGGCGGAACGTGCAGACATTCAACTTGCTCAAATACAATGCCAGAAGCTCGGTTGATGTTAATTTTACAGTTTGTACCGAAAAAGTGAAAGGAGTACCCCGGGATCTAACCTAGTACCTTTCGGTTCAGAGGCACACGTTCTTACCCCTGAACCACTGAGGTTCTTAGCTTGTCTTGACCTGCATCTTATAAAATTATTTTTACAATCACAGCGAGGTCCATAAGTCGTTGGTGAAACAAATGTTCCTTTTTTAAATCGAACACCCCTTATGCATTTTTGAATTTTGCATCGAAATATAATACATGTTTGTGAAAAAAAAATCAGGACGCAGCAAGTGCGTTTTGGTAATGAATTTTCATTAAATGCTTCAAATTTCAATAACTCGATTTGATATTAACCTAAGGTTCGTTGGCTATTTTTTCGGGAACATTTTTATGAAAATTCACTTCTATAATGCACTTGCTGCGTCCAGACTTTTTTCATTTTCTTTACCTACTTTGCATTGTCTTACTTTTTATTTGTGCGACTATGGTCAATCACCGACGACAGGGAGTGGCTTCGCCACACTATCCTGGGAATTTCACTGCACTCCCTGATTTCTCTAAGGAGGGTAAGCATATTTAACGTACCCAATATCGCCTGATCCTTGGAATCGATGGCTTTACAGTTTTTCTGAGGGCGGAATCCCCACTATTTGTTCAAAGACAATGGCACAACCTCGATTGGTGTTAATTTTAGAGTATGTATTTAAGAAGAATGTGATCCGATACTGTGCAATCCTTGGTTTTTGAATGGATAACCAAATAAAGAGTCTTATCATATATTTCTCTCGGAAAATTAAATGAAAACTCACCACAAATAATGGCAAAATTAACCGCATATGCGTTTAGGGGGTCCTCCACGGTGCTCATTTAAAGAAATTTTTGCCCAAATCAATTTTTATACAAAAATTAGCTAAAAACCGAGTTTGTTAGCGACAGATGCTGATGAGTACAGCTTTATTGTCGAAATATGTATCTGGCGCATAGTCCTTCGTCATTACTCTTGTGATTTTTTTGGTGATTCTGTTTTCTGTTTTACTTTGCGACGTAGAAGTATCGATACCTAACAGAAAAAAATCTTGCTTTATAAAATACGTACACCATTTAGCGACAAAGACCTCCCAGTTTCACCTTCAATTTCAAATTCCAATCCTATTGTCTTCTTTGTGTAGAGTAATTTGATTTCCTTGTTCCTTTAGCAGAATGGATACGAATACATGCTCTGATGGTAAGTAACGGCAAAGTGAATATACCAAACAATATATTCAGTAGCTAGCAAACATTTTCACAAAGAAATAAGGTAGAAAACCATTTGGGAAATCTTTTTAGGATTTTCATATTCCAATGCAGATTCAAAGACGTAAGGGTAATCATTCTTTCGTCTCGTAGCCGCAAGAAGTAAGTCCGCAAGAAAAATAAAATTGTATTAAAAAGCTATCACGCAGGGCCTGAAAATACCAGGCTAACGGCGCGCATCCTTCCAATATTATCTACAACTTTGCGATCACGCACTCAGCAGCGTCAAGGATTGGCCGTGAAATATGTGAGCGGATGAAAGGCGCAGCATCTGTCATCCAGCAGTGGAAAGTGGAAGCTCCTACTGCTTGCTTTCAATACAGCAGACGTGCTGATCTGTTGAGACCCCTTTAGCCCTTAGCTGGTTGCCTGTTTTCAAATACATCACGTTATATCCCGTAATCGGCAACTAGGGTGTCTTCTCATACTTCTCAATAATTTTTCATTTTTCCAAATTAAATCCATTAAATCTATCGATGATGATCGATAGGCTGAGATGATGGAAATTGAGTTTACCTAATATATTATTGCTTTTTAGGGGAAAAACCACGTAACCAGATACTTTAACGCGTAAGCGGAAAGTTATCGCTGATAAAAAGTAATATTGTAACTTTTAACGTCGGTCTATTTCCGCGACTATGGCTAATGACCGACGTCTGTAGCTTCGGCGCACTATCCCGGAAATTTTGATTAAAAATAATCGAGCTGCGAAAATGTAACACAATTAAAATGAATGGTTATAGTGAATTTAGCACAAAGTCACTATTGAGGAGATCCCGACTTTTAAATTTTCAAAAAATCTCTTTAAACGAGCACAAACCAGGCCTCCTAGAACCCATATCCGTGGCCAGTTTTATTTATTTTTGTATATATATATATATATATATATATATATATATATATATATATATATATATATATATATATATATATATATATATATATATATATATATATATAAACTATAACAGGATACACGTGTTTCAAGCTTATTAGCCATTATCAGTGGTATAGCCAGGTGAAGTTGGGAACACTTTGGATGAAGATGCAAAAATACACGGAGTCACAACAGGCAACCAGTGCACAATCGCAGCAACATTTGGAAGACCCTCAATCCGAGGGAAATGCCGTGTTATAAATCCTGTTATAGTTAATATAACTTCCTGGGCTCCGGATGCTCACGCAGGTGATTTCTTTGCCTCCGTGGCTTTTTTGGTGGTTTCCCTTGGATTAAGGGTCTTCCAAATGTTGCTGCAATTGTGCACTGGTTGCCTGTTGTGACTCCGTGTATTTTTGCATCCTCATCCAGAGTGTTTCCATCTTCACCTGGCTGTACCGTACTGATGATGGCTAATAAGCTTGAAACACGTGTATGCGGTTGTCTCCAACCCTTCTTTATATATATATATATATATATATATATATATATATATATATATATATATATATATATATATATATATATATATATATCAGGTACCTTTATTTTGTGAGTGGCTTGGATAAGTTCGCTAACCAGGATAAGAGGGTCAATTTTTCCTGCAAAATTTTGGGTGTTCATTCGGAAAATAAATTTTTGTATCTCCAAAAATAAAAAGCTATGGCAACCAAAGTTGGTATTTCACTTTACATTGGAAAAAGTAGCTTCTATACTAAAACCCAAAAGTCTACGTCGTAACAAAAAAAGTTATAGACATTTAAAAAATCGGGTGCCGCTGGTAATCAAACAATGACAGAAAACTGGAATACTTTGTGTGAATAATGAAATCTGTTGAATACTACACACAAACAAGAGGTTTCCTTGGGACAAAGAAATCAAAAAATACCCTAAAAATTAGTTTCAGGCAAAGATGCTGAAACGCATGCGGGTTCTGTGGAAAAAATGTCGTAAGAAATGTTTTACAAAGCCGTAGGTTTCTACCCTAACCGCCATTGTCCTTTATTTCACTAAAATATTTGCATAAAATTCATTTTAACTAGTATTGTCTAATGCTTTGGAAGTAGTTTTGGTTATAGAGTTTGTTGTTTAATAGTCCCTAAGTTTTAACGAATTTTCGTAAAAAAAACTACCTAATGTGGAGACCGCGCCTTTTGAATTTTGACAAGATTCTTTTAAATGAGCGCGAACTGGGCCCCCTAAAACCCATATCCAGGGTTAGTACAGTTTTTATCTGTTTACGTATATGCAGGGTGACGGTAAAGCCCTATATATCCTTTATTATACAAGATACGCGAAGAAATTATATACGCGAATTATAGAGCTCTTGAGCTGCATCTGATAAAATTATTTTGACAATCACAGCGTGGCTCATAAGTCAGTGGTGATACAAATTTTCATTTTCTTCCTACAGATTTATAATGCATGTTTGTAAAAAACATAAATTAATGGCGTTCAACATTTTTGGGTTATTTCAATTGCTTTGCAATCCTTCATATTTTTGGATCATATCAAACATTTTGACACGGCGTTTTCATCAACAGATAGCGGAGTTGCACGGAAATTTTTGTTCGTTTTCAAACAATAGAGTTATTTTTATAAAATCTGGTACATTGTTTCTACTATGTTTCTTTCTTTCATTAAAAACAGACATATTTGATATTAAAAACATTTTTTTTTTGAAAATTCACTACTATGACGCACTTGCTGCGTCCAGACTTGTGCAACTAAGGCCCAATATAATATTTTATGTCATAACACGAAGTCTCGGTGGCTCACTGGTGTCCCTAAAGACGAAGGTTGAGGCTTCAATTCGCAGAGAAGCGTCATTTTATTTTTTCATTACCTAATGAAATATTAAAATTGATCGCAGTTGTGGCACTTCGTTTGTTGTCTAAGCGTTACACACTTTGTAGGAGACGTAAAGTAGTTTGTCCCCTGTATCATGATGGTGAGTACGTTAAAGATTCTTACCGTTCTTGCAGAAAAGGCGGAATTTCTGCATAATTTCCAGGATACTGAGGTCAAACCGCTGCTTCCTGGCGTCGATGATGGCTATAGTCGAGAACACCGACTGATAAAAAATATAAAGCAATGCAATCATTTTAATTTATCAGTTATTGAATCAATCTGACAATAGTCAAAAAAGTGTACATTTTTTATGTGGTTTTTAAAATGTTTTTACATATCAATGCATATCAGTATGTTTTTTACCCAAATATAAGTCTGAACGCAGCAAGTCCGTTATGGTAGCGCATTTTCAAAATAAGATTCTAATTCCAATTTCTCATAAAGTTAGAAAGGTAAAATTTACGGCGTACTATAGCTACTATAAAGGTAACGTATTTACCTAATTTAATTAAAAAATATTTGTTATTTTTCAAGATATAATTTTTTTTAGCACAAGTCTAACACTTGTTATATTAGTATAATGTATAATTATTGCCAATGAACAATAACAATAAAAATAATTTTTCCTGAAAGACTGGTCCGATTTTTTTGGCGTACGAGCTATATAAATAAATAACATAGGTGTCAAATCTTATCAAAATCAGCACCTAAATTGTTTGAAATATTGCACCTATACATATATATATATATATATATATATATATATATATATATATATATATATATATATATATATATATATATATATATATATATATATATACAGGGTGTCCCTCTAACAATGGGCCAAACCCATATATTCGGATAGAGCATCAAAAATTAAATAGACTTTCATCAATACGTTTTCTCCGATTGTTGCTTGTTTTCAATATACAGTGTGTTAAAATTGACTTTGAAAAAAATTAAATCGCTCGTTTTTCTGCTAATTACTGGAATATTGATTTGAAACTTTGTAATAGGGGGTTATCGAGGATGCCGCTTCCAACCGTATTAACTATTTTGAGCTACATCATATATGGCGCCACCTACACTAACCCCGAATGTTTTACAGGGGCATAACTTTTTCGATGATCAACTTTCTGCAAATCTGTTCAGAAAAACTGAAAACTACTAATTTTTTGTTCGAAAAAGGTATACTTAGTTGAAACTCATAAAGTGAGTGGTTACCGAGATATTGCGGTTTTAATAATGGTGTGCATTGAAAATCTCTCAAATCTGAAATTTTATTAACATTATTATTATCACTAAATTATAAGAAAAAATTGACAATTATCGAACAATTCACTTAATAAGATTCTCAAAATGGCCTCCGCCTACTTCAATACATTTTTCTAGTCTCAACCCAAAATTTTGCCTCACCTTAAAAAAAGTTTGATAATCGTTTTTCAATATATCACTGGATTCGATTATTCTAGCCCAAAGTTCATCTCTGGAGTTACAAATATTCTTGTATACTAATTCTTTCAAGTGACCCCAGAGGAAGAAATCTAGAGGATTGAGGTCGGGGCTACGTGCAGGCCAAGGAAAATCTCCACCTCGACCTATCCATCGGCGCGGATAATTTTGGTTCAGAAATTCTCTGACAGGAAGTCCATAATGGGCAGGTGCCCCGTCGTGAATGAACCATAATCTCCTGCGCACGTCTAGAGGGACATCTTCCAAGAGAATAGGAAGTTGATCTCTCAAGAAAATTGAATAATTCTCCACATTGAGCCTTGCAGGAAGTTCTATTGGTCCCAACAACACGTCGCCTAGTATGCCACACCAGACATTAATGGAGAACTCATGTTGAAAATGGTGTTCTCGCGTCAAATGAGGATTGCTGCTGTCATATGTGTGAGCATTTTTGAAATTGAAAACTCCTCTTCTTGTGAATGTCGCTTCGTCAGTGAATAGAATGTTGTTGAAGAAAAACGGATCGTCATTCTGATACCGACGAATGCGTTCACAAAAATCCAATCTAGATAGAAAATCTAGAGGTAAAAGATTCTGCACTGGTGTGAAGTGGTAAGGATGTAACTTTTCTTTTCTGAGAAGTCTACCAATACTTGATTTATTTATTCCAGTTGCTGCAGAGAGGCGTCTTACGCTTGTTTCCGGATCTTCTGCAAGGCGTACTAATATCTCTTCCTCTTGATGTACAGGACGTCTTGGTCCACCAACTTCCGACTTCGAATTGAAAGAACCAGTTTCACCTACGAATACATTAGGACGAGATGATACGCATCCCTGTAACAAAATGTGTATTTCACGATTTTTTCAGCCCTCAGGTGTGTATTTTGTCAAAACTTTCGTTTCAGAAATAATCAATGGCAATGAGTGCATATTACTCTTTTACATACCTAATTTATCGTATAATCTTCTAAAGGTCTTGTGATCTGGTTGTCTACGACTAGGATATAATTCCAAGTATCTGGCGGCGGCTTGGTGGCTACGGAAGTTTGATTGCGCATAAACGCAGATCATATCTCTCTTCTCAATATTGCTAAACTCATTATGGCGAGGCATTTCAGAAATAATAACTACCTACTGCTCTTAATTGAAAAACCATGTGCTTGTCAAAATTGACAGATTATGTTTATTGTGTTACGCAAATGACATCCCTACGAAAACGAAAAACAAAAGATATTTCATCTATTTCATTGACAGTTGTTGACCCGGCCAATCAACTGCTATAGTTATTAGCGCCGTGATATGTCCACAGGAATACATCTTTTATTTGCCAAAAACATACTTATTCTATGAAATCGAATTAAATCCAGAGAAACTTCCCAATTTTTAGGAATTGATTTAGAATTAGAAAATTATGATTAAAATACACCGACCTCAATCCTCTAGAATTTTCCATTGGGGTTACTTGAAACAACTGGTACATACACAATAATGTTTGTAACTCCAGAGATGAACTTTGGGCCAGAATAAAATTTCAGATTTGAGAGATTTTCAATGCACACCATTATTAAAACCGCAATATCTCGGTAACCACTCACTTTATGAGTTTCAACTAAGTATACCTTTTTCGAACAAAAAATTAGTGGTTTTCAGTTTTTCTGAACATATTTGCAGAAAGTTGATCATCGAAAAAGTTATGCCCCTGTAAAACATTCGGGTTTAGTGTAGGTGGCGCCATCTATGATGTAGCTCAAAATAGGTATCACGGTTGGAAGCGGCATCCTCGATAACCCCCTATTACAGAAAAACGAGCGATTTAATTTTTTTCAAAGTCAATTTTAACACACTGTATATTGAAAACAAGCAACAATCGGACAAAACGTATTGATGAAAGTCTATTTAATTTTTGATGCTCTATCCGAATATATGGGTTTGGCCCATTGTTAGAGGGACACCCTGTATATATATGAGTGCATGTGAGTGTGTGTGTGTGTGTGTGTGTGTGAGTGTGGGTAAAAATATTTGGTTCCCTGGTTGAACCGCGTGCAGAATTCGCACTATAGGTCTTTTATAGAATAGATGAAGTTTAAAGACTTCCAAAACCTCAGTCACTTAAAATTTTGACATACGAAACAAAATAATTCTTTCCATCTCTTTTTTCCTCTAGCGCATCTGTCCATACTTTCATTAATTACTAAACTTGGCAATACCGATATCGACCTTCTATACTATACGATTCTTTTTTGCATTCCATTATTATATCGTATATCATCTTCTATTTATGTCGCCAGAGATTACAATTTTCTGCAAAACAATATTCAGCATAATTAAATAATTTTTACAAAATTATTCGTAGAAAAATCCTACTGATAAATGTCAACAAAGTCAGCTGGCTAAAATACCGTAAGGATTTGCAACTATCATGCTTTTAAAATGTTGAGTTTTTCCATTAGCACCATATAAGTGATATTTACAAAAACTGAAACCTTTTCACGTCATTCTGTTAGTATAAACATTTTATCTCATTAACTGTGTAATTAGCCAGGGTAAGGCTTTTTGAACGTAATCTCATCGTTGACCGACATGGAATAAAACTGCACATGGACCGTGTATATCTTGAATCAGCTTCGCTAATTCGTGTTTGGTGTCAATTTTTGGTGAAAAATTCATGATTAATTATATGGCATAGAGTCAGTAAATCCCCACAATACAGCTGGAGGCCGCGAGCATCAGACGATGAAAGAGACACGTTGGCAGTTCGTAACGTCGCTGATTGATTATCGTCAAACCATCGAACCGGAAGAAAAGCAAAGAACCGATATTATGGCATCGAGAGTAAGTAATCACAATAACAGGATTACTGTGCAACATTTATGGAGTGGTTGTTTCAAACATTCCAGCTTAGCTTATCGCTAGGAAAATAGTTTGATCCAACGTTATTTGTGGTATATATTTACAAGATATTCAGTAATGTAGCGGGTCGTTAGTCTTTTAATTTTTATTAAAACAAACGATAACAAGAAAGCCGGTTAGTTAACGATTTGGGTCGTGGCCACCCCAGACTAGGGCATTATATTATTTACACTTAGCAGAGGCTGCAATGTGTTTAACTAAAGTCACCCTACTACAGTGTTGCCAATGCTGAAAATCAAAATTACCCATTCGGAGTTTCAAAATTACGCGAATTACCCGAAATCATTAGTGTTGGCAACGCTTACTAAACAGAAAATTAAAATTCTGGTAACTTTGGCGAATAAAATTTTTATACCATAATATGCTGAAAACAAAAATCTCATTTATTCAAACCAAGTCAGTCATAAGGTCATATTACATAAAAAATATTTATATAAAAAACTCAACAAAATATTCTAGTAACCACTTTTATAGGTATATGTATATAGTATGATTATGCAGTAGAAAAAAATAACAGTATACTAAATATAAACAAGTATAAAGTAAAATTGTAAGAGAAAAGTAATTAGGATAAATCACTATGAAGCATGTTTTAATACTTAAATCCTAATATTATTTTAATATTTTATAATTTCTGGTTCCCAACTTAAGCATACAACATGTCTTTGAACGAAATAAATAGGTTAATGACACCTTTCTTTTCAATACCATCTTTTATATTAACGTCAACAAAGGACTAGTTCACCAGGCGCCAGTAGCTGCCAGCAGTTCCATTGATATATAAATTATGTTGACAAATGTCAACATGTGGTGAACTCGCCCACAATCAATTGTATCATGTCATCATGTATCGTTTTATTTATGGGCGAGTTGCCCAAACCAACAGCTGAATTGTTGTCAAAAAATGTTGACAAATGTGAGTGAATATGTCTATATTTTTTGACATAAAAATTCAGCTGCTGGCAGATCCTGGCGCCTGGTGAACTCGCCCATTGATCTTCCTTCTTCCTACATCACTAATAAGTCCGTTTCTAAGATGGGTTCGATTCAAATTTGAAAAAAATAGACAAACTAAACTGGCCTTATATAGAAGGGGCTGTGTTTAAAATTGCAGTATTGACTATCAAAAATGTTTAAATTACCCGAAATTACCTAAAGGTTAACGTTTGTATACTTCGGTCCTCCGTTGCTCAACATTACCCGGCATTCGGGTAATTACCCGCCAATCGGCAACACTGCCCTACTACAAGCCGAGCACATCAGCCCACTCCCCCAGGCCCTAAATCACATGAAGTTTTCGTTCGATTGAAGCCACAAGTGAGTCAACGATTTAATAAAATAAGTTGGTCGTTTATGATGAACCTTTTAAAAATTTATATATATATATATATATATATATATATATATATATATATATATATATATATATATATATATATATATATATATATATATATATTATATATATATATATATATATATATATATATATATATATATATATATATATATATATATATATATATACCTTCAACCATCATTGTCCTTTATTTTACTAAAACATTTTAGGAAAATTCATTTTAAATAGACCTTTTTCTGATGCTTTGGCAGTAGTTTCAACTATAGAATTTATGGTTTCATAGTGTATATTTTAGCAAATATTAGTAGAAAAAAATCGTTATTGAAAAGACCGCGAATTAGGAATTTTAAAACAGATTTCTTCAAACGAGCGTGGACAAGAACCCCTAAAATCCCATACACGGGGCGAGTTTAAGTTTTTGGCTCTACACACATATACAGTGTGACGTTTTTCTACGGTAAAGCTCAATATATCCGTTATTATACAACAAATGTGAAAAAATTGTATGCGTTAATTATAGGGCGTCTCGGCTGCATCTTATAAACCTATTTTGACAATCACAAAGTGGGCCATCAGTCGCTGGTGATACAGATTTTATTTTTTTAACAGAACACCCCGATGTTATTGCATCTTTGTATTTTCCATCGAATTACAATGGATGTTTGTCAGGAAAAAAAGTATATCCTTCATCGTTTTTGAGTTACTTCAATTGTTTTGGAACTTTTTACGTTTTTGACACACATCACAGACACATATCACAAATTGTAATACAACGTTTTTACTAATAGATAGCGGAGCCCTATGGAAATGACGCATTCAGAGAGCTATTTGTTTGCATTACTTTTCGAAAAAATCGAGTTGCCGTATACAGGCACTCTCAAATAGTGGCTGACTTTTAAAAGTTTTCGCAGAAATGTTTTTAGTGTTTCTGTAGAAATTATTTTTGTAAGATTTTTGCGATATTATTGTAATTAATAATAAATGTCGAATTTTTGTGAAAATATAATTTAGCGTGACATTACTGAATGCAATTTCTGTAAGAAAAAAATGGTAAGTTTCGGTAAAAGACATTTTTGTTAATTTTCATATTTTTTTTTCTTCAAATTTTGTTCCCAAAAGCTGTTTGTGAATATTTATATGTTGGTAGGTATGTAAGTAGCTTGAAGAGGTTCGTTGGCCAGGAAACTCGGCCCAGTTTTCTCTGGAACTTTTTAGGTTTATCGTCGGAAATTTTTTGTACTTTTTGAAGCAACAAAGCAATTTTAATGAAATATGGTACATTGTTACTACTATATAGGTTATACCGCCAACTAAATGTCCGTCTTTTAAAAACAAGACATTGTCATTAAACACATTTTAACGAAAATTCGCTAACATAACGCACTTGCTGCGTCCAGATTTTTATTACCTACGCAAACCTTTAACAACATTTTTTATCTTGTAATAGACGCTGGTGAGGCCCAACTCAAGCATTAAGAATTTCTTCGTAAATGCATTAGGGTTATTTTAAAAATCCATCTCTTCTAAATCAACAGACCGAATAAAAAAGCAATGTATAGGGAAACATTTTTTTTTCAACTAGCTCTCTCGTGACCCATATTTCCATTTCATATTTGTTATAAATGTTATTAAGTTATATAATAAACAGTGATAATCAATATAAGCAATGCAAAAAAGAAAGTGTAGTGATAAATACAAGAACAAGGTGATGTATAAACCTTCACTCAAGCCATACCTATGACATTACATGTTCTTTATTAAAACTGAACACTGAAGGCACTATAATAGTTGAATATACGGTTGTAAGACAGGCAACAAAGAAACATTTCTTTGAATTCTGTTGTCAATTTAGAACCTTTTTAGCACTAATTAATTTAAATTAATCAAAAAAGAAAAACATAGATGAAAACAATATTCTTATTTAAATAACCACATATCAATTAAATGCATGACAATTTTTAACAGTCAACCTTTAAACACAAACTATATAGGTACTTATTAATACAGATTAATAATATAAATAATATACATAAAAATAAGAAACAGGGTGATATTTAATACCTATATTTATATATATTGTTGGGAAGCCTAAATCAAATTATAAGCATTTCTTAAACCCATATACTCCTCTAAGTCAATTCGTGGAATCTGACATACAGTCTGTAATCCTACGATTGAAGTTGATGTTTGTAAAATAATCTTGAACTATTTGTCTTAACTATAGTAAGTAACCAAACCTTACTTTGTTTGCAACTCTTTCTAAAAGGAAAACATATTCACAATAACTGGATGTATTTCTATTTTGACAATCAATGTCACGAGCAGCATAATATGGAATAAATTGTTGGTTATTTGCTATGAGATCGGTGTTTGAGTTATGAGAGGCATGGCGTTGGAAATTGTGCCACAAGTCTCGTAATTTTTCACAAGCCATGTCTCATTGATATTGCATGCGGCGCTGCTGTGTCGACGTCGTGGTAGCTACAGCCTCAGTCGACTCTCTATAATTCACTATAACGATCCGAGTGTTTCAGAAAACCGGCCAGCTTTTTCCCCCCTTTGAACATTGATGGCTCGTGCATTTTACTGGCATAAAGCTGTTAAAATAATATTTTCTAATTAGCCCTTTATTTTCGTGAACGCAGTCAGTGAGGTTTTTTTCATATATTATTATGGCTTCAGTCCAAATAAGTTTAACCCTCTAGGCGTTAGGCCCTTTATTTTGTACGTAAATACGTTCTAACTTTCATTATGAATACGTGTAATTAGTCGAGATGGATTCACACTTTTAAGAACTTAAGAAAAAATGGACAGAAAACTAAAAAATCTATATGCAGCAAGTGCGTTATGGTATTGAATTTTCATAGAAATGTTTATGGCTTTTTTTAATGCAAGGCATCAAACTGTGTTACCAGTATAACCTATATAGTAAAAACAATGTACCATACTATATCAAACTAACTTTATTACTTAAAAAAGTACTAAAAGGTTTCGCAAATATACTTAAAATGTTCCTGAAAAAACTGGTCAGACTTTCCTGGCCAACGAACTCTTTTAAGCTATTTATACACCTGCCAACATATATTGACTTTCCAAAAAATCGGAACACCCTATAAGAGTTGACCAATTGCAATGAAATTTTCTATACTACTCTGTGTTGTCTCTGATAAGAAATAATGACAATATGGAGAAAAAAGTTTACCCTTTTTTCAGAGGTATTGATGCTGAGACTTTGCAAATTTTTTTAAAATGAGCACAAATTTGCTCCCCTCAAACCCGTTGTCCGCTTGGATTTTTATATGTCTATATATATATATATATATATATATATATATATATATATATATATATATATATATATATATATATATATATATATATATATATATATATATATATATATATATACAGCCGTGCATTAGAAGTTTATGAAGTTCCCAGGTATCCTAAATTTTGAAATTTCGGCAGCGGTCACAATTCGTAATTTATTTTCAAGCACACATCACTTCCGGTTAAACCGGAAGTAGTCTTCAACTTTGCTAATTTAAATAGAATGTCCTATTTTTTATTGCATATTAGAATTCGCCATAAAATTTTGTGAAGATTTATATTAGGCTTTTCTATCCCTATCTTCAACTATTTCATAGATATTTTGATTTTTTTACATTTTGCGTAACTTCTGTCCTCATTTATAACACTTTGTATTTCACATGTTTTTAAAGATAGAAGGCTGGAATTTAGAATACTATAACTTCTAGGATGAAGCGTTCATATTATTTACCTAAAGTTTACCTGTATTATACAGAGTGTTTTAAATTTAAAGACCAACTTACAGATATTCAATGTTGCAAAAGTCATTTTTTCAAATGGTGCACCCTGTATATTATTACAAATTCGAATTCTAAATTTAATTCTACACCGGTTCCATATAAGTTTTTCTACACCTATCTCTTACGAGTAACTTGCCACTAGAGTTTTTAGGTAACAAACTCCTTTTCTAGAGAATATACATCACGCTGAACAATAAAGGCAGCTGTCGCTATCAGAAAACATAATTTTGCCAACACAAGCGTCATTTGTATTTGAAAGTAAATCTGAGTATGTTTGTATTACTCACGTTATAGAAATAGTAAGCCAATAAAAATGCAGAATAGTGAAGAGTACTCTAATATCGATATTTTACATTTATTTTATATCCATGGGGAATGCAATCGGATTGTAAGCAGAACATCCAGGATGTTTAACAAGAGGTATCCCACGCTATCGGCAATGACTAGAGGAAAATTCGCAAGGATAGAGGAACGATTTAAATTGACTGGAAGTGTCAAAACTACACGACATGATCCAAAGCCAGTAACTGAAAATGAAGATAATAAGATAAACGTTTTGCCTTATTTTCAAGTTTACCCGCGTAGCTTTATTCCTGCAGCTACTCGAGCCTTGGGAATATCAAGTTCATCTGTGCATAGAATATTAAAATCTCATAATATGCACCATATTCAGAAATAGTACTACAAGGACTTGGACCTGGTGACCATTTAAAAAGAGTAGAATTCTGCGAACACATGCTTATGAATATTCAACAAGATAAGAATTTTCTCTCTAAAATTATCTGGACCGACGAATCGAAATTTAGAAGGGAAGGAATGGTGAATAGGAGAAATAATCATTTTTGGGCAAGTGAAAACCCTAATATATTTAGAGAAGGACGCTTTCAAACAAATTTTAGTTTTAATGTGCTTTGCATTATTATGGACAATAAGGTATCTTATAAAATTTCGAAAAAAATTTAAACGATGAAAATTGTTTGGAACTATTAAGGGGATCTGTCCGTAATTTTCTGGCAAGGCTACCACTAGATACAAGGCAAAGCTGCTGGTATCAGCTAGACGGCGCGCCTGCCCACTCCACTGGTGAAGTTTACTGGGACTTAACTCAATTATTTGAAGACAAATGGATTGGGCCGAACGGTCCTTGGAGATGGCCTCCCCGCTCTCCTGATTTAACGCCTGCCGATTTTTATTTCTGGGGGGCGTATAAAAAGTCAAGTCTGTGACACAACAGTGCAAAGTAGAGAGGATATTTTAAATCGTGTAATTAGAGCTTTTAGAGATTTGGATCCAAATGAAATCAAAAGAGCTACTACGAATGAGATGAACCGTAGAATTTTGCAGTGCCTTGACCAAGGTGGTGGTCACATAAAACATTTATAGTCATCCTAGCATTTAAGTTGGAATTAACTTTTATTTTATTTGTCTTTGTTCAGTTTTTGTTTATTGTTAATATTTGTTTTAATTTTTTTTCTTCATAATTACATTAAATATTTTTATGAAATCATATAACTTTTGTTATCTGACTGACAATCACAGCTGCATTTGTTGTGTAGTCTAACATGTACTGTTTAGAAGGGGAGGTTGTTACCTAAAATGCTAATAACAAGCAACATATTGAAGATAGGTATAGAAGTTAGAAGTTACTAAATTCTAAATTCCAGCTTTTTATCTTTAAAAACATGTGAAATACAAACTATTATAAATAAGGTTTTAAAATCACCGAAATACAGAGAAATCATAATATCTTTGGAACAGTGGAAGATAGGGATAGGAAAGCCTACTATAAATCTTCACAAAATTTAATGGCGAATTCGAATATGCGATAAAAAAAGAGCATTCTATTTAAATTAGCAAAGTTGATGACTACTTCCGGTCTAACCTTAAAAATATTTTAGAATAAAAGACAATTACGAATTGTGACCGCTGCTAAAATTTCAACATTTAGGATACCTGGGAACTTCATAAACTTCTAATGCTCGGCTATGGTAAAAAACCTTATATATATATATATATATATATATATATATATATATATATATATATATATATATATATATATATATATATATATCTGTGTGTGTGTGTGTGTTTCCAATTGATAACTCAAAAATTATAAACCGATTTTAATGAAACTTGACAAGAATTTTTATTATATTAATAGCTTGGATGAGTTCGTGACCCAGCCCTATCGGACTATTTTTTCTAAAAAAAATTTTTTTTTCGAAAAAAAAATTGTATTTTGAAAAATAAGAATAATGTTTTGATAAAATTTGGTTGATATATTGCGCTCGTAAATGCCTTACTCCGTATGAGAATTCAAATTTCTTGGTTTAGCGAAAATTGAATTATACAAATATGAAAATTAATTAATTAATTAATGAAAATTCGCTACCATGTCGTACTTTCTGTGTCTCGAATTTTTTGAATTTTGATTAATTTATATTGAGTAATCAAAAAACTGTCTTTAAATTTGTGTTTCCTTCAGTTTGAAGATATATTTGATAGCGATTTGTGTTCATTTTATTAAGTCATTAAGTTATGCCTAGGCGCCGTTAACGGAACAATTATAATCATAGGAATTCGAAAGGGGGGCATTGTTGGTATGCGGAAAGCCAGTTTTTCAATTAGACAAATTTCCGACCGTATGGGACGCAGTCTGTCAACAGTGTTGCAGTGTTGGTCCAGGTGGTCTAAAGAAGGAATCCATAACCGTCGTCATGGATTTGGACGACCTCGCGCAACTTCAGTACGGCAAAATCGTGATTTGAGGATTGAGGCTTTACAAGACAGAGTTTCCACAACACGGTCGATTAGAAACGCTGCGCTGGAGTTTTACAACTAAGAGGCTCTATGGCAACCATTTATCGCATAATACAGGTTTTTGGGTTTCGTTCGTATATATCATTTTTATGTCTCTTACTAACATCCTGACATAGTGCTGCTTGGATTGAGTGGTTTAATGGGAGATAAAATTGAGATGGTTAATGGAATTGTGTTGTGTTCTCTGGCGAGTTCCTATTTCTCTTTTGGGTCGACGGTGGTCGCAGAAGAGTGAGACGATTATGTAGATAACGCAAAGGTTTGGAATTTGCTGTGGAACGGCATACGGCCCTTACACGTGGAGATGATGGTATGAGGCACGATAACATACGGTAGCAGGTCACCTCTAGGTTTATTGACAGAAATTTGAAGGCAAATGATTACATACGAAACGTATTGCAACCCCATTTCCACGTCCTCACACAGCAAGGGTTACTACAAGTGACTTACAAAATAACGTGACCCTGCTTCCATCGTCGTATCGCTTCCGAGACTTGTCTCCAATCGAAGATATATGGGATATGATTGGCAATCTACTCGGTGAGTTACACCCACCAGTCTCCAATCGAAGATGTGTGGGATATGATTGGCAATCGACTCGGTAATTTACCCCCACCACCAAATAACCAGTTTGTCACCTAATTCAAGAAGCTTGGGACGACATTCCTCAGGATACCATTAATCATTTAATTTGAAGCATGCTTCGCAGAGTTATCTGCCCCATTCGTTATTAAATAATGTTCTTATTTTTTCATATTTTAGTTTGAAAAAGTAATCATTTTTTAAGTTTGATTAAACACACAGGATGTTCAAATTGTGTTAAAATTGATAATCTCTTACTGGTCGTTTTTTAAATTCAGTATAATTGAGACAATGTGCCATGTATCATCAAAATAACTTTGTTATTTGAAAAAAGTACTAAAATTTTTCGCAAGTAAACTTAAAATGTTCTCGAGAACACTGTTCTGATTTTCCTGACCAGCGAACGTTTTTAAGCTGTTTACACACCTGCTAAGATATAATTTTTCACAAAAGCTTTTTGCCAAAAATAAAAAAAATCTTTCACGAAAATTTGTCCTTTATTTTTACAAAAATGGGCATAAGTAATATTCCATAAAAGATTGCCAAACTATTTTTTTCACGAAAATTCGAAAACATACTTTTCTTACATTAACTTATTTAACATTTAATAAATAAATAAATTAACTTTCACACTTCGTGTTGTAGTCGAGCGAGTGTTAGGCTGCTGAGCGGAATGTCGGGGTTCGATCCCCGGTCGTGGCGGTTTCTGTCACTATGTGTCGGGTGTGTGTCCGTTTTTTTATTTTTTATGTAACCTTTTCCCGCACGCGCTGCGCATAGCTTCTGGACAGGAGTGTGTAATTAATTTGTTGTCATTGATTATTATGATTCATTATAGTACGGGATCCGGCTGCTAAATTAGTACATTAATAATCTAGATTATCAAGATTTAATGTTTAAGTATTTTTACAACTAGGAGAAGTCACTTTTCATCAGGTGCCAATTAAAAATTACCCGCCAGTATTATTAATTAAAATATAATTAATTTACTTTTAGAGAAACATTTCGTTAACATCTTACGGAAATAAAACCTACACAACTTCACAACAGTGTATTTAAAATATCTGAAACGTCATAGTTGCTGCTGATTGCTTAACCGCTACCTCTACGCAGCCAGGTGTAAACAGGTATAATTTTATTAAAACTTTTCGTTCTTAACGTACACTCATTTCATTTATACCACATTAAAGCTCATTTTTTTCTGTAGTTAATGATATAAAGGTGCCTATATAAAAAAAACCGCAAATCAAAGTTTCCTACCCTAAAAGATGCTAGGTATGAAAAATAAAGTGACAGAGAGTGATCGCGCGACGCTACTTGTTAGACAAGGATGCTCAATGCCAGATGCCAGCTGAACGTATTTTTTGAGCTATTGCGCATGCTCCGATAAATAGGGTTCTCAACCAACGATCTAAGTAGTAATAAAAATGACTGGACGTTCAGCTGGCATTGAGCATCCTTGTCTAACAAGTAGCGTCGTGCGATCACTCTCTGTCACTTTATTTTTCATACCTAACATCTTTTAGGGTAGGAAACTTTGATTTGCGGGTTTTTTATATAGGCACCTTTATATCATTATCTACAGAAAAAAATGAGCTTTAATGTGGTATAAATGGACACACACACACACACACACACACACACACACACACACACACACACACACACACACACACACACACACACATATATATATATATATATATATATATATATATATATATATATATATATATATATATATATATATATATATATATATATATATATATATATAAACATATAAAAATTGAAACTGACCCCGGATATGGGTTCTAGGGGTCCTAGTTCGCGCTCATTTGCATCATTTTTTTCAAAATTCAAAAGTCGGGATCTTCCCATTAATGAATATTTTTTACGAAATTTCACTAAAAACATAGGAGATAAGGTTTTTGCTCCTACCAAATTAGCAACAAGCCAATATGGTGACAAAGCTTTGAAAAGCGGTGATTAATGTCTTTCTAAACATATATTTTTCACTAATCGCCTTATCGGATCTGACTTTGATATTTTAAAATCCTAACGTGATGACATTTTCTTATAGTCATATATGCATTCAGCACATTTAAATTAATATAAAAGGGTAATTTTAGTAAATGAGTACATTTTTTATTTTATTTGTAAACTATAGTGTTATAGAACAAAAACTCAGTCCATTCAAAATAAGTTTTCCACTATTCACTTATTATTCGAGAATTAACACCCTCTGGCATTCCAGATTTTTTCTGTATCATTGAGCGGCCGCCACTGTTCTTCAATAGTCTCTTTCAGTTGGCAGAAGCTCGGAGCATGATAACTGTTATTTCACAGAATACAGCCCAATTCGTGAAAAAGCTGACGGAGCGAACAAACGTGCGGGTAATTGCTGGGAGCCTCTCTGAATTATAAATACATTGAATGGTTATGTCACAAAGACAAGAGCCTTGAGGAAGTCTCACTAACGATACTGAGGTGTGTTTTTCGTCTTTCTGGCAGCGTTTAATTCTTGTTCAGAGACAACCACCAATAAGGGTTTTCAGTTGAGCGTTAAATTATGCTTCTTTGATGAAACTTTCATTCATACCTCACAGTTCGCTTAATTAACATTTATAGAATTCCGGAGCGGTTGTAATAAAATCAAATTAGGTCAATTAAAATTTTATATTTAATTAGTAATTTATCGTTGAATGGTTTCGAGGTTTAAAATTTTAATTTTATTAGGTGATCGTGTCTGATTACAAAAACACAACTTGATAGGCGGTTTTCCACATTATCCAATCAGGGATATGTGATTACGTTAATTACATATTGTGTCCTACTACAGGTCAAGTAAAGGAAAAGTCATTGTTTCTCACACTGCAAGCTTTTACTTCATTTGTACACATTGTGTACTGACCTTAGATAGAGGGAATTTGTTTCTTACTATGTCCTCTACGACCTAGCTATACAAAGAACCTCGGTGTTTCAGGGGTAAGAACGTGTACCTCTGAATCGAAGGGTACTGGGTACGATCCTAGGGTACTCCTTTCACTTTTTCAGTACAAACTTTAAAATTAACATCAACCGAGGTTCTGGCATTGTATTTGAGCAAGTTGAATGTCTGCACGTTCCGCCCTTCGGAGGGGCGTAAATCCGTCGGTCCCGTGTACATGCGATGTTGGGCACGTTAAAGATCCCTACCCTCCTTACAGAAAGGCAGGGGTTCGGCAAAATTTCCAGGATAGTGAGGTGAAATTGCTCCCTGGCGTCGGTGATTGGCCATAGTCGCGGAAATAGGCCGACCTTAAATAAACAAAACACACACTAGCTATACAGGATGTTGTTAATCATATATGAACATAAACTTTAAGGAACGAGAGTGTACTTGATTTTATTTTAAAGCAAAACCTTTGTATAAATATAGGTCTAAACCGCTTCGTATCGAAGATGGAGGGTGGTTTAATTGAAGAAGAAAATAGTATGACACTAGTCAAAAAAAAATCTATTACATCTGTCTGACATAACAATTAATTCTAAACAAAAGACGTCTCTTGACATTTTTCTATTGACGTTTTTGATAGCAATAAAAAATATTTTTATTATTAATGATAATAGTTATTTTTCTTAAACTTAACAGCAGCATTTGCCTACAATGCTATAAATGAACACCTTCGGTTCCAATACCGGTGTATTAGCGAATTTTCATCAAGAAAATTTCGCTAATAGAGAGGTCACGGTGAAAAGCTTTTGAAAAAAATTCTTGAGATGAGCGCGAATTTGGGTCACTAGAAACCAAAAACAAGGTTCGTTATATGTTTATATATATATATATATATATATATATATATATATATATATATATATATATATATATATATATATATATATATGCATATATATATATATAATTATATATATCAGCCTTTATGCTCCAGTTTTTCCGGTCGAAAATCGGAGAAAACTTTTTGAAAACGCTATATTTTTGTAAATATCAGAGTAACTGGAATGAGACTTTACACGTGGCTAGAAATGGTGAAAATAAACCTATCCTGTAAATTTTAAGTGATTTGGTACACAATATTTGGAGTTTTTTCCAAATTAAAAATAAAATCGCAAAGACATGCGTTGAGACGACTTAGTGGTTAAAGTCCAATGCCTGACAGACATAGTAGTTAACTGCAAGGCGTTGATTGATTCATACAACAGGTATAAACCATACATCAACGGTAATGAAACTAAATATATACCAGGCATCACACATACTACCCGAACCAATAATCGTGAAATCTCGGCCGCAATTATGGAAAATGACAGACGACATGAAATTAAAAATTTGCCAAGTAATTGTTATTTAACTGGGGGATCTAATCAATTATTAAAAGGCACTATATTTGTAGCTTTATGAGTGGCCTCAAATACAGTTTTAGCGCAGCATATATATATATATATATATATATATATATATATATATATATATATATATATATATATATATATATACATATATATATATATATATATATATATATATATATATATATATATCATGCTGTCGCATATTATAGTACGAATGTAAACAAAATCAAGCCATGTCTGTATAAAAATGATTCTAAAATAGTTTCGTTTATCTTTAAACTTAAACATAAGACGCCATATAAGACCGACACAGTCGTGGGATGTGTTTCAAAGGTAATTCTACTAATTGTTACGTATACGTTGAATATAATATCCCGGGAATGAAGCTGATCTAATGTATCACCTAAACAAAACGTTTTTTGACGTATACCCAGATAGCTCAGAGACTTCCTGCTTTGCCTCAAAAGGCGAAGGTTACGCGATCGAATCCTGTTCGATAAATGTATGGTTTTTACGTTTTATTTTGACGTTTGGAGAAACAATAGCGCACAGATTTTATACATTTCGAACAAGATCTCATTTTTGTTTAAAACGCCTAAATAAGTTTGTCACTTTCGAGTGAAATTATAATTTTGTCATTGTTGATATTGAAAAAACTGGTTTTATTAGGTTGACTAAAACGAATTCACACTGACGATCAATAAGGAAAAATAACTGCTACGTTTATAATTTGGCAGATACTTTACTTTTCTAAATATGAAGGATATAATTTTTGCTTAAAACGCCTAAATAAGTTTGTCACCTTTGAGTCTGAAATTAAAATTTTGTTATTGTTGATATTGAAAAAACCGGTTTGATTAGGTTGAATAAAACTATATCATACTGGCGATTAATAAAGAAAAATAGCTGCTAGGTTTATAATTTGGCAGATCCTTTACTTTTCTAAATATAAATTAAGTTTCCTTCTGGAAATCTTCTGTACAACTTCAATGAAATTTGCAATACAAGTTTCATTTAAAGAGACTTACACTATCTACAGATATAACAAAATTTCGTTCTTTAGCTTAATAAAAAATTGAGTTTTGGGCATTTTTCTCAAAAGGAGTTAGAACGCAAGATTTTTTTTTTATAATAAATAGATATCGATGGTAACACTTTCGAAAGAATTGTTCAAATGTGCGCGTACTAGGACCTCTAAAATCGGTATTCCAGGTCTGTGTAAGTTTAAAGTACTAACTTTACTAATATGCCGTATAATAACAGTGTACAATACTTATGAAAATTCGCTACTATAACGCACTTGCTGCGTCCCGAAATTTATTTTCATTATCAAACAATAATCACCTATTTTATTTCGTAAGTAGTAAAAAATTTATATCTCCGGAAATATCAAAATAAGGGCAACCAAATTTGGTACGCGTGTTTGTTTTAAAAACATGTACTAAAATTTAGGTCTCTAAATTTAAGACAAAACAGTTAGAAGTAGTTAAAGAAAACAAAATGGGGTTTTCTACAAAATGTCAGAGTCGCGATTTTAAACATCAAGATTGACAATATTTAGGCAAAGAACCTAAAAAGAAATACGTATTATGAAAAGAAAATGTTGCAAGGAGAGTGTTCTGCAAACCCTTAAGTTTCAACTTCAACCGTCATTGTCCTTCATTTTACTGTGCGTGTGTTGTATCCTGATGGCCTCGGAAACCAGGCACATTAGCCACAAACTGTTGTATTAGACATACGAGAGCTAAGGAAAGGTTTATGACTAACAATACGAGCAACAGAATTGAGGATTGAACCATAGACATCGCTTAGTATACACCTAAAGATATAGTTATATAGTTCCGATAATTAAATTGGTATCATTATTTGTTTTGTATACATACACAAATAATACACATATATACCCACATTATTTGTTTCTCTAATAGTTTTTTTTTAATTTTATTATTATTATTTAAATGATCTTTTTTTTAAATATATATATATATATATATATATATATATATATATATATATATATATATATATATATATATATATATATATATATATACATTTTTTACTGAACTATAATAGGAAGGAAAAACAGGGATATAAGAGTGCAGTTCAGGGACCCGTCAGAACTTCCCCAGCCTTTCAGAACAGACAAGACTAGGCCACGGTAAGGTGGTTAAGAACATAAGGAGAAACAACAGGAGTCATTTTACTAAAATATGTTAATTTAAAAAATAAAAAAAAAAAGAAAAAAAAAAGTTAAGTTTATGGTTTAACGGTCTATAATTTTTAGCCAATTTTCCTAGAAAAAATTCGTTTATGATTAGACAGCGACTTGTGAATTTTAAAAAGATTTCTTCAAATGAGCGCAAACTAATCCCCCTAGAATCCATAACCGGGTTTACTTTCAGTATTTGTCTGTTTGCATATATACAAGGTGATGCATTTTCACGGTAAAGCTCAATATAATTGTTATTATACAGTATAAGAGAAAAAATTGTATACGTGAATTATACGGCGTCTTAAGCTGCATCTTATAAACATATTATGAGAATCACAGGATGGTCCATAAGTCGTTGGTGATGCCTACAATTGTTTATTTCGAATACCCTTATATTATTATTTTTGCATTTTTGCACTTTTTATCGAAATATAATGCATGTTTGTAAGAAAAAAATCAAGACGCAGTAAGTGCGTTTTGGTAGCGAATTTTCATTGAACCGTTCAAATTTCAATAACTCAATTTGGTATTAACCTAAGGTTTGTTGGCTAGGAGTTTAAGTTTGTTTTCGAAAAATTCTGGTACATTTTCAAACAATAAGTAATTTGGATAAAATATGGTACATTGTTTTTACTATATAAGCTATACCGGTAACGATCTTGATGTCTGCTTGCATTAGAGAGGCATATTTGCTATTAAAAACATTTTTATGAAAATTCACTTCCATAACGCGCTTGCTGCGTCCAGACTTTTTCTCATTTTTCTCGAAAATGTCTAAATTAATCGAAAAACGCCAAAAGATGTATTTTGTTTAGAGTTAATTGTTAAGCCAGAAAAATGTCTTAGGTTAAAAAACCAGTGTCGTACTATTTTCTTGTAAACACTAAACCCCCTGTATTTTCAAGTCGTTTAGGACCTGTATTTATAGATTTTTTTTTGCATTAAAATTATGTAAGCTTTCATTCCTTAAAGTTTGAATACATACTTAATTAACAGCCTGTATGCAGCATCTGCGTTGGTAGTATGTGGCTGACGTGAATAAGACATACATAAGTTCTCACCAGAACGAAACCGGTCTATGTCTTACGCCTTGGTCATGCACACAAGCACATGTAGACAAAATTCATGTATGGTTAGATGCATTCTCTCCATAATTTCAAACGCAGACCGGTTTCGCTCTAATTAGAGCTCGTCAGTGCGCTCTACTAATTACAGCGAGAACACACGTATAAAATAATACGGCTATGATAGACAGCCTCCTATAACATTGTGAGATACGGAACCAGGTAGTATGTTGTAACGATGGCTCCAAGTAACACAAAATGTTATAAATAGGGACGGTGTACAACCAACTAACAATTTTCTAAATTGTCAGCCCTGCGTAATTTTTTTCCATAAAAGGGACAATGTATGTAAAGCTAGAAGTATTCTCACCATAATTGGAAACGCAGACCGGCTTCGCTTTAATTAGAGCTCGAATTAGAGCGAAAACGGTCACCAAAACTAGGGAAACCAAACTTGTTATGCGGCTTTACGTTATAGAATTTGAATTACACGTGAAAATTTAGATATATAGCTAATTTAAATATTACGAAGTTTTTAGCAAATTTTTTAGCAAATTTTCGAGTAAAATATATTACCTAAACTTATTGTTGTGTTTTTGAAAAAATAATTTTTGTAATTTTTTTGTGTGGAGTGTTGGTAATAATAAATGTATAAGTTATTGTAAAAAAAATGGCGAAAAAAATATTTTCTGAATATCTCAGGAAATACAAGTGCCTTTCCATATTTTCTACTAACCTTGTATAAATATATATATATATATATATATATATATATATATATATATATATATATATATATATATATATATATATATATATATATATATATATATATATATAGAAGCATAAAACATCTTGACTAAAACTCTGAAAGGGCTCCAAATCTCTCATTCGCGCTTATTAGAAAACATTTTCAACATAATAAGTCAACATACTTTTTATGTGAAAATCAAGCTATATTCAAAAAACGATTGTTACTTTTGAAAAAACCAAAGGGATATTGTATTTAGTACAAAAAACATTCAAAATCACTTCAATTATTGTGCGACTGGTTAAATTTAAAACTAATTTTCTTCGTGAAAGATGTGTCCGCCGCTCATTCATACGAGTAAAAGATATTATATATATATATATATATATATATATATATATATATATATATATATATATATATATATATATATATATATATATATATATAGAAGCATAAAACATTTTGAATAAAACTCGGAAATGGGCCCCAAACCGCTCATTCGCGCTCATTAGACAACATTTTCAACATAAAAAGCTATATTCAAAAAAACTCTAGACATAGCAAGTGCGTTATGGAAGTGAATTTTCATAAAAATGTTTTTAATTACAAATATATCTCTCTAATGCGAACAGGCATCAATTTGGTTACCGGTATAACCTATATAGTAAGAAAAATGTACCATATTTGATCAAAACAATTATTTGAAAATGTACAAAAATGTTCCGAAAATAAACTTTAAATGTTTCTGAGAAAACTGGCCTCTTAGCCAATGAACCTTAGGTTAATAGCAAATTGAGTTATTGAAATTTGAAACATCTAATGAAAATTCGCTACCAAAACGCCATTGCCGCGTTTATACAAAAAAATTTCCGAAAATAAAGTTAAATGTTGGTTTCCTAAACAACAAAACTTACGTTAATAGCAAATTGAGTTATTGAAATTTGAAGGATTTAATGAAAATTCGCTACCAAAACGCACTTACTGCGTCCAGATTTATTTCTTACAAACATGCATCATATTTCGATAAAAAATGATAAAATGCAGTAACGAATTTGTTTTACGAAAATTAGCTAAAAATTTTAGACCGTTAAACCATAAACTTTAATAAACCTACACCGAAAGTTTTAACTTAACTAAACCGACAGCCAAAGCCTCAGAGAAAGGGTCTATTTGAAATGAATTTTCTATAAATATTTTAATAAAGTGAAGGTCAACGACGGTTGAATTTCAAACTTAAGGGTTCGCAAAACACTCTTCTTGCAACATTTTCTTTTCACAATCCGTATTTGTTTTACGTTCTTTAACATTGCCAATTTTGACGCTTTAAATTGCGAGTTTGAAGTTTTGAGGAAAACTCCAAAATTTGTTTCTTTACCTGCACGTAACTTTTTGTCCTTAAATTTAGAGACCTAAATTTTGGTACATGGTTGACTCTTTATAATACAAATACGCTTACCAAATTTGGTTACCCTCACGTTGTTATTTCCGGAGATATAATTTTTTTTAGAAAGAAAACACAAAATTTTCCACGAAACCCTGGTCCGATTTTCCTGGCCAATGAACTTGTCTAAGCCACTTGCAAAAGGAAGGTACTCACCAAATTTGATCAAGATCGGTCCATTATTTTTTGAGTTATCGGTACGATATATATATATATATATATATATATATATATATATATATATATATATATATATATATATATATAAACACGGACCTCCCCATTAGTGAATTTTTTTAATAAAATTCACTAAAAAAGAAACTTGAATCACCAACGACTTATGGGCCAACCTGTATTGTAAAAATATTTTTTTAAGATGTAGCTCAAGATACCCTATAATTAATGTATACAATTTTTTTTCGTATCGTGCATAATAACGGCTATATTGATCTTTAAATATTTTTTAGGAAAAGTCGACAAAAATGATATACCATTCACCGATAAACTCTATAGCCAACACTACTGCCAAATCATCAGAAAAAGGGTCTATTTGAAATGAATTTTCGGGGAATATTTTAGTAAATGAAGGATAATGATGACTGAAACTAAGACTTGGAGCTTTGTAAAACATTCTTCTTCAGACATTTTCCTTCCATAGCTCATATTAGTGTCGGGTTCATTGCCTGAATATTACCAATTTTGACGTTTAAAATCGCGACTTTGACGTTTTGAGGAAACCCCAAATTTATTTTTTAATGCCTGTAACTTTTTTCTCCTTTAACCTACAGAGCTAAATTTTGGTAGGTAACTTACCTATGATGATATAAACTCGCGTATGAAATTTGGTTGCCCTTACTTTTTTAATTTCATTTCCAGGAAAACCTCGGCGGATTTTCCTGGCTAACGAACTTGTCCAAGCCACTTGCGAAGGGAACGTACTCACCAAGTTTTATCAAAATCGGTCCATTATTTTTTTAGTTATAGGTGTGACACATAATATATATATATATATATATATATATATATATATATATATATATATATATATATATATATATAAGCATATAAAATCTGAAACCGATCTCGGATTTGGGTTCCAGGGGTCCTAAATAGCGCTGGTTTGAAGAAATTTTTTCAAAATTCAAAAGTCCGGATCTCCTCATTAGTGAATTTTTTTAAAGAAAATTAACGAAAAACGATTGTTAATTTTGAAAAACCAAAGGGATATTGTATTTAACACTGAAAATATTCAAGATCAATTCAATTATTGTGCGACTGGTTAAACTTAAAACTTGTTTTCTTCGCGAAAGATGTGTCCGCCGCTCATTTACACCTACTATATATTAAATAAAACTATCTAAGTTACTTTACAGCCAAGACAAAAAAAACGTCAGAAAAAAATTCATCACCCTATATTTCAAAAATAAAATAAAATAATACCGTCATTTACCTGAACTTTTTTTCTTAAATACATCACAATCTCCTCCGTTACATATTTGTAATCAAACAAAAACTTAAAATTTTAACTGATCTTGAAAATAGGCTCTACGGGTCATACTTTCACTTACTTTAGGAAACTATTTTTAAAGTCGCGAAGGCCTTTTAAGTGATCCTTTTCTACGAAAATTAGCCGATTCCAAAACTTTTAACTTCTATTCTAGAGTGATGGAGTTGGCAAAATTTATACGGTCGATGTAGGGGGGGAAAGTTGGTTTTCATTAATTTATCATAGGTTGATAGTCTTTCCAATTAAAGTACCGCACACAATATATATCTATTGGTAACTTTATTTTGATATGTGGCCTCTTGTGAGTCTTGTGAGACATTGAGAAAGATGGATAGCTTTGGTACATGCACTTACTCTAAAGTTGTCAAAGGTTGTTAGTTTAAAATATTACTGGAGTTCTTGATTAAACTTTGCCGCAACATATATTTCCCTGGTTGCTGCTAACTAGGTATATCTGTTTGATTAAAATCCACAATTGAATAGCAGGATAATTCAGTTGTTAAAAAGTTTGGCCGTAACACACATCAGTGGTTTTGTGACGCAATTCTACATGTCTAGCTGCAGTCGGCTCAGTATTTTAGGTCGTAAAAATGATATGTTATTACAAAGTTTTCTAGATAAAATGTGACATTTTATTTTCTGACTGTAGGTGGAAATCCAATGGAACTTGTGACTGATGACAACAGGAAAAGTTTTATTACAAAACTAATGGATGCGTAGTCGATGTAGGTTTCCTTACAGACAAAGAAATATTATCTCGATGCCACAAATTTAGTTGGAAACTCATATAACTTTAAAATTACAAGTTACGTGCATTAAAATAATGTTAAAGTTAAGGTATTTACTTAGCATTTACAAAATATTTTATGTGAAAAAGACTATGCATACATTCTTCCAACCTACCCCCCCCCCTGACATAACTATCTCTCCCTTTATCTCTCCCTCTCTCTCGATCGGTTGATAAAAAACTGTTTTCGATAATTTTGATAACTAACTTATTACCCCCGCGGTGCCCGGGTATTATTTGTCCCAATTCTCTATTAAGACAGGATATTATTTATTCATTTCATTCATTTATTTACCCACCAGAATACATAATAACGTACAAAATAGTAGATTGCAGTAAAATTAAAAGAAGGTCTTCATATTGATAGCTATCTTATGGAAACAACTGAAAACAAGAAATAATACAATCGTATTTAACAGGTAAACTTACGACGCGTTCTGGGGTCACGTTAAAAAATTATTTTCTAATAATTCTGAGATAAAAAAGTCAGAACTCTGAGATAAAAAGTCAGAATTCTGTGACTTTTTTAATAAAAAATTCGAACTTTTTTTGTCAGAATTCTGTCTTTTTATCTCAGAATTATGACTTGTTTATCTCAGAATTCTGAGATTTTATGCCAAAATTCCGAATTTTTATGTCAGAATTCTGACTTTTTTATCTGAGAATTCTGAGTTTTATGTCAAAATTACGACTTTTTATGTCAGAATTCTGACTTTTTTAACTCGAAATTCTGACTTTTTTTGTCAGAATTCTGAGTTTTTATCACAGAATTCTGTCTGTTTATCTCAGAATTCTGACTTGTTTATCTCAGAATTCTGAGTTTTTATGTCAAAATTCCGACTTTTTATGTAAGAATTCTGACTTTTTTATCTCAGAATTCTGAGTTTTTATGTCAAAATTCCGACGTTTTTGTCAGAATTCTGACTTTTTTATCTCAGAATTCTGGCTTTTTTATCTCAGAATTCTGACTTTTTTAACTCGGAATTCTGCCTTTTTTTGTCAGAATTCTGAGTTTTTATCACAAAATTCTGTCTTTTTATCTCAGAATTTTGACTTTTTTATCTCAGAATTCTGAATTTTTATGTCAAAATTCCGACTTTTTATGTCAGAATTCTGAATTTTGTATCTCAGAATTCTGACTTTTTATCTAAGAATTCTGAGCTTTTATGTCAGAATGCTGCCTTTTTATCTCAGAATTCTCACTTTTTATGCCAGAATTCTGACTTTTTATGTCAGAATTCTGAGCTTTTATCACAGAAATAAGACTTTTTATCTCAGAATTCTGACTTTTTTATCTCAGAATTATTAGAAAATAATTTTTTTACGTGACCCCAGAACGCCGTCGTATAAACTCAATATATGGTGATACATTTTACTACCTGAGAATACAAAAAAGCAATTGCTCTTCTATAGACTTCCAGGCAGATTTCATTAGGTCCACAGTGTACTATAAACACAACTTATGCAAGTATACCTTCCTATATCAATTATTATAAGAAACAAACAAAAAATTAGCACAGCGTAAACCCCCTTCTCCTTTCCGTCTGCATACTCTCTTAGGTCATAATATTATAACATAGATGATTTCAAGTAGCTACAACCGGACCAAGCATTGTAATCTATCTAATGTAAGTAGAAGTTGTTTGACCCGCAGGTAAACTATTTTATATTACCAATTTCTTTTACTCTAGAGAGCAGCAGATTCTAGCAACGTACGGAGAAGAAGAAATGACTTCGTTGATCGTGACTTTTTTTAAAATAAAAAATGGAACTATAGGTATATACCGGGTGTCTATAAAAGGTCTGTACAAAATGCTATGACAGATTCTTTAGGCTAAAATATGAGGATATAGCCCAATTTGCCTTAGTCCAAAAGTTGATGGTTTTCGAAATACAGGCTGTCCAAGTTATTGTTTGTTGAAACTCCTTTTCAAATATATATCTTAGTAATTACATGATTTGCATGAAATTTGGTACGTAGAGGTTTTTTAGGTTGAGCAATCCATATTTGATCATAGTTTTGATTTAGGGCTCCACCAGCAGCCCTTTGTCTACATTTAAAGCTCCATAAATTTTTTCTGCCTCGGTATATCAAATTTCTAATCAGAAATTTTTATTACGTGATATATTATCTTCAAAAAAGGTATGCCTTGTAGATTTTGATTTGAGGAGCCGTTTCTGTGATATTATAATTTGAGTGTTTCATTGCGTTCTAAAATTTATCATAGGAACATTATTAAGTATTGTCATTAGTTCCAAAATAGTACTGTCGAACAATTAAGTCTGACAAGTTGCCACCGTAGTTTTAAAAGTTATCACTTCTTTCGTCTTATTTCTCGCAATGGCCGTACCCTACACTAACGCAGAAATGACCGATATGATACTGGTTCGTGGTTATTGCCAAGGTAATGGTCGGGAATCGGTCAGAGAATATTGAGAAAGATTTCCATATAGACACGTTCCAAACCATCAAACATTTGCCGCTGTTGAAAGGAGTCTACGAGAAACCGGTATGTTTGTTCCTGCTAAGTTTGATTATGGACGGAATCGAGCTGTTAGAACAGCAAATGTCGAGGAAGAAATTTTAGAACGAATTGAAGAAGATCCGAGTTTAAGCACCAGACAAATTGGTTTGGAATTTGGAGTTTCTAAGGATAGGGAGAACAGAAGTTACATCCATTTCACCTCCAAACAGTGCAAGAGCTTTTACCTGCCGACCTCGAATTAAGACTACGCCTTTGCCGTTTTATTAATGAAAAGATTGAAGATGATCTAAATTTTCATAGAAATATTTTATTCACCGCTCAGTGCTGTTTTACAAGAAGGGGTATGACAAATTTACATAATGAAAAAATTTATGCTGACGAAAACCCGCATGACATAAAGGTTTTGCATTATCAACGTGGATTTAAGATTAACGTGTGGGCAGGAATTATTAACAGATTTATCATATGTCCTGTCATCTTACCCATTCGTGTAAATGGTTTAAGCTACCAAGAACATTTAGTTAATTTGCATAATTTATTTGATGAACTTCCAATAGTTGTTAGGTAAAATATATGGTTCGTGCACAATGGTGCACCACCACATTTCACGCTGAACGCCAGAAATCATTTAAATGTCAGATTTTGGAATCGATGGATCGGCAGAGGAAACAATGCTCTTGTAAATTGGCCACCCAGATCACCGGATTAAACGCTCATGTATTACTTTTAATGGGAAACACTTAAGCAGTTCGTATATTCTAGACCAATAAACACCAAAGCAGAATTGTTGGTGCGAGTGCAAAATTCAGTAAACATTTTAAGGATAGATCCAGAGATGATGAATTGGATGCAGTTAAATTTTCTCCGTAGAATTAAACTTTATGTAAACGCAAACAGGGGTCACTTTCAACATTTACTTAGAGTGTTATACAACAATTAATAATTTAACAAAATGTTTTGGTTTGTTATTGACTTTGTATCCAACTCCTCTTATTCTTTGCCAGTAATGTTTTTGTGTTGTTAGTCGATTAATCCTTAAACATGCTCCAATGTAAATTTTAAGTGTTGTGGGTCGGTTGGTCCTTAAACATGCTTCAAACTTCCTGGACCAGTCCTAAGCCCGGAAAAAGTATGTTGTCGTTCCTATGATGAATTTTAGAAATCAATGAAACACTTAAATTAGATTATCACAGAAACAGCTCCGCAAATCAAAATATACAAGATATACCTTTTTGAAGATAACGTATCAGGTAATAACAATTTCTGATAAGAAATTTGATATACCTAGGCAGAAAAACAGTTATTGAGCTTTAAATGTAGACAAAGAGCTGCTGGTGGCGCCCTTTGCAATGTACATCAAAACTATGATCAAACGTGGATTGCTCATCCTGAAAAACCTCTACTTACCAAACTTCCCGCAAATTCTGTTACTACCAAGATATATATTTGAAAAGGAGTTTCAACAAATAATAACTTCGACACTCTATATTTCGAAAACTATCAACATTTGGACTAAGGTAAATTGGGCTAGATCCTCATATTTTAGCCTAAGGAATCTGTCATAGCATTTTAGCCTTTTAGAGACATCCTTTATGAATATATATATATATATATATATATATATATATATATATATATATATATATATATATATATATATATATATATATATATATATAGGTAAATTGTGATTAACAGTTCAAAATTAAAATACTTAAGTATCGGGCCTCTCTTGAAGTGATATTTTAAAAAGTAATTGTATTAAGTTTTATGTTATTAAGCATATTGAGCATAGTGTGTCCAATTTTCTCATACAATCTTTCATTCTTATATATCCTTTTTTTTACACCCTTAAGGGCTGATATAGATATTCTATTATTCATATTCTATTATTTAGAACTCATGATCTAAATACGAATTGTCACATATTTAACTTTAGAAAAACGCAGGACTTTCATACATGCTTACAACCCCTATGTTACCTACTTAAAAGTGGAATTTCGGGATGAAAACTATCCTATGTGTTAATTAAGGTCAGGGTATATTGCCAGGTTCTATCCAAATACGTTCACCTGTTTATGTGTGATTGAGTAATATACAAACATCTCATACAAATTTTAATCCCTTATTTTACACCTTTAAGGGTTAATTTTTTTGTAAATGCTGACTCAAATATTTTATTGTTTAGAGGTCTTGACCTAAATACCAATTTTCACGTTTCTAACTTCGAAAACATATGACTCACGTACATCTTTAGAACCCCTATTTCACCCCTTTAAAAGCTTAATTTCGTGATTAAAAGTATTATATTTGTTAAATCAGGTCATGGTCTATTCCCAAGCTTAATCCAAATACGTTTAGGCGTTTATGCGTGATTGAGTAACAACCATACAAACATCTCATACAAATTTTTATCCCTTATTTTACACCCTTAATGGTTGATTTTCAGAAAATCCTGATACTAGTATTTTTTTATTCAGAACTCTTAAACTTTTGATTTCCACCTCTCTAACTTCAAAAACATAGGACTTTTATACAACTTCTCAATCCCTATTTCACCCCATAGGCTTGGAGTTTTGGGATTATATATATATATATATATATATATATATATATATATATATATATATATATATATATATATATATATATATATATATATATATATATATATATATATATATATATATATATATATATAATGTGGTAACTCATGTTGGTCCATCTGTTTGCCAAAATATATATAAATACATCAAGCTGTTTATGCGTGATTAAGTAACAAACATACGAACATCTCATACAAATTTTCCTCCCTTATTTAACAGCCCTGATGGTTGATTTTTAAAAATACTGACACACGTATTTTATTATTGAGAACTATTAACCTTAATAGCAATTTCCAAAAAATCACATACTACGACACATTAGAAACGCCCAAAAACCAGTGACAGAATCCTTGCAACAGCACAAAGCCTTCTTACCATACTTCAAAGGTGTCACCGACACAATTAGTAAACATTTTAAAACCCACATTATAAAAACCATATTCATAACAGAGCAAAAACTATCATGTCTAGTAAAAACTTCCAAGGATACTATCACAAACGAATCACATGGAGGTTACGAAATTCCCTGTTCCGACTGTTCCTGAACTTATATTGGATAAACGAATCCGCAATAGAATATATGAACGTAGCTTCGGAATTATAAAATTCGAACCAACATACGCATTTACTATGTATCATATTGATACAGGGCACAAAATAGACTTTGACAATGCCAAAACAATAGTTCTGTTCTATAAGTAAAAAATTATTCGCGAAGCGATTAAGATCGAAAAACGTCCCGATTGTTTGAATAAGAGAGATGGTGGTCTCCGAATTCCGATTACTTGGAAACCTAATATATCCTCATTATAAACACGCAAAATGACTATTCAATAGACAATTTAACCTCCCCATTACCTCACTCAACAAATACCTCTTACCCTCTCAATCCTTTAAGTACTCTTACGAAACTACCTGGCTTAATATACCTGACTGACTCAACTAATTACCCTGATAACGAGCCAGGTATACGAAACTCTATAAAAAACACAAGACGTACGACGAACGGTCAAATCTCCCAGTTGTAGGGATGAACACACTAAGGCCCTAGAGACGATCTCCAGTGACGTTTGTTGAGTAGGCAGATAATCAACTTACAATAACCCAAAATATCCTTATCGACCGTCTAAAGACTAGGCAGATTTAGGCCTTGGTGTTTATTTCCTTTTATATTTCCTTAACCTCTTGAAAATGGCTGCAACCCGAGAACCAAGCATATTGCACAATAATGCTCGCGGGAACCTTTCCATATATATATATATATATATATATATATATATATATATATATATATATATATATATATATATATATATGTGTGTGTGTGTGTGTGTGTGTATGTATGTATGTATGTATGTTTATGTACATATAAAGATATACAAAATTTAATGCACCCTAAATTTGTATTCCAGGGCATCTGATCTACTCTCGTTCAAAAAATTTATGTATTTGGAAAATGCGAAATGGCTAGTTTTTAAAGTCTTCTATACTATCGATTTAAGATTGTTCATTCAAAAAGATCTTAATCATCATAATAGATATAGCCATACACACAAAAAGTCATAAGCACACTTCAAGAACCCAATCACCGCAACATATTTTAAAAACCTGACGAACGTTTCACTAATCAAGTTATCGTCATCAGAGGATGAATAATTCTGAATTCTGAATTATTCATCTTCTGAAGATGCTGACTTGGTTAGCGAAGGGATCGTCAGGTTTTTCAAAATGTATTGTGGTGATTTGGGTTCTCCAAGTGTGATTATCAGTGCTCATCACAGGTTCCAATGTTCACTTAACAAAAAACCAAAATATCAACAAACGTACCTGAAGAAAGGAAGTGCTTTCTTGTGAAATGTAAGGCACGATATTATATCATAGCAAGGGGAATTCAAGATCTATTAAATAACTTTTATAAAATAATGTTAGTCGTGAAACTTTGTAAGAATTACACAAATACCGTTATAATGTTTCAGCTAGGTTTAAGGGTTTATGCTGGACGCTTTGTTGCCACTTATCGCTTTTAGAGTTGAGCATTTTCTTATTCTCTCGTAATAAAGTTGCCCAATATTGCTAAGGTTTCCATCACTAAGTAATGTTACACGAATTTTATATAAGGGTCTTTTAACGAAGATTAGCTAAAAAGTTTTTTATTGGACAATTTGCTAAACAAATTTCTTTTCACGAAAATACGAAAACAGTTTTTTCCGGTAAATTGGAAAACATCTTATTATACAATAACCTATTAAACATTACTTATTAATCACTGACATTTCACAACTGGACAAAAAAAAATCATTTTTGCGAAAACTTACTGATATTTTAGACAAAAAATTGCTGATAACCTACATACAATTTAAGTTACATAAGCTGTAATTGAAATTGAAATAACACACATGCTGTTTCTTTTGAAAAAATTGAGGTACGACAGTTCGCTTTTTTTTCAAATTCAGCCACTATCTGAAAGTGCACTGTATGAATTTGTTTCAAGAATAAAACAAACGAAAACCTCCTTTAATGTGTCATTTTTATGGCAATCCACTATATGTTGGTAAAAACGGTACATTACAATTATTTTATGTGCTAAAAACATCAAAAATTGCAAAACAATTGAAATTACTCGAAAACGGTAAACGATATCAATTTTTTTACCAATCTGCACTATAATTCGATGGCAAATGCAACAATGTAATAATATAAGGAGTATTCCATTAAAAATGGACCTGGGTCGTCAACAATCAAACTGTCAGTTGTTTGTCAATTTTGTCCCCCTGTGATATCGACGTCTTATACTGTTACAGGTTTCTATTATTTCTACAAGATGACTCATAAATATTCAAACGAAGAGAAGGTTGACATGCGAGAATGCTATCTTAAAGCACACAGAAATTCGGTAACCGCTTTATACTCTTACTTGGAGAAATTTCCAGAAAGACTGTAACTCACAGAACAATTTTGGGTACGACTGTAAGCAATTTATTAAATTACGGAAGTTTCGAAAATAAAAAACTCTGGACGCAGCAGGTGCGTTATGGTAGTGAATTTTCATAAAAATGTTTTTAATAGCAAATGTGTTTTTTTTAGAAAGCAGGCACCAAATTTGGTTACTAGTATAATCTATATATTAGAAACAATGTGCCATGTTTCATCAAAATAACTTTATTGTTTGAAAATGTACAAAAATTTCCGAAAGCAAACTTAAATTGTTCCCGAAAAAACTGGCTTTCTGGTCAACCTTGTAGGTTAATAGCAAATTGATTCATAATTTGAAGCATTTAATGAAAATTCGCTACCATAACGCACTTGCTGCGTACCGAATTTCTTTTCTTACAAAGATGTATTATATTTCGATGGAAAATACAGAAATGCAATAACATAGGGCGTGTTCGATTAAAAAAATTCACTAAAAAAAAAGAAAATTTGAATCACCAACGACTTATGGGCCACCCTGTAATTGTGGAAATATTTTTTAAGATGTAGCTTAAGACACCCTACAATTTTAATGTATACAACTTTTTTTCGTAACTTCCATAATAACGGATATATTGCACTTTAATGATTTTTTACGAAAATTTGACAAAAATAATATACCATTTAACGATAAACTCTATAGCCAACACTACTGCTAAAACATCAGAGAAAGGGTCTATTTGAAATGAATTTTCTGGGAATATTTTAGTAAAATGAAGAACAATGACGATTGAAACTAAGAGCTCAGGCTTTGTAAAACATTATTCTTGAGACATTTTCCTTTCATAGATCATATTAATTTCACGTTCATTGCCTAAATATTAACAATTTTGACGTTTAAAATCGCGACTTTGACGTTTTGAGGAAAACCCAAATTTATTTTTCTTTAAATGCCTGTAACTTTTTTGTTATTTAACCTACAGCGCTAAATTTTGGTAAGTAGCTTACCTATAATGATGTAAACCCGTGTACCAAATTTCGTTGCCCTTACTTTGTTAATTCCGGAGATTTTTCGATGTTTTTCGAAAGAAAACACAAAATTTTCCCGGAAAACCTCGGCGGATTTTCCTGGCTAACGAACTTATCCAAGCCACTCGCGAAAGGAAGGTACTCACCTAATTTTATCAAAATCGGTCCATTATTTTTTTAGTTATAGGTGTGACACATAAATATATAAACATATATATATATATATATATATATATATATATATATATATATATATATATATATATATATATATATATATATATATATATATATATATATATATATATATATATATATATATATATATATATAAACATATAATGTCTGAAACCGACCTCGGATTTGGGTTTCAGGGGTCCTAAATAGCGCTCATTTGAAGAAATTTTTTCAAAATTCAAAAGTCGAGATCTCCTCATTAGTGAATTTTTTTAAAGAAAATTCACTAAAAGGTGGTTATAACTTAAATGACACAGAACGTGCGAATAATATCCTTCAATGCATTGAAAATAATCCAAGAATATCATTACGAGCAGCGTCATGTCAAACCGCTCGCAAAAGGAGCATACATAGAATACTAAAGCAAAGACAGTACCACCCATCAAGACAACAATTGTTTAAGCATGAAACACCGATGACCATCGTCGAAGACTTGACTTTTATGCCTGGTTCATTCAAAGATGCGAATATCAGTCGGATTTCTCATCAAAAGTCATTTGGATTGACGAAGCACGATTTACAAATTATGGAGTCTACAATAAAAATAATTACCATTATTAGGCAACAGCAAATCTACATTTTACTGAGCAGAGGAGGTTTCAGACAAGATTCGGATTTAATATATGGTGCGGCATGATAGGTATCATTTCAGCCTTATCTAATTTTTGGTGAATTTTTATTGAAAAAAAAATCACTAATAGAGAGGTATCGATGGTGAGATTTTGCAAAAGTTTTTTCAAATGAGCGCGAACTAGAACCCCTAGAACCCATATCCGGGGTCAGTTTCAATTTTTATGTTTATATATATATATATATATATATATATATATATATATATATATATATATATATATATATAATATAGAATTATTTACATAAATAGACAGTTACAATGATTATACAAAATACCAACAGAGGGAGAATAAATCCAAACTATCCCACAAAAGTGAAAGACTTGTGCGTGGGTCTGTAATATAAATGTTGTACTTAACAATCCTCAATCCAGCGCAACATCGCTATCTCAAGAATGCAGACAGCGCATGGCTACAAGGAAGACTACAAGACATATTTCATTTACACTATATAAACATTACTTACAAAACTAAACAATCCTAACTATTGCAACAAATAAGCCAATCAAAATGGTCACAATCTAAGATTCAAGACAAAACAAATAAAATACAGTACAAAATTAGAAACAATCACACTTACACATACTTGCTCACTCACTCACTTACTCGCTCACACACTCAATGACTTACTTGCTCATTCCTCACTCACTTTCTTACATAACACATGTACATATGACACAGCTTCAACAAAACAGGCATTACCCGTGAATTATCCTACGAGCATTCAGTCTTGGCCAGTCGAGTATCCAAGCCTTCAGCAGTACCTTAAACAATCGCATGTCACATACAGATTGTACATTCGGTGGCAAGACGTTGCGTAGTCTTGGTCCCATTTGAACATGACATCGCCGGGTCTGAGATTTATTAAACCTCGGGATCATGCTGGCACTCTCAATCGATCGAGTCTGATAGCCGTGGGATGCTTCAGTGAGTCTTCCTCTATTCTTTTGTTGCCAGATACCCACAGGCCCAAGGTAAATCTGAGAGAGATCCGGGACACGCATATCCGCATAAAGGTCATCACTTGGGTAAGTATAACATCTGTTCCCAATTATTTTTAAAATCCGCTTCTGAGCGACTTCCAGTCTTTTTATATAACATCTTGCAGCTCCTCCCCAGATGATATTAGCGTACTGCAGATATGTCTCAACCAGCGATTTGTATATGATCTTTAGATGCTTTTGGTCAAACATATCTCGGTACATTTTAAACTTGCTGCTCAAAAATCGTATTTTGCACACCTGATTGTTTATGTGCTCATCCGATCTCAGATGACAGTCCACCGTCACCCCCAGGTATTTCACTGTCCTCACGACATCTATCCGCATGGTTCCATGACCTCCATCTTTGATCTCCAAAGCCGCATATAACGGCAAGCCGCTGTCGTAGCTACAAAAAGGCAGATATTTAGTCTTGCTGAAGTTAATGGTGAGCAATCTGGTCAACCCACGCTGATGTGTTTTTGAAGTCACCTTCGGCTTTACTTTTCAGCTCTTCCCATGTTTCTCCCTTGTAGAATATGGCGGTATCATCTGCGAAGCCAACGACAGTACCCTGAAACAACTGTGCAAACATTTTGTTAATGTATATGTTGAACATTATGGGGCCGATGACTGTGCGCTGTGGAACTCCATATTCTTTTATTTTTTGCTCACTAATTTGTTCACCAATCTTTACACATTGTCTTCTTCCCAGAAGGTAACCCTTTAGCAACCTGTGTATGTTTCCTCTAAACCCGACAGATTCCAAAACATCCAACAGCCTCCCATAGTCCACGGTGTGGAAGGCTTTCGCGAGATCAATAAAAATGTACATGCTTGGAGATCCGTTGTCCATCTCGGCAATATCTCTCTCAATAACGCACGCTATGGCATCCTGCGCGGATCTACCATCACGAAATCCATACTGTCTCTCCGACAGCAAGTTAAATTTTTTTAGATAGTTGGTCATCTTAAGCTTTATAACCTTGTCAAAAATCTTTGCAATGTTGGAAATCAGGGATATGGGCCTATAGTTCTCCATTAAAGTTGCGTCACCACCTTTGTGTATGGGAACAATAGCAGACATCTTCAATACCTCTGGGAAACATCAATTACGAAATGACATATTTATTAAATACGATAGCGGGGCTGAAATGCTGCTTGAAATAGCCCTCAAAGCGGAACCTCCTATGCCGTTCAACCCAGGAGAAGTTTCGAGCTTCAGTGTTTTAATAATCCCTTCAACCTCCTCTTTTGTCGTCTCTCAAAAAAAAACATGACTTTAGATGCCCCGATGTTTTCTCTTTTGATAGTTTTCTCCTTTTTTCTTTATTTTTTTGCCAATCTCTTACCCACCAAAGTATTCATTGGATTTGCAGGCAATAATTTTTTAAATCTTTTATGGCCACGTTATCACTTTTGATCTCTCTTAACTCTTTTTTCTCTTCCTTCTGGCCCATAGAATTGACAAACTTCCAGACATCTTTTGCGCTTCACTTGCTATGCTGTAGTGTTTCACGGTTCTTGCCCTTATTATGTCGTTCAGCCTATTTCTATAACTGTTAAAATGTCTCCGAAGTTGTCTATCATCAGGGTGTCGCTGTAGCTGTCCATATAAATCCCGCTTCCTATTACAAGCCCTAACAATCCCCGCTGTGATCCATTGATTTCAATATATATATATATATATATATATATATATATATATATATATATATATATATATATATATATATATATATATATATATATCTATATATATATATATATATATATATATATATATATATATATATATATATATATCCGATAACTCAAAAAATAATTAACTGATTTTGATTAAACTCGGCAAGTGCCTTTCTTTTATTAATGGCTTGGATGAGTTCGTTATCCAGGAAAATCGGACGGGGCTTTCCGGGAAAATTTTGAGTTACTTAAAAAAAAAATTTTCCTCCGAAAATTACATATATGTTTTAATGAAATTGAACTGATATGTTTCTTTGCAAAAGGGCTTACTACCTACCAAAATTCGACTATATAAGTTTATACAAAATTGAGTTAATAAAATTTTAAATTTTCTTTCGAAAAAATTTTTTTCTCCGAAAATTACAAAGTTATTTTAATCAAATGTGTTGGATATCTTGCCTTAGGAAAGACCTTACTACACACCGAAATTAAACTTTCTAAGTTTATAGAAAATTGAGTTATTCAAATTTGAAACATTTAATAAAAATTCACTACCATAACGCACTTGCTGCGTATCGAACTCTTTTGTTATCATTTTAGTTATTTCGTGTTCATGTACCTTTTGGATCGCCATTTGATTGGTCGTTTCATTTTTATTGGAAATTTGACCGGACAAATGTATTGTTGAACTTTTAGAAAACCAAACATTACCCACAAAAAGGCATCTTTACAAGTCAGAGGAGATGGGCGAATTGTTTTTTTTAACATGATGAATGTCCAGGTCACAACACAAGAAATTCTTGTAGAATATTGGAAGACAACTTCCATCATCGAGTCATTTCAAATACTGGGCCCCTTTTCTGACCCACCCGCTTGTGCGACATCAAAGCTCTGTTGGGCGCTGTAAAAAAAGTATATGGGTTTCAGATCCCAGAAACGAATAACAATTTGCAGCAAAGAGTGGGAGATGTTTTTGGATCCATAAATGTTAATTTTCTTCGGAGAGTAATCGCTTCTGTTAAAATTAGGTGCGCAAAATGTATTTAAGCAAACTGCCATATTGAACAGTTTTGTTAGCTAGATACCTAACTTTATGCTTAAATTTTGACGCCTGTGTTCAAAATCTTATTCATTTATATGTTTATTGCATTTAAGTTCATTTGTTCAGAGGATCAACTTCCATGGTCTATTTGACTTTTATGTATTTTACTTAATTAATAGCCTTGTTCATCAATTACCAATGCAATGAATCTGCTTTTTTTCTAGAGTAATTCTACGAACCTATTGAACAACCATCTAGATATTTAACTACAAGTTAAAATTCACCACATAAATTATGCTTTATTCCATGAAGTACATTTGTCAAAGTTACAATTTTCATTGCCTACTAAAATTTTATTTGAGTACGAGTTAAGCTCAGAATAGATATTTTACCGACATGTGATACATCATTGAAAAGCTCTTCCTTAACGTAATTCAACAGCCTGAAAATTCAATATTGCAGTGTCAAGAAAAAGAGAACTTGAAAGAAGTGAAAAACAAAAAGAAACGGTTGTCACCGTCCATGCCAAAATATGCTCCCTCAAAAAGTGTGTCAAAGAGGTGAAGATCTCAACAGTCTCAGATCAAAGGTAACTCAGCTAGGGCGCACAAACAAATCGCAAAATTTTTGTTTTTTGAAAATATCTCAAAAACGATCATAGTTAGCCTTGAGCACAGAATTTATTTAAAAAAATCCCCTTTTAACTCAGCTTTTACAGTTTATATATATATATATATATATATATATATATATATATATATATATATATATATATATATATATATATATATACTTATTTATACTTATTTATACTTATTTATTTGTAATTAGAATTATACATCGCATCTTACAAATAAGCTATGCTTGTTGTTGTATTGACACAATTTCTTTTAGCATCCTCGCGAACTCCTTCTATCACCAAAACTTGTTTTAATAAACGTCACTTTAGATTTTGTTCTTAAATTTGCTTCTTGTACTATAGCAGGTCTCACATATATATATATATATATATATATATATATATATATATATATATATATATATATATATATATATATGTGACCAAAAATGAAACCCCATGTTCTTTGAACAATTTTAGAGAGGGTATGTCCTATAATAATTTTTCCTATAATGCTTCATTAAAAAGATACAGGGTGTTGAAGTTGAATTTCAAAAAATAAACTTTCCCAATTTTTTAAAAAGTAGCACATATATTTTGCTGAAACTTTGCATGTGTAGGCTGCTATGGAAGGCGCGTATTCTACCATAACAATTGAATCGGCTAATCCAGCAGTGGCGCGCGCACCCACATGTCATTGGTTATCCGTCAAGAAAAAAACGGGTAAACCAATGATATTTTTTTTATTTTTCATTTTTTGAATCTTGCTTTCATTCTTGAATAAAATAACTCTCCTGATAATTTTCTGTGCGACGCTTATTTTACGAGTAAGCAATGAATCAGGTAAGTGTCTTAGAGCACAGTTAATGATTTTTAACCAGTCGTTGTTTGGTAGAAAATCGCAATGATACACTTTTATCAGGCTTATTGTAATTTACTTATTACAATAAATGTTCAAAAATGCCTCCATTGGCTTGAATACACGCACGACATCTTTTTAATATGGAAAATTTAATGTCTTGAGGAATCAGTGTTGCTTGAATATGACGAAAAGCATTATTTATCAGTTGTTGTAGCTGCTCTGGTATATTTATTTGTTCACTGTAGACCAGTCGCTTAAAATCAGCCCAAAGATAGAAGTCAAGTGGGTTTAAGTCCGGTGATCTTGCAGGCCAATGTATTGGTCCAGTTCTGCCAATCCATATTTCATTATAATGTCCATGTAACCATGTAACAACGTTTCGACTATGATGCGCTGGTGCACCATCATGCTGGTACCACATTATACCTCTTGTTGCTAGTGGAATGTCATATAGAATGTTTTCTAGGAGCGCTAAGTACGAAGATCCATTTAAACGTTGTGGCAGGACTTCCATGAACATTGAGCCGTTAAAAATACCACACCATAAATTAATGGAAAATCTATGTTGAAATGTACTAGTCTTTGTTGCATGTGGATTTTCCAATGACCAGACATGCTCATTATGAGAATGATAAATACCATTTCTTGTAAATGTTGATTCGTCAGACCAGAAGATTAGATTAGGGAATAAGATATTTTGATTGTTCATTTCCAACATCCATTCACAAAAGACTCGTCGATGCACATTATCTCTAGGTAGAAGGCAATGAACATTCTGTCGATGATATGGATGTAAAGCTTCTGGATGTAAAGTTCTCCAAACAAAGCTTTGAGAATATTGTAACTGCGTGGTAATCCTCCGAGTACTTGTAGAAGGTTGATCCATCACTGCATCCACCACTCACTCTTCGTCTTCAAGTTGATGTTGTTTTCTACCATTAGCTCTAGCGTCAGGACGTTGTCCAATACCGCATAGCCGAAGTCTTGAAAACGATCGAGAAGAAACCCTTGGTGTCGGTTGACAGCGAGTGGGAAACCTACGTTGATATTCCCGACAAGCAGCTAGAACATTTCCATCAGCATATCCGTAGATAAACATTATATCTACATACTCTTCTGAGGTGTACTCCATTATAAGAAGTAAAAGAGTAGAAAATGTTGCAATTTTATAAAGTTTACCACTTACACCTATTTAAAATAATAACTTATTAACCTAAACGTCAAGTGACACTTAATGACAACTGTGGCAAACCAGACTACTACTTACTAAAATACAACAAAGATAATCGTCGTACAAAAAATTATCAAGACATAAAATTTTCCATATTAAAAAGATGTCGTGCGTGTATTCAGGCCAATAGAGACATAAAAGTGTATCATTGCGATTTTCTACCAAACAACGACTGGTTAAAAATCATGAACTGTGCTCTAAAACACTTACCTGATTCATTGCTTACTCGACAAATAAGCGTCGTACAGAAAATTATCAAGAGAGTCATTTTGTTCACGAATGAAAGTGAGATTCAAAAAAAAAATAATAAAAAAAACATCATTGGCTTACTCATTTTTTTCTTGAGGGATAACCAATGACATGTGGGTACACGCGCCACTGCTGGATTAGCCGATTCAATTGTTATTGTAGAATACGCGCCTTCCATAGCAGCCTACACATGCGAAGTTTCAGAAAAATATATGTGCTACTTTTTAAAAAATTGGGATTTTTTTTTTGAAATTCAAATTTAACACACTGTATCTTTTTAAAGAAGCATTATAGGAAAAATTTTTATAGGACATACCCTCTCTAAAATTGTTCAAAGAACATGGGGTTTCATTTTTGGTCACCACTTATGAATCACCCTGTATATAAATGTAATACTAAAATTCAAACGTTGCGATCTCCTCATTTTTTCTACGAAAATATACTGAAAACGTAATAAAAGGGAAATATTTAGGGGAAATGCATTTATCTCTGGTTTCGAGAATAAAAGTAATATTCCAAAAACAATATAGAACATAAATGAACCTTCATAGTCTTTAAAGGCAACATATGGAAGTTATTATAGAGCCTGTTGCACATATAAAGACAATATGTAGTTTTTCCGCATCGGATGAACAACCCTAAGTGAAATACAATTACCAGCTCTTTTATTCTGTAATTAAATGGAGGGTTGTTCCCAATCGCCTAATATAATTACGATTGTGAATTAGCCTTGCCCATATTAAATTGGCAATTAACAGTGGCACACCATCGAAATGTTACATTTTTTGCTTCTGTAGATGAACTCCATTGCGTTTGGTATATTTAAAATTCAATTTAGAGTTCGAAATTTGGTAATTTATTCTAAAAGTGAATCACGAAATTACAAAAGTTTCGATAGGTAATAAATTTTTCGGGTGTAAATATAAATAGCCCCATCTGATTTGAATAAAAATCAAAGACATTTTCGTATATTAAGTTCGGAGTACATTAATTTTCAGATTACGAGCGTTTCACGTTAATTTGGTTATGAAAATTCAATGAAGTTAAAGCAAACTTTTAAGCGTTACCTCACCGTTTATTAAGTATGGAGAAGTAACAAACCCGCGAAGCAAAATCGTTTTTAATTTTTAAAGCCATCCCTTTCATTTACACTTCATTAGAGTAATATACAGGATGTTTCTACTAAGTTGTTGATAATACGTCTAGAGTTGAAACTGAAAATACCAACAAAAAAATCAGATGGGACAAGCTACAGGCTATTGCACGACTGTGCAACAAATATTAAAGCAATCTATGCCAAATGTGATTGGAAACCGAAACAAAAAGCAGAATTGCCCCAAAAAACAGAAAATAATAATAGAGAATTAGTTGTCGCTAAACTAACAAACTAACTGTATGGACAACATTATCCTATATATATATATATATATATATATATATATCTATATATATATATATATATATATATATATATATATATATATATATATATATATATATATATATATATATATATATATATATATATATATATATATATATATATATATATATATATATATATATATATATATATATATATATATACAGTGTGTAAAACAAATGTGGAATATTGCAAATATTTCGAAAATTGCTGAACATTTTTTTGACACTTGTTAGATTGACCTACTTAATTTTTGTGATTTGTTGACAAGTAAAAAAAAGTATGTGTAACTATACAAGCTGGCTCAGAAATAATACCAACATTTTTGTCTGCAATAGAATATGCTGTATGTTTTGCGTTTTCTGAATTAAGGTCTAATTTAAGGTCTAATTGTATTTGAAGCTTTTTTCAAATCTTATCTCTACTGAAAAAATGGTTGTTAAAAACAATTTTCAAAAATTGTTAATATTTCGAAAACTACAAAACATATTTTATGACACTTGGTATATTGATCTATTTGAGTTCAATACACTTTTGACAAGTAAAAATGTATGTGTAGCTATACAGCGTGGCTGAGAAATAATACCAACTTTGTTATTTTAAATGGATTGTTGTTAAAATGATTTAGATGGCCTCGGAAGCTCAAGTCCATTATAAATGGAACACCATGTATATTTTGCAGATAATAATAAGCATTTAGGAAATAAATTCAATGATGTAAGTTTTAAGTTGTTTATTTGTCACAATAAGACATTCATGCACTCCCACGGAAATCAGTCACATAAATACACTTAAACTATGAAAATAAGTCGTCTCATTTGTAATGTTGCTAGATGCCGTATCTGCAATGATAAATTTGACAGTTTCTGTCAAATAATCTTAAGCACTCAGATAAGCGCACGCCTCAGTTAACAGAAATTAACATGGTAGATCTAACTGAAAAAAAAAAAAAGATGTGTTAATGATGGTTGGATATGGTGACCGCAAGAGAACACAAGCGGAAGTTGTCGGTTTATTTATTCAAGCTTATCCTAATCGGCCTGCGATTACCCAACCTACCCAAAAAATTACCCAATAGTTACACATACTTGATTACTTGTCAACAGAGTATTACATTTAAGTAAATCAATATACCAAGTGTCAATATATATATATATATATATATATATATATATATATATATATATATATATATATATATATATTTATTTATAGCAGTTTTTGAAATATTGCCAATATTCCACACTTTTTTACACCCTGTATATATACAAGGTGTTTCAAAAATGTCTGAAAAAATTTCTAGGACGTATAGTACACCAGAAAATAAGTGTAGTTTATTTTATAAAACTATTTCCGAAAATGCATCCCTAAGGAGCTACAGCCCCTAGAAAAAGACTCTAAAAATGGCTTTTTGGTAATTTCTTCAACACTACACGCAACTTAATGAAATTTGACACAGGGGCGTAGTTTTCATGAGGAATATTATTAATTTGTTAAACTCTTCATATTTTATTCAGAGGCGTAGCTTACCGTGGGGCTGGAATGGTTCAATTTCCATATCTCTTTTGTGCGTAGTTTTATCTAACACATTTATCGAAAATCTCAAAGCTCCATTTATTTTACATTAAAAACGTATTCGTATTAGAATTAAAATTGACGTTTTGAGGAAAATCCCAAATTTTCCTCTAAAATGCCTATAACTTTTTTGTCTTTTAAGTTACGTACCTAAATTTTGGAACGTCACTTTTGATAATACAAACACGCGTACCAAATTTGCTTGACATTACCTTCTTCTTTCCAGAGATATAAAAGTCTATATATATATATATATATATATATATATATATATATATATATATATATATATATATATATATATATATATATATATATATGTACTGAAACAGTAGTGACTAGCTATATACAAGATATAAATTATGAACTGGATCAAACGGAAAGCGTCGTAACACTGTTTTTTGATTTATCATGTGCATTCGACACAGTAGATGTAAAATTGGTTTCTGATTCGCTGGATATGCTGAGTATACGAGGGGTAATAAATAACATTATAACCTCCTATCTGACGAACAGGCAATTATATGTCAAAGTTGGAGAGGCAGAATCGGATGCGTATAACTTGCCTCTTGGTACTCCACAGAGAAAGGTCGTTGTTCCACTTGTTTTTCGTTTATATGTCAACGATCTCGCAAACCACATAACTGGTGGTAGGGTATTTATGTATCTATCTTCGTTATTCTGAAGCGGAGTTTGAGGGTAATATATATTCTACCATACGGCCAGTCATGTCGTGAGGTTTTTAAAGAGAATGGCATTCCGACTCTGGCATCTGTGTATCTGCTACGTTTACTAACGTATATACATACAAACAGATACTTATATATAAAAAAATATAATGTGCATTCCCATCACACTAGAAGAGGATGGGGGTTTCACTTAAAATTTCCGAGATAGGAAAACGTCACTACCATGTTTGATAAGGCATATATCCGCTATTAGAAAAGATCGGAAAGTGAGCTGAAAAAGCTTAGTTTTAAGGAAACACTGTATAATATCTTTGAAAACGTATACATGGCGTTCTATACTGATCATCCAATTTGGGCAACTTCTTCCATTCATAACTTAATAATTTTAAATAGAGCATCCTATATTTTTTGACTTCATCTAATTGCTCATTTAGGTTTCTTCAAAAATTGTGAACATTTGGCTATACTTATTTCTCACGATCACTGAGATATAGCGATTTTTCTGTTACATTATGGAGCAGGCATTCAGATATCTGGATATATTTAGTTGAATATCACCGATAATATCAAAAATGGAGTGAAATTCAACTGACACTTCCTAGGCGGTTTTTTAAAATTTCAACAACACACCAGGAGAGCTTACAGACTAAATACTATCGCAGCGTGGGTGTCGGGGAAAGAGGCAACTTGTTAATTCTGGACTTGAAGTTTTGGAGGTTCAGAGAAGAAGGAAAAACATGTGCCGGCCAGGAATTCCACAACTTAGAAGTCCTCGGGACAAAAGAGCGGGCATAACAAGATGCTCTATGTCTGTGGACCTGGACAGTAAAAGGGTGCATTCGCTCTGTTCCCATGGTAGATGTCTTGGGGGCAGCAGCTGGAGGAACTATGGAAGAAAGCTCATCTGAGCAGTGCCCGTGCAGATATCTATAAAAGCTAGAGAGAGGTCACCAACGGCACGTCGGTGGGCAAGGGATGGCAGCCTTTGGGTGATGGTAGGGTCACCGATGAGACGTATACTTTTCTTCTAAATGGAGTCAAGGATAGCGAGTGTAGAAGCGACAGCGGAACCCCAGAAGTGGGAGCAGTATTCGAGGTTTGGTCTTATTTGTAAAGTATATAAGGTATAGATATTAGCTGGTAAAAAGTATTTGCGAGCCCGGAAGAGGAAACCTAATTTCTTAGCAGCCGCTTTTGCAATTGATGTGACATATTAGTGTCAATTGAGATTTCTATCCACAGAAATTTCAACAAGTGAACAGGACTCATTACTTTGAATAATTCGGTTGTATATTGTGATGGGGCTAGGGCTGGTTTATCTCTTATGAGAAAGAAACAAGACTGAGATTTGGTGGGGTTGAATTGTACAAGATTTCTACTTCCCCAATCTAACATTTTTTTGAGATCCACAGAACCCTCGCTGAGTCTGCGATCCTCATTTATTGGGCTAAAGAGACAGGCTTAGAATATTGTATATTTGAGTGGAGGGTGCTGTTGCCCGCGTAACTGTGAACTGGGTTAGATGTGATAGAGAGGAGTAGAAGAAACAACGTAGGGGCTAAAGCTGAACCTTGAGGAACTTCTGCATTAATTGGATACAGTTCAGAGGAATGGCCATCCACGACAACAGAAATGCTCCGGTTGGAGAATAAATTTGCTGTCCAGGTACAGAGTTTTGGTGGTAGGCCAAAAACCGAAAGTTTATTAAGCAGCGCTGCGTGCCAGACCTTGCTGAATACTTTGGATATATCTAGAGCGACAATCTGGGATTCACCATGTAGTTCCACAGACTTGTTCCAAGAATGGGTGACAAAGGAAAGGAGGTCGGCAGATGATCTGCATTGACGGATTCCATACTGCCTGTCGTGGATTAGACTGCGTTTTTCAATAAATTTCGGTAAGTCGGTGTTTATATACTTTTCCATCACTTTAGAGACGACTGAAAGGAGAGAAATAGGCCTGTAGTTATTAGGAAGCGCTTTGGATTCTTTCTTGAGGACGGGTTGTACTCGAGCAGTTTTCCAGTTACTAGGAAATATGCCTCTATTGTAAGATGTCTGAAACAGACGAGTCAGGACGGGAGCAAGTTCCGGTGCACCTTTTTTGAGAACAATTGCTGAGATATCGTCAAGGCCAGAGGCTTTCCTGGTATTAGGCATCTTTTTTGCCTTTTTAGTTTCGAAAATGATATCCGTCATTTTATGTGCGACATTGCGGACTGTTGGTGGTTGAACATTTGGAGGTGGGTTGAGAGTATAATTGCAGGCGAACAACGAGGCAAAATGTTCAGCCTTGCCCAGGGCGGCAGAAACAATTTCTTCCCCTGAAACAAGAGGTGGGAACGTGCTCTTTCAGAAATTATTCCCAATAGATTTAGCAAGAGTCCATAAGGGTTTGCTGCCGTTTGAGCTTTAGAGGACTTTGTTTTTGACCTGTTAAACGAGTTTTTTTCCTCAGAAAGAATGGGGACATAGCGGTTTCTTGCGTCGTTAAATGCTTAACGGTTTTCTTGACTGGGATTGTGTATTAGCGTTTTTGATCTTTTCAAGTCTGGCCTTGTCACAGGATTTAGAGAACCAGGGCTTTTGCGTGGCTGAAGAGGTTTTCTGTGTACGTGGAATAAATAATTCCATGCCAGCTTAGATAACTTCTGTGACGTTTTGTAAGATATCAGAGGGGTCAGGATGAGAGAAGCAGACAGACCACCATGGAAATGCGGAAAATTAATCCCGAATTTGGTCCCAGTTCGCGGAGTTGTAGTGCCAAACGATATGTGGATGTGATGACTGTGTGACCTCGGGTTGCATTGCGTAGGAAGCAGTGACCATGCCGTGGTCTGAGCGACCCAGGTGGTGGTGATTGATATCTTATAGCAGTTAGGATTTGTAGTACGAAGGAGATCCAAGGGATTTGAGCTGTGTGTTGGGATGCGAGGAAAGTAAGTACGTTGCTGAACCATATTGGCTAATGAATTGCCGACTGCAAAGGCCTCCGCTGCTCTCCCTTATGGATCGGTTTTTATAATGGACATTGAAGTCACCAAGAATAGTGACCTCGGAGGAAGGATATTCAGAAATCACATGGTCGGTTTTTTTAGAAAGGTAGTCGAAGGGCTGGAAAAAGTTGTTGTCAGAGGGTGACCGGTAAATGCAACAGATGAATTTAGTTGCAGCACTGAGAGAGAGAGAGAGAGAGAGAGCTTCATCCAAAGTATATGGTATAGGGTTTCGTTGTAGGTGCTTGTTTTGAACTTTTTGCTACAGAACGTGCTAAAATAATACGGCTAACAGTACTTTTTATTTTGGTTTTCTGCAAATTATGTTTTTTAATTTGTTTTCAATACATAGTGGATCTAAAATAATCGTTGAAAGAACGGTTCATTTGAAAAAACTTATATGAGTCTAGGTTTGATAAAGAGGGTATTGTCAATCGCAGGAACGAACATTATTGGGCTAGAGAGAACCTGAATTTTTTTCTTTAGTTTGTCACAGTTTTCTGTGTTGTTACATTTATAACATAATCTTAAATTCCCAGCGGTATTTGTATTCTTAGAGGTGTAGTAACAAATTTTCTTGAAACTAAGCCAGTCAATAGATTATTTAGTTGTTGGTATCAAATAGGCGGGGCTTCCTGTCATTACTATTGTGAAGTATACCAGGAACCAAATAGGAGGTGTAAAGACTGCTGTATGGGCCGCAACGATCCCTACAGATGGCCGCCCAGATTACCAGATCTAGAACCGTGTAACTTCAATCTCTGGGGCAGGATAAAATGCTATTTCAGTGAGGACACGCAGTGCACTTATTCAAGGGTGGTCGAGGCCTTCGAAGTACTATATCCACACGAAATAATAATGCAACTTCACACGAGCTATATCTTAGAATGTTAAAATGTCTCGACACGAAGGAAAGACACATTAAAAGTTTTCTATAAACTTGTAACTATGACTTATTTAAATTTGCTATTCATCATTTTTGTTAGAGTTTAGAAAATCAATGTTCTCGTTTTTGATAAAATGCTAGTTTTTTACTAATGCTACCCTATTTATCTTACAGCCACAGGGAATACTGTTAGATTTTTATGCATAAGGCAAAGCAAGATTTTATATAACTGAAGACTTTAGATAGGCGAAAATTTGAAATAAGTGGGATAGATTTAATATAATGTAACAGAAAAATCGATGTATCTAAGAGTTGGTAAGAGATAGGTATAGCGAAGTGTTACCAATTTTCAAAGTGATTTAAATGGACAATAAGACGAAACAAACAAATATGGGGTGTCCTATTTGAAACTATTAAGTTATGAATAAAATAAGTTGCTCAACTTGGACGATTAGTATATAACGTTATGTATTAGTTTAAAAAAATATTCTCCACCGCTTCCTTAGAACTAGGCTTTTTCAGTTAACTCACTAAGGTAGAATCTCCCACCTTGTTTAATAGCGGAGATACGTCCTATCCAACATAGTAGTGATATTTTGAAAATGCTGGAAAAAATTGAAATAACTTGAAAATGTCATATTTTTGACATATAGTGTCATTATGAAATTTGGTCTGAAATTCTATGGGGAACCTAAAACTGCAATAACATATAGAGTGTTCTATTTAAAATAACGATAGTACACGGTACTTCTGGTATAACTAGAAGTACTAGGTACTTCAAACAATACTCAGTAAGTGGTGGACGTGCCGCCACCTAGTTGCGGAACCAAGTAGTATGCTGTCACGCCAGCTCCAAATAACACAAAGTGTTAAAAAAATAGAGACTGTATACAGCTAACTAACAATTTAGAAAATTGTCAGCCACCTATTTGCGGAACTCGGTGGCGGCACGTCCACCACTTACTGAGTATTTTAAGACTGGCTATACGATAGCCGTATTATTTCTGGTGCATTTTTTCTGCAATTAGTATGCCGTACTGAAGAGCTCTAATGAGAGCGAAACCGGTCTACGGTTCTAATGGTTGCGAAAATGCAGCGAGTTTTACATACTTTGTCCCTATATTGGTGTAGAAATGGGCGAGGGCTGACAATTTTCTAAATTGTTAGTTAGCTGTATCCAGTCTCTGTTTTTTTAACACTTTGTGTTATTTGGAGCTGGCGTGACAGCATACTACTTGGTTCCGCAACTAGGTGGCGGCACGTCCACCACTTACTGAGTATTTTAAGACTGGCTATACGATAGCTGTATTATTTCTGGTGCATTTCTGCTGCAATTAGTATGCCGTACTGGAGAGCTCTAATGAGAGCAAAACCGGTCTATGGTTCTAATTGTTGTGAAAATGCATCGAGTCTTACATACTTCAAACAAACTTACGTTGCTTCCGCATAAGCGCTTATGGCCAAAACCAAATTTTCTTTTTCAAATTCGGACTATAAGGTCATAAATTTCCAGTGAACGCGACTCACCAAGCACCCTACATATATATATATATATATATATATATATATATATATATATATATATATATATATATATATATATATATATATCTATATATATATATATATATATATATATATATATATATATATATATATATATATATATCTATATATATATACACAAAGATTGTAACCAGCTTTGGAGATGGGTTCTAGGGGTCTTAGTTCATGCTCATTTGAAGACATATTTTCAAAATTCAGAAGTCGAGATCTCCTTATAAGTACATTCTTTCTACAAAAATTCATTAAAAAGGCAAAAAGTAGACTAGGTGAATAAGTTCTTAAAAACTCACCCAATTGATGAAGACGGACGATCATGGTGGCGACGACAAGGTGACATCGCTTTAAACTGTGATGATAATACAGATTACTACCAAATATAATTACGTCAAGCTGGGAGGTTTTCGCAACATGAATTTAGTGAAATTTCCAATTCCTTGGGGCCTAATCTTTTTGGTTAGGTCATGTTGTCACCAAAGCCCGTTGTTGGTTTTCCTTTGTAATTTTCACCATTAGATGGTTTCATATAACAAACGTTTCATCTCCAAGACGGCATTATGTTTGGATTAGTGTGAAGTTGTAATTAATGTAATTAGCTGTCGGCTATTTCAGAAAGTTTCCACTTTCCACCCAGTTTCCATTGACGCCTAAGAAAGTGGGCTGAGTATAAAATAGAAGGCACACCGGAGTATGTCCTAACTCAGCTAATGTGACAGCTGTTTACACAATGAAACATGGTTTTAAGCTAGCTTATCCTACGGAACATTATTAACACTGTAAACTACAGCTCGCACCCTTTTAATAGTTAATGCGTGCCAGAATGTATATCACTAAACAACCCTGGTAAATCTCGGTGACTTGCTTAAGCCTGTCGCATACGTTATATTTATCTTCGCATATAAAAGAGATGTAGATTTTTGTAAAGGGAAACATCTACGTAAATTAGGTATAACGCATAGTGATGCTAAAGGTAGTAAAACTCCTTGTATATCTGGAATTGTGTGTGTTTTGCATATTGCCTTAAGCTTAGCGTTATTTTGGTTCTGGTGCTATTGCCGTCATTTTTAGTTGTGAGAACATAGATTTTTTATCTGAAAAAATACAAACAGCTGTGTTATAATCAAAATAGTACCTACACAACAAAACACAAAATACGGCCATCCTGATTGAATATGCATTAGTAAGAAATAATCAAAGTTGTGGGTTCCATTCGATGTTGGTAAATTCTGAATATCTATTTGACCTTTTTAGGCTTTTTTAAGATATTTCAGTAATTTTTCAATAAATGACTGCCTTTTAGCGAATTTTGTTAGAAAAACATCGCATAGAAAAGATATGTGTTATATATATATATATATATATATATATATATATATATATATATATATATATATATATATATATATATATATATATATTTCTTTTGGACTGTTGCACTACACTGTAATCACTTTTAAATATACACTTTATTTGTTTGCTGTATTTTTGTGATGTTTCATTTGTTTACGTAAACAAATAAAAAACTCTGGACGCAGCAAGTGCGTTATGGTAGTGAATTTTCATAGAAATATTTTTTAATAGCAATAATGTGTTTTTTTAAAGAAAGCAGGCATCACATTTGGTTACCAGTATAATCTATATAGTAAAAACAATGTGCCATGTTTCATCAATATAACTTTATTGTTTGAAAATGTACAAAAATTTCCGAAAGTAAACTTAAAGTGTTCCCGAAAAAACTCGTTTCTTGGTCAACCTTATAGGTTAATAGCAAATTGAGCTATTCAAATATTAAGCATTTGATCAAAATTCGCTACCATAACGCACTTACTGCGTCCAGAATTTCTTTTCTTACAAACATGCATTATATTTCGATGGAAAATGCAAAAATGCAATAACATAAGGCGCGTTTGATTAAAAAAAAAAGAAAATTTGTACCACCAACGGCCACCCTGTGATTGTAGATATATATTTTTAAGATGTAGCTCAAGACACCCTATAATTATTATATACAATTTTTTTTCATATCTTGTATAATAACAGATATATTGAGTTTTATTGATTTTTTCTACGAAAATTCTACAAAAATTATATACCATTAACGATAAACTCTATAGCTAAGACTACTGCCAAGCGTCAGAGAAAGGGTCCATTTGAAATCAATTTTCTGGAAACATTTTATTAAAATGAAGGACAATGGCGGTTAAAACTAAGACATCAGGGTTTGTAAAACATTTTTCTTGAGACATTTTATTTCCATACCCCGTATTAGATTCAAGTTTTTTTCCTAAATGTTGCCAATTTTGACGTTTAAATCGCAACTTTGACGTTTTTTGAAAAAACCCAATTTATTTTTGTTTAAATGCCTATAAATTTTTTGCCTTTTGACCTACAGAGCTAAATTTTGGTAGGTAACTTGCCTATAATGATATAAACCCGGGTAAAAATTTGGTTGCCCTTACTTTGTTAATTTTGGAGATATAAATTTTTTTCGAAAGAAAACACAAAATTTTTCGGGAAAACTTCGGAGGATTTTCCTGAATAACGAACTTATCCAAACCACTTGCGAAAGGAAGGTACTCACCAATTTTGACATTTAAAATCGCGATTTTGACGTTTTGAGGAGAACCCTTTTTTTTAAATGCCTGTAACTCTTTTGTCCTTTAATCTATGGAGCTAAATTTTGGTATGTAACTTGCCTATAATGATATAAACCCGCGTATGAAATTTGGTTGCCCTTACTTTGTTAATTTTGAAAATATAAAAAAAAATCGATTTTTTTCGAAAGAAAACACAAAATTTTTCGGAAAACCTCGGCGGATTTTCCTGGCTGACGAACTTATCCAAGCCACTTGCGAAAGGAAAGTACTCACCACGTTTTATCAAAATCGGTACATTATTTTTTAAGTTCAAGGTGTGACATATATATATATATATATATATATATATATATATATATATATATATATATATATATATATATATATATATATATATATATATATATATATATATATATATAAACATATAAAGTCTGAAACTGACGTCGGATTTGGGTTCCGGGGTCCTAAATAGCGCTTATTTGAAGACATTTTTTCAAAATTCAAAAGTCAGGATCTCCTCATTAGTGAATTTTTTTAAAGAAAATTCACTAAAATCAAAAAAAAGTACAGCAAACAAATAAAGTATATATATATATATATATATATATATATATATATATATATATATATATATATATATATATATATATATATATATATATATATATATATATATATATATATATATATATCGTACCGATAATTCAAAAAATAGTGGGCCGATATTGATGAAATTTGGAGAGTACTTTCCTTGCGTGAATGGCTTAAATAGGTTTGTTTTCCAGGAAAATGTTGGGTTTCCTTTCAAAATATTTGCATCTCCGAAATAACAAAGCTAGGTATGAGAACCAAATTTGTTACTGAAGTTTCTACTGTTAAACGCGTCCTACATGCCGAAATTGAAATCTTTAAGTTAGAAGAATAAAAATTAAGAGCATTTAAAAAAATATGGGTGCCACTGGTGATAAGAGAAATGCCCAAGACCGGAATACTTTATGTGGTTAACGAAACCTATTGAATGTTAAATTTTCTTTGAGCAAGAAAATTTACTTTAAAAATCTTATATTTTTCTTTCTAAATGTCAAACTGGCGATTTGAAACGATTACATTGGCGGTTTTGTAAGAAAAATGCTGAACTGAATGCAGGTTTTGTAGCAAAAACTATGGAAAGAAATGGGTTTTACAAAGCCTCAAGTTTCTGCTTCAACCGCCATTGTGCTTTACTTTACTAAAATATAGTGGTTTAACTGCCTATAATTTTTGGCGAATTTTTGTAGAAAAAATTTAGCGAATTTTTGTAGAGCACATTCCCTATTGAAGAGACCGCGGCCTTTGAATTTTGAAAATATTTCTCCAAGTGAGCGCAAACTAGGCCCCATAGCACCTACTTGCGGGATAAGTTTCAGTTTTTATATGTTTATATATATATATATATATATATATATATATATATATATATATATATATATATATATATATATATACAGGGTGGCACGATTCTATGGTATAGCTCAATATATATGTATTATACAAGATACGAGAAAAGAGAAAAGATTATATACATTATATATATATATATATATATATATATATATATATATATATATATATATATATATATATATATATATATATATATATGGTGTCTTCAGCTGCAGTTTGTAAAAATATTCTGACAATCGCAGAATGGTCCATAAGTTGTTGAGGATATAGACTTTTTAAAATAAATATCCTTATAATATTAAAGTTTTTCATCTTTATTAAATTGCAATGCATGCTTGTAACTAAAAAAAAAATGATATCGTTTATCGTTTTCAAGTTACTTAAATCGTTTTGCAACTTTTCGCGTCTTTGACACATATTACAAATTGTGACTCGGCTTTTTTACCAATAGATAGCAGAGACCCATGACAATTAGGCATTCAGGAAAGTTTTTGTTTATATTATTCGTTAAAAAAATTGAAATACCGTATAAAGCGTGTTCTCAAATACTGCAGTAGCTTGATTTCTTCAAATGAAACAGTCTGTATTTTATATTTCAGAAGCGACGGGGAAGCCCCCGCGTCAAATTTTGTGCCACGCATGACCAGCCTACACTATGCGTGGCACAACATATTTGGGATAAGAACCAACACATTGATGAGGAAAATCTGAAACTAGATGCGTATGAAAGCATTTATATTTGTAGAGGAATAAAAAACAAAAGTTCCTTAAATCGAGCCACGCCACTGATCTCCAGCCCTCTATTTTTGCTCCGTCTTTGAATCAGATAAACATTCCTAAACCTGTTTGGGCCCTGGTTTCAAGTTCCAGGGGCCCAAATTCGCGCTCATTTGAACAAATTTTTGCAAAGTTCCACCATCGATATCTCATTAACAGCGAATTTTTTTAAATAAAAATTCGCTAATAAGAACAAAACAGGAATGTCACTACCTAAAAAAATACAGCAGCCCACGGTGCTTCGAGGCTATCACTCGTCCAGGTACTGACGGTGCCCGAGGTTGCTTAACTTCGGTGATCAGACGTGAATCGGTGTATTGAACGTTGCATAGGCGTTCGTTTGAGATAATCATTTATCCAAGGTTTATATGTTCATTATTATTTGTTACGTTTCGGTTTTAAGTAGATATTTTATTTATTAAATTATTTTCAAATTTGCAATATTTACACTGTTTTTAACAGTCCTGATTTCATACGTACTGTTCCTGTGTGAATGAATTTAACATAATTTATTTTATACGTTAGGATCTTGGACAACTCACTTATTTCACAATATGAAACTCGTCAACAAATTCGTTGTTTTCCGCAATAATTTAATTCACAAGCTTTTCATATAAACTAAAATTATTAATCGAAAAATAACCTATTCTCTCATTAACCTAAAATAAAAATAAATTGATATGACATATGACGCTACATAAACCGCGCCATTTTGCTACAAGAATGCAAATAACATAACAAACCAATAGCAATTTAATTTCTGACCACGTGACAAAGAATCGCCTCGTTGGTCATTTCGGAATGCCAAATCTATAGAGAAATCTCCTTAGACTAAATTAACAAAAATGTTATAACTGAAAAAGTTTTATTCAACTTATAAGGTTTTTATTTAGTTATTGTTTGGATCACAACTTAAAATCAGGCTTAAACCCTTTAGCTGCCGATTTTACCATATAGCTTTTTGAATAACAAATCAATTCTAGAAATAAATCTTACCGTTAATTCTCCTAACGAGGGAAAGTTCCCAAGTTTGTATAATAAAATCTTGAATATGACAACTCTGGCTGTGCCAAGTTTCATTTAGATCTGTTGAGTATTTTTTTAGTTATCGCTGATATATATATATATATATATATATATATATATATATATATATATATATATATATATATATATATATATATATATATATATATATTATTGCATGCACAGACCTAGCTATATTTTTAATTATAAAAGTGATATAATTCCCAGAGACAAACCTTTGTAGACATATATAAAACAAGCTAGTGAATTGACAAATTTCATAAACTGTCTTCGATGCAGTAAAAAACTGGTGAATTTAAAAAGCAATGTATTTAGTAATAAATTTCATGAAAATTTGTGAATATGATTAAGGAAAATTATATATAAGGACAGGTAAATATGTCAAAGTAGTGAATAAGGAAAGAGTTTGTTAATAATTACAATAATAAGGATGATTAAGGATTGATTTTTTTGTTGATGAAAATAATAGGTTGGAAAGTTCAATACAAACAATTTTTGACTAACATGACTCTAAAATGCAATAATTGAATTAGCGAGAGGAAATGACTCTCTCTTGACTCATTTGGTGAAATATATAATGCTATTGGCCTTATCTGAAACAGAAACAGTATTTGGTTGATAATCAAATTTAAATAGTAATTAACAAATTTGATTCGTCATATAAAACAAAAACGAGACGAATCTTAATTTCCGTGAGGATGGAGGGGATTGTTAGGAAGAAGCCGATCGAGACAACAAACTAGTAGCTTGCAGATGAAGAAAATGTTCAAAAAAGTTGAATAAACGCGTAAACAATAGTCAAAGTGAAACAAAAAGGTTATACCTACTAGTTAACCATATCAGAACAACTTCTAGCAAGAATCCCAATACGTATAGCGTAAATAACAGTGAATAATTGAAAATATCAACCCACGTCATAGTTTCAAACCCAGGTATTCCATCAAAGATTAATAAAAGCTGCAGTATAATTCCAAACAAGATTGTAAACATCTATTAACACCATAATAATACGTCAACTTAAGAAGTATATGTCATTTAAAGAAGCAATTTTGCCAAGTTTAAGAATATAAATTAAATCTAGTCAGAAGTACTAGAAATAACCAAAGGAGGGCGCTACGCAGAAGCTCATGTAAGAAATATAAAACCCGTTCAACCATTTTAAGATTTAGTTTCCTAGGTAACCAGAATAAGCAAAAGCAAGGCTGCTATGGTAATAGATATTGCAAATGAAAATAATTAGATTTGTTATAGAAAGTAGAGTCAAAATTTTAAGCATCGTATTGAAAATAATAATAATAATAATCAAAATTAGTAATATCCTTAACAAAAGCTGGCATATTTGTATTTAAAATTAAGAAATATAAGGGATCCCAATTAAGATTTTTAAACTTTAACAGATAAATAAAGTAAAAATTAATTAAAGATCAGTCCATAAGAAATTTTAATAACCAGAATAAATGTTTTGTTTAAATTTAAATAGTATTTTGCTCATTATTTAATTTTTCTACTGCTGTCAAAATACGTCTGACCATTGACTAATCAATCCTCAAGTGAGTAGATAGGTTCAGCAAATAAAATATAGAGGCTGCAAGTGTAAGGATTTTCGGCTTTGGTGAACCCAAATATAAAACAGTCCCTGTTGTAAAAAGAGAAACTCAACTATAGCTAGCTGTGGTAAAGTAAATAGATACATAAAAGGACCAATCTTCAAAAGTCTGTGGCCAATGGACTTAAGTTTCCGAGGTCATCCCAAACACGCACACACACACACATAAAAGGACCAGGTAAATATTTATTTTAGTTAGAAAAACTTTTAACAATAGACATATAATGAAAAATTTATACTTTGACATTCAAAAGAAATATAACTTTAGCTATATAGATACATGTAGCGAGTGTCCTAAAATACATAAACATTCCTAAAGTAAATTAATATTTAATTCAACATAAGTAGAAAAAAACGCGCCCAACATAAATACACAATAAAACAAACAAAATATTTACAAACACATCTATTCAATAATAAAAATACATTTATTCAATATAAAAATTAAATTGCGAACATATTTATTTTCTATAAATAAAATACACACAAATATAAATTACAACATATACACCAAAATACAATATAATAACAATAAATAACATAAAATACAATTGTCAAAAATAATATATACTATATATATATATATATATATATATATATATATATATATATATATATATATATATATATATATATATATATATATATATATATATATATATATATATATATATATATAAACGGATCTCGGATATGAGTTATATTGGCCCTAATTCGCGCTCATTTGAAACAATTTTCCAAATGTCTCACGATCGTTACCTTTATATTAGTGAATTTTCTTAATAAAAATTCACTAATAATGGAGATTACCGCATGAAGGATTGTTTAACGAGGTGCCTTTTGTGTGTCAAGCCTGTTTCCCTTTCATTTCTGTAAACAAGCTGCAGAAGTAAATCTCGGTTTCGTTGTGGGCTTTACATTTATATCATACTTTTATGCAAACAGGCACATAATCCTCAGAAGTAAATAATCAATTTACACAGTAAAATGGCACATATGAGTCGAGTGTATAAAACGGAAGCAGTATTACCCATTTTATCGCTTTATTACAAAGTACAATTATTCTTTGTCGTCCAAGCGAGAACTGCAGGCATAAATATCTCGGTTTGTATAGAGGACGTTTTTGTGTGCGAAAATTTCCCTCTGTGCGATTAACTTTATTATTATTCTTCGCTGTCCCAGGTACAATTGTAGATAGCGTTCAGCATATGCTTTCTGCAAGTAGCATCGAACAATTAAACAGAGAACTGTAAATGGTACCAGTGGAACAAGTGTTTTCATAAATCTTTGTAAACATAGAGTTTCATGCTACGAAGACTAAAACCTAGCCTTGTGTTAATAAATACCTATTGTATACGAGTTTTTAGTTTGCCAGTACTTTTGGATTTAGTGTTTCCTAATATTTTGCTAATAATTTTTAAATACCTTTAATAGTTGAAAAAGTCGTAATGCAGAAATTGCGTTATAGTATCGAATTTTCCTGAATTTTGTAATTCCAAACGCAACATACTACTTCATCTCTTAAGCACATCATTAGACCTATTTGAACCTGTTTATGTTAAATTTAGTCTATGGATCATGAATAGCCTTTCAATGCCATCCCTTTTTCTGCACACACACGTACAAACACACACACACACACATATATGTTAAAATTTGGGAAGCTGAATTCACTTTAAAGGATCCCAATTTTTTTAATAAATTTATATGTCACTCAAATGATGTGACATTCTGCTGATTAGAAACGCTAATGATAACTACATCATTTAATAAGTATATCGATCTTTGATTATTCTATTTAACTTAACATCGCACAGTTATGACATTTTCCATCAACAGTGGATATAATTCGCGGCATTTTCAAAATTCCGTTCCAGATAACTTAAACTACAATTATTCAACTAAACTGAATTTCGATACGTTGAATCTGTAGTTTGATGTCAATAAAAAATTAATATTCGTAAAAATAAACTGACGAGTTTCAAACATATAGCGTTTTTGAGGAGATAATTTGTAGTTTTCCGTGGAAAAACTTATCTCTTAAAACTGGTTAATGAAACTAACTTTCCGAAAATGTTTTCTAGTGTAATGAAAAATTAAGATGTCTTTACGTGGCGTAGAAGCTTCGCGAACTGAGCTATTCAGCCTATATATATATATATATATATATATATATATATATATATATATATATATATATATATATATATATATATATATATATATATATATATATATATATATATATAGGATGGCGCATTGAAAACGAAACAGACCGATTTGCGTTCAAAGAATTTTTTTAAACCCTGAAACACGTCAATTTTAACGTTGAGGGGGACATGTTTTGACATAAAACTCAACTTTGTCACATCAACCCCTTAAGGGGGGTGATAACAACCCTTATATTTTGAATAGAGATTATGAGTCAAGTGTTACATAATTAAAAAGCCCTTTCTTTTCTGAATTCAGCACACACATTTTTTTGGAAGTTTTATCAACTCGTTTAAAAATTATTCACAGTTAGAGTTGCAAGAACGTATTTCATTCATTGTGATAAGAAATGCACTAATTAGCCAATTTTTCGTTAAAAAAAACTAAGAAACAAAACCAAACGTTCAAAAATGTTTATTCAGTTAAGTAGGTGTTCGAATTGTTGACCACCAGCTTCCATACAAAAGTACAAATTTTGTTCAAAACGAACTCTGACTTTCTGGAGCATTTGTGGACTTATTAGACGGCATTCTTGAACAATGCGTCTTCGTAATTCTTCCAGAGATTCCGGTTCTGTTGCGTAAATTTTACTCATTAAATGGCCCCATAGAAATAAGTCTAAAGGAGTTAAATCCGGTGATCTAGGGGGCCACTCAATAGCACCTCTACGCCTAATCCATACTTGCTTCTTTAAATGCATAATAATGATTATTTCTTTTTTGACTAAACGTCCCACAATTGTTAAATTTGCTCTCATTACCTATCACGCCAGATCTGCCTAATAGATATATCTAATGTACTCCCACATATTTTGTGTAAAACGCAGAACAGACGTTATTGCGAAGACAACAATTATGTTTCTAATTTCACATGCCATTGATTTCATCGTGTCACAAATGAATAAGCCGTTTGTTGTAGCGGTATACGATGTAGTGCGGACTACAAGGCTAATTTTCTACAATGGAATGTCATTTATGAACACTTCATTGAAAAACATTAACGGGAAGCCAAGAGTTCTCGTAACTCTGCCTGTGACATGTATGTAAAGTAGCTCACACCATATGATATTGAATAATTTAATTACGGCTTCATTAAATCTATCAACGTAGCGCTGTTTCAAACAGACTAAAACTTACCCTCCGACACTACACTATTAAAGAGCATTGTCTTAGTAGTTTGTAGTTAGATAACTAGTAAGTAAATTAATGTATGGTTTACGTGAAAGGAAGACAGGGTCTCGAGAAGATCATGTAATATTTTGTCGCATAGCTGTCTATTATACCTAATATACTGGGTATTTAAAAATGTATTCTGTAGGCGCAATTTCTTACCGACCTTAAAAACGAAGGTGGGGTGCTGATAATTAAACAGGCTAATAATTCTAACCTACTGAGGTTAATATAACATTGTCGTGACGTATATTTTTGCAGCAGCCAGTTCCTTACGAACAATTCATGGTTCGGTCGTGGCGCAACCTGCCACATACAACCAGACCCCGATATATCTGCTAATCTAAATAATATCCTCCAGCCTGGACGCAGCAAGTGCGTTATGGTAGTGAATTTTCATAGAAATGATCTGGCACAAAATATTTTATTATAACTTTTTTTTGTTGAAACATAGAAATCTAAATTTTGGTGTATAGTTTACTTTTTATATCGTAAACCTACCTACCAAATTTGGTTATCATAGATTTTTTATTTTTTAAGATAAAAAATTTTTTCAAATGAAAACTCAAAATTTTTCCTGAAAACCTCGTCAGATTTTTTTGATTAACGATGTTATCAAAGCCATTTACAAAGGGAAGGTACATTCAAAATTTTATCAAAATCGGCCCATTATTCTTTGAGATAAAAACTCAAAATTTTCCAGGAAAACCTCGTCCGATTTTCCTGGCTAACAAACTTGTTAAAGACATTTACAAAGAGAAGGTATAGGCCAAACTTTATTAAAATCGGCCAATTATTTTTTGAGATAAGAATTTTTTTTGAATGAATACTCAACATTTTCTCGGAAAACCTCGTCAGATTTTTTTGATTAACGAACTTATTTAAGCCATTGACAAAAGAAAGGTACATGCCAATTTTTATAAAAATCGGTCCATTATTTTTTGAGTTATCGGTGTGATACATATATATATATATATATATATATATATATATATATATATATATATATATATATATATATATATATACATATATATATATATATATATATATATATATATATATATATATATATATATATATATATATAAATATATATATATAAATATATATATATATATATATATATATATATATATATATATATATATATATATATATATATATATATATATATATATATATATATATATATGAGATATACTTGGTTCTCGGGTTGAACCGCGTCTAGAATTGACTAAAATTCGACGTTTTGGCTCCGGGTTTTGAGCTATTTTCAGATCTGTCTCAGCTCTAGAGTTGAACACACTGAAACCTTAGAGATATCTAGCGAGATTTGGCGAGTAGGTAGATTGAGGCGTCCGTCGAGCAATAAAATCTATACGCAGCTCAATCCGAGAACCAAGTATATCTCACACTAATGACCGCGGAAACCTTTCCATACACACACACACACACACACACACACACCCACACACACACACACACACACACATATATATATATATATATATATATATATATATATATATATATATATATATATATATATATATATATATATATATATATATCATGATCTGCGTCACCTAGAGACTTGCGGTTTTTTTATTTCACTAGAAAATTCTTTCCCGAAGCCAAGTTTGTTGGCCACATCTAAAAGGTAAGTTTTTCCATGGAAAATTGCAAGTTTCCTGTCGAATATATATATACCTCTGAAACTTTATTTATTTTTACGAAATTGAACTCTTCTATTACTATCAAATTACAAATTTGGTTTCGTTGAATAATTGTAATCCAAATATTTCTGGAACTTAATTTAACATTATTTGGAAAATGCGACGGAATATATTTCGTGCTGTTAAAAAGGCAATTGCTATGTGGTATAAAGAAAAAAAAATCGGGACGCAGCAGGTACGTTATAGTAGTGAATTTTACACTATTATTATACGGCATATTATAAAAGTTAATACTTAAGACCGTGAAGATCGATTTTAGAGGTCCTAATACGCGCACATTTGAAGAATTATTTTGAAAGTGTTACCAGAGATATCGCTCTATTATCAAAAAAGTCTTGTGTTCTAACTCATTTTGAAAAAAATGCCCAAAATACAATTTTCTATTAAGCTAAAAAAGTAAAGTTTGCTATATCTCTAGATAGTGTAAGTCTGTTTAAAAGAAACTTTTATTGCAAATTTCATTAAAGCAACAAAAGATTTCCAGAATGAAACCTAATTCATATTTATAAAAGTAAAATATCTGCGAAATTATAAACGTAGCAGTTATTTTTCCTTATTAATCGCCAGAACGACTTAGTTTTAGTCAACCTAATCAAATCGGTTTTTTCAATATCAACAATAACAGAGTGTCTGCTGAAAGTTATAATTTCAGACTCAAAGGTGACAAAGTTATTCAAGGGTTTTAAACAAAAATGAGATCTTGCTCAAAACGCACGAAATCTGTGCACTATTGTTTTTCCAGTTTAAAGATAGAAGAAACTATTTTAGAATAATTCTTATAAAGACTTGAGATGATTTTGTTTGCACTTATACTATATTATGCTACACTTTCAGTCTAAAACCACAACATAATAAATCTATGGTGTGCTAAATATGTATTTGGGGACGTTCGTCGAGCTACAAATATAGTATATTTTAATTATTTTTTGAATTCCCAGCTAAATAAGAATCACTTGGCAAATTTTTAATTTCATGTGGTCTGTCATTTGCGATATTTGTGGCTAAGATTTCACGATTGTTCATTCGGGTAGTATGTTTTATGCCAGTTTTTTTATTTTGTTTGGTTACCGTTGATGTATAAACCATATGTTTATACCTGTTGTATGAATCAATCTACGCGTGGCAGTTAACTACTCTGTCTGCCAGGCATTGGATTTTAACCACTAAGTCGTTTCAACGCCTGTCTTTCAGATTTTGTTTTTAATTTGAAAAAAGCTCTACATATTGCGTACCAAAATATTTAAATTCACAAAATAGGTTTATTTGCACCATTTATAGCGACATATAAAATATCATTCCAGTTACTATGATACTTAAAAAATATAACGTTTTCAAACATATTTTTAAGGGGAAAAGAATTTTCGTTATAGCTGATATACGAACTCTTCCGCGGTCTTAATACAATGAAGATATGTGCCGAGTTTCGTTCAAATCAGTTGAGTATTTTTTGAGTTATCGCTCTGATCCATACACACACACACACACACACACATATATATATATATATATATATATATATATATATATATATATATATATATATATATATAAACATTTTAACGGACAATGGTTTTGGGTTCTGGGGACCCAAATCCGCGCTCATCCGTAGAAATTTTTTCAAAAGCTTTTCATCGTGACCTCTCTATTAGCGAAATTTTCTTAATGAACATTCGCTAATAGACTAAACAAAGATAAAAGATATTACGTTAGGATCAGTAGCTACTAATGAACAGAAGTCACAACATTTGATTGACATATTAAATTGATAGATAGAAAAATTCAGATGCATTTATGTGAATTATTTATAAAAATAAGCTGGTTAAATTTAATATGTGTGTTTGCGCGCACAAAAATGGATGGCATTGGATGGTTATCCATCAGCTACAGATTAAGTTTAACGTAAATTCGTTTAAACAGGTCCAATAATATACTTAACATTAGATAAGTTAGGACATGTATTGCAAAACTTATGAAAATTCACCACTATGTCGCACTTGCTGCGTCCAGGCTGAATTTTCTAAAAAAAAATTACTAGTGAGGAGATCCCGACTTTTGAATTTTGATAAATTTCTTCAAATGAGCGCTAATTAGGCCCCCTAGAACACATATCCGGGGTCAGTTTACGATTTTTATATGTATATATATATATATATATATATATATATATATATATATATATATATATATATATATATATATATATATATATATATGTATGTATATATATATATATATATATATATATATATATATATATATATATATATATATATATATATATATATATATATATATATATATATATATATATATATATATATATATATATATATATATATATATATATATATATATATATATATATATATATATATATATATATATATATATATATATATATATATATATAGGTATCACAGCGATAACTCCAAAAATAATGAGCCGATTTTGACTAAATTTGGTGAATACCTTCCTTTTGCAAGTGGCTTGGATAAGTTCGTTAGTAAGCAAAATCGGCCGAGGTTTTCCCGGAAAATTTTGAGCTTCCTTTCGAAAAAAATTATATCTCCGGAAATAACAAAGTAAGGGCAACCAAATTTGGTACACGGGTTTACAGGTGAATTACCTACCAAAATTTAGCTCTGTAGGTCAAAAGACAAAGTTACAGGCATTAAAATAAACATTGGGGTTTTCCTCAAAACGTCAAAGTCGCTTTTTAGAACGTCAACATTGGCTACATTTAGGCAAGGAACTTGAATCTAATACGGAAGATGGAATGAAAATGTCTCAAGAAGAACGTTTTACAAACCCTGAAGTCTTAGTTTCAACCGTCATTGTCCGTCATTTTACTAAAATGTTTCCAGAAAATTCATTTCAAATAGACCCTTTCTCTGATGCTTGGCAGTTGGCAGTAGTCTTATGTATAGAGTTTATCGTTTAATGGTTTATAATTTTTGTCGAATTTTCGTGAAAAATCAATAAAGCTCAATATATCCGTTATTATACAAGTTATGAAAAAATTGTATACATTAATTATAGGGTGTCTTGAGCTACATCTTTAAACTTTATTTCTACAATTACATGTGGCCCATTTTTGGTCGAACACACCTAATGTTATTGCATTTTTGCATTTTCCATCGAAATATAATGCATGTTTGTAAAAAAAGAAATTCTGGAGCAAGTGCGTTGTGGTAGCGAATTTTGATTAAATGCTTCATATTTGAAAAGCTCAATTTGCTATTAACCTATAAGGTAGACCAATAAACGGTTTTTTAGGGAATACTTTAAGTTTACTTTCTAAAATTTTTGTAAGTTTTCAAACAATAAAGTTATTTTGATGAAACATGGCACATTGTTTCTACCATATAAGTTATACTGGTAACCAAATTTGATGCCTGCCACACATATTTGCTATTAAAAACATTTTTATGAGAATTCACTACCATGACGCACTTGCTGCGTCCAGGCTTTTTAAAATAATATTCTAATTCACTGATTGTTATTGTCCTTACTTAGCGAGACCATTCCATACTTAATACAGATGTAGACATTTTTCTCTGGCTTCACAAATGCATTTGTGAATTAAGAGACAACTCTCTATATCTGTGTTCAATATTCCAATTCATCACTTGCAATAAGCTCAAAATAGCGATCTCTGCATAAGAATATTTTACAAATGTTCGTATAATATAATATTTCAGCTTTAATACTCTATGTTGAGACGTTGCAATTCTACAGCTTTAAATTATATCAAAAAGAACCTCGGTGGTTCAGGGGTAAGAACGTGTGCCTCTGAACCGAAGGGTACTGGGTTCGATCCCAGGGTACTCCTTTCACTTGTTCAGTAAAAACTGTAACATTAACATCAACCGAGGTTCTGGCATTGTATTTGAGCAAGTTGATTGTCTGCACATTCCGCCCTTCGGAGGAGGCGTAAAGCCGCTGGTCCCGTGTCCAAGCGATATCGGGCACGTTAAAGATCCATACCCTCATTACAGAAAGGCAGAGGTTCGGCAAAATTCGCAGGATAGTGAGGTGAAACTGCTCACTGGCGTCGGTGATTGGCTATAGTCGCGGAAATAGGCCGACGATAAAGAAACAAAAAAAAAACACACACACACACAAAATTATATCAACTTTAAGTAAAGTCGTTTGAATTTAAAATACCTTTTTACAAAACTCTGTGACCTATAACTTTTGGATATATTGAAAATTATAAACAAATAACGCCATATGCCGGGAAAATAAAGTTTTTATGAACTTGTCATCCGTGAAATCTAGTATCTTGTATGACTTTTTTGTAACTGAATCTTCAATAAACTTACATATTAGTGTAACACGAGATAAGACCATAAAATGAACGTAATAACTGTACAAAACTGTAGCTATAAAACAAAACCGGCAATAGGATACTTTTATTATGAAACTTGCGAATGAAGCATCGACTAACATAACGTTTAAGTGTACCTGTGTAGTAAAAATACGTAGAACTTGACCTAAAATACTAAAGCATATACTTTTCTCTATAAGGGTGCTCTATATTTTTATTTAGGTTAAATAAATCTTAAATAAAGTCCAAAAGATACACTATAAACGGCTGTAAAAGAGAATACAAAGTAGGTTCAACGGAATGCTCTCCAGTATCAAGCGGAAAATCCGTATAAAGCGATTTGTATAGCTAACCGCCTACCTTTCTTCTCAAGATATATTGCTAAGAAAGTTAAGAAGTGGGAATAGAAGCAGAATAACATTTAGCAATGAGTAGTAACTTGCTAAACAAAACGTTCAGTTGGTATATGGCGGTATTTTGTGCGGAGTTACCTTAAATTCGATACTTTTATAGAGTAGCTCACTGAACAGCTGCTTTAGCTGAGACTGATTATACTGTGTGGAACAGCCAAATGGAATAAATATAGTATCTCAATCATTGTCGATATTTCTAAAAAATCCCGAAGCTGTCAATTTTAGACTAAAAAATGACATCCGTCAATATAAAAGGCCTGGACGCAGCAAGTGCATTATGGTAGTGAATTTTCATAGAAATGATCTGGCACAAAATATTTTATTATAACTTTTTTTCTTGTAACATAGAAATATAAATTTTGGTGTACAGTTTACACTTTATATCGTAAACCTGCCTACCAAATTTGGTTATCATAGCTTCTTTATTTTTTGATATAAAAAATTTTTTCGAATGAATACTCAAAATTTTCCAGGAAAGCCTCGTCCGATTTACCTAATCGACGAAGTTGTCCAAGCCATTTACAAAAGGAAGGTACATGTCAAATTTTATCAAAATCTGCCCATTATTTTTTAAGTTATCGGTGTGACACACACACACACACACACACATATATATATATATATATATATATATATATATATATATATATATATATATATATATATATATATATAAACATAACAAAATTGAAACTGACCCGGATATGGGTTCTAGGGGTCCTAGTTCGCGCTCAGTTGTAAAATTTTTTTCAAAATTCAAAAGTCGGGATCTCCCCCTTAGTGAATTTTTTCTAGGAAAGTTCACTAAAACTTTACTCCTACATTCAACGCATTTAAATGACGGTTGAAACCATCAAACTTTTAATCAGGAAGTAGGGGCTTGTAATACCTCATTTAAAATATCTCCTCTTTAGTGAATTTTCGTAGAAAAAATTTACTAATAGGGAGATCCCGACTTTTGAATTTTCAAAAAATGTTTGCAAATGAGCGCGAACTAGGACCCCTAGAACCCAAACGCATATCCGGGGTCAGTTTCAATTTATATATATATATATATATATATATATATATATATATATATATATATATATATATATATATATATATATATGTGTGTGTGTGTGTGTGTGTGTGTGTGTATGTATGTATGTATGTATCACACCGATAACTCAAAAAATAAAGGACTGAGTTTGATAAAATTGGGTACATACCTTCCTTTTGTAAATGGCTTTTATAGGTTCCTTAGCCAGGAAAATCGGAGGAGGTTTTGCGTAAAAATTTTCAGTTTCCATTCGAAAAAAATTTTTATCTCAAAAAGTAAAAAAGTTATGATAACCAAATTTGGTAGGCAGGTTTACGATGTAAAAAGTAAACCATGTGTCAAAATTTAGATTTCTATGGTACAAGAAAAAAAGTTATAATAAAATATTTTGTGACAGATCGTTTCTATGAAAATTCACTACCATAACGCACTTGCTGCGTCAAGGCTTTTTATATATTTAAAAACGCTATTGTTTTAAATTTAAAGCAAAAACTAACAGCAAAAAGATAGGGGTGCATTCGCTATGTTCCCCTGGTAGATCTGTTGGGGGCAGCAGGTAGAAGAACTATGGAAGAAAGTTTCTCTGAGCAGTGCCCGTGCAGCTATCTATAAGAGAGAGAGAGAGAGAGAGAGAGATCACCAACAGCACATCGGTGGGCATGGGATGGCAGCCTTTGGGAGAGCGATACGGTCACCGATGAGACGTATAGCTCTCTTCTGAATGGAGTCCAGGATAGAGAGGGTAGAAGCGGCAGCGGCGCCCCAGTTGTGGGAGCAGTATTCGAGGTTTGGACTTATTTGTGAAGTATATAAGGTATATAGATTAGCTGGTGAAAACTATTTGCGAGCCCGGAAGAGGAAACCTATTTTCTTAGCAGCCGCTTCTGCAACTGATGTGACATGTTGGTGCCAATTGAGATTTTGATCCACAGAAATACCAACAAATGAAAATGACTCATTACTTTGAATAACTTGGTTGTTCATTTTGATAGGTCTAGGGCTGGTGTATATCTTATGAGATAGAAAGCAAGACTGACATTTGGTGGAGTTGAATTGTACAAGATTTATACTTTCCCAGTCTAAAATTTTTTGGAGATCCAAGAGACATAACCCTCCATGAGTCTGCGATCCACATCTAATTGGGCTAACGAGACAGGCTTAGAATATTGTATATTTGGGTGGAGGGTGCTGTCGTCCGCGTAACTGTGAACTGGGTTGGATATGCTAGAGAGGAGGTCATTGATGTGGAGAAGAAACAAAGTAGGGGCTAAAGCTGAACGTTGAGGGAGTCCTGCATTAATTGGATACAGTTTAGAGGAACGACCATCCACGACAACAGAAATGCTTCGGTTGGAGAGGAAATTTGCTGTCCAGGTACAGAGTTTTGGTGGTAGGCCAAAGGCCAGAAGTTTATTAAGCAGCGCTGCGTGCCAGATTTGGTCGAATGCTTTGGATATGTCTAGAACGACAATCTGGAATTCACCGTGTAGTTCCATAGACTTGTTTCACGAATCATCTGCGCTGACGGAATCCATACTGCCTGTCGTGGACTAGACTGTGTTTCTCAAGAAATTGTAGTAATTCGGTGTTTACATACTTTTCCATCACTTTAGAGACGACTGAAAGGAGAGAAAAGAGTCGGTTAAGAATCACTTAGAAATGTAAGATATTGTTGCTGTCCCTAAGTACATCTCGATAAATTTCACCTGATTCTGATTAGAATTGTAGCCAAGCCGGTTAAGCCCCTTCATTCATAGGTTTTTGTCGGTTTAATATGGATTTCTGTGGCCAATGAACGTAAAGTTTCAAGCCAACCTAACACATACGCGCACACATTTTAAAACAAATACAGCTCTTGTAAAACAGAATATTGTGCGACACGTATATTTATTTAATATATGCACTTCTAAACATAATATATAAACATTTTTGTAACTGCCACAATAAAACACTAAGTGAGTGGTGGACGTGCCGCCATCTAGTTGAGGAACCAAGTACTATGTTGTCCGCCAGCTCCAAATAACACAGTGTTAAAAAATAGAGACTGTATACAACCAACTAACAATTTAGAAGATTATCAGCCCTGGCCCATAACTACCCTAATATAGGGACAAAGTATGTAAGGCTAGATGCATTCTTGCAACAATTACGGTCTACGGTTCTAATTGTTGCGAGAATGCATCTAGCCTTGCCACAATAAAGTGTGTTTTATTTCCAGCTTTCTAAAACAACTTCCCTTCTCTCAACAATATTTTTCCAAACACTCAATACCTCCATCTCCAATGTGGGCAAAACTTTCACTTATTTAATATACATATTTATTTCTTAAATTATTTATGTTTGAACTGGTACCTCATTTCATTTGCCTAAAATGTTTACAATTAATTTTAATTAGAGCTTCTTTACCAGTTTCACACGGAAACCTACAGTATTTTAAGAGTTTTAGAAAGTCTGGACACGGTAAACGCGTTATGGTAGACACTTTTCATTAAAAAAAACTTCGTAAATAAGTTTGAAAAAGCCGGACAAGTGCGTTATGGTAACGAATTTTCTCTCAAAATTGTGTACAACCTACCGACGATTCTATAAATCGTCAGCACTGGAACATTGTCTTCTAATCCAGGGACAATGGTGTATGTAGGGCTGGGTCACGGCCATCTACGGTACAGGCCAGAATGTACGATTTGGCGGCAACGCTGTAAAAAACTGAAGCCACGTCGAACAGATAGATATTGTGTACTTCCAAGTTTCTGATTTTAATATTTGCTTGTTCTAAATACCAAATGCACACACAGAATAGGCTTTGGTTAAATTAATGATTAGGTCGTAATAAACATTATATTAGAATGTTTATTACGGCTTAATCTAGGGAATATTCCCTAAATTAAAGTCAAGATTGATTCTTTGAGTTCTCTTGGCTAGGATATTGAAACTAGAATATTTTCACTTTTATGTTTGTATTTGTTTAAAAGATAAACGGCTTTATTTTAAATAGGGCTGCAATATTATATTTGTAAACAATGTGTTGTGAACCAAATATTTTCAAAATACGTACTTTCATTATCCGAATTACAACTTTAAAGGCAGCTGTTGATTACAAAGTGGCATCTCCTAAATTACGAAGTTAAGGTTTGAATTGTAGATTTTTTATGCTTGTTTAAGTTGTGCGGTCATTCTTTAGTTTGGTGTAATTATTAATTAAAATGTTCACAAAAGCTGCTAGAATAGTATTAAAAAGTGTTATATATATTGCGTATTGCATAAGCAAGTATCTTGTATAATTAATTTTATAGGCTCTACATTTGATAAACCTAAATCTTGTGAACAAAATAACTACATAACAGATAAACGACAGAGGATGGAAACTGAAACAACAAGCAGAATCAACCCAAAGATCACAAAATAATAAGAGAGAGTTATGCGCTAGATACGTATTTCGACAAGCTGGTTTAGCGACAGCCACTGATGAAGACAACTTCGTTGTCGAAATACGTGTCTAGCGCATAACTCTGTTATTATTTTTGTGGTTTTTGCGATGATTCTGCTTCAAATAAGTACATAGTTCTTTCTACCTTCTATGAGCGGAAAAACCTTTCTCCATATGACTTGTTGAAATCAAAATGGTCACAACTGCGAATAATTTCCATCATTGTTTGCGATGGTAATGTTACACCACGTCTATTCAATCCAGAAAAATACATGTTATCAGCTTCGTACTTTCCGATTTCAAAATATTCAATAGCAGAGAGTACACGATACTCTCGATATGGCTTTAAAAGCAGCATATCCTGATATGTATAATAATGAAGATTCATAAATTTTTGTTTGAAGAATATCGTTATTAAAAATGCATAAGAAATAATCGGTATTTACAGTACCTTCTTCTCTTATGGATCCATGCTCTAATAGAGCTTTCAAATGGAGGAGCAAATATTGCCAGATTTTGTTGACTTTAAGCCACGAACACTTTTCACACTCATTTTTCCTCCAGAAAGCTGCCTGTAACAACTGAATTTATGTTCCAAATGGTCGGTCTGTAACTTAGTAGGCAATACATATTCGACTTTCAAAACTACTATACTATAATTAATGAATTTAAGCAGCACTAATGTGCAAAAACATAGACAACAATGCTTATAACCGTATACATAGTGAGATAATAAAAAGAGTACGTGAAGCCAAAGAAAAATGGCACAGAGAAAAATGTGCGGAAATAGAAGATTTGATAGTGAAACACTATGATCTTAACCTCTATAAAAAATTAGGGAAGTAGCTGGTATAAAAAGGCGACAACAAAGCAATCTCTTGTTAGACAGAGATGGCAAAATAATCCCAGACACTGTAGGGAAACTAGCAAGATGGAAGGAGTATATCCAGAAACTATTCGACAATGACAGACAACAAGAAATAGTAGAAAAAGACACAGAAAGAGAGTTGGGCCCAACAATAACAAAGGAAGAAGTAATGCACGCATTAAAATGGCAAAATCTAATAAATCTCCAGGACCCAACGGAATTCCAGCGGAAATAATTAAACTGATCACAGAGGATCAAATGGGCATATTGGTGGAACTATTTAACACAGTATACAACACAGGAATCATTCCCCGTGAATGGCTTAGATCGACCTTCATTACATTACCAAAAAACATTAACGCAAAAGAATGTAGCGACCACCGAACCATCAGCCTAATGAGTCACGCTGTCAAAATATTCCAAAAGATAATACATCAGATAATTTTTAAGAAATTAGAACAAGATATTAGCGAAACCCAATTTGGCTTCAGAAATGCAATGGAAACAAGAGAAGACTTGTTTGCCTTTAATGTGTTGACTTAAAGATGCATGGACATCAATCAACCGTTGTATGTCTGCCTTCTTCACTACAACAAAGCATTTGATAGAGTCCGTCACAACCACCTTATTCAATTGCTTAAAAGAGAAAATATAGACATGAAAGATAATAGAATAATAAATAATTTATACTACAGCCAGACGGCCAATATCAATTTGGATAATTAACCCTCAGAAGAAGTAAAAATAAAACGTGGTGTAAGGCAAGGATGTGTACTATCGCCGCTATTGTTTAATCTTTACTCAGAAGAAATCATTTAGAGAGCGCTGGAGAAAACTACAATAGGAGTAAAGGTTAATGGAATACCCATTAACAATATCCGGTATGCAGACGACACTATACTCATTGCCGAAACAATAGAAGATTTACAGAGCTTAGTAGAGCAAGTAGCGAGGACAGCGGACAGACCTCAAATATAAAAAAGACCAAATTTATAACCATTACAAAATCAGTTCAGCAACGGGAAAACCTATGGATCAACGGGGAACTAGTAGAGAAAGTCAGTAAGAACAAATACTTGGTAACAACTGTCGATGAAAATAATGAGTACACTGAAGAAATTAAATCAAGAATTGGACAAACCAGAACCATATTTAACAAAATGAGAAGCGTGTTATGCGGTAGAGATCTTAACTTACAACTTAGAGTCAGAATATTGAGGTGTTACGATTTCTCGGTGCTGCTGTATGGGATGGGATCCTGGACGCAAAAGAAAGATATGTAGATAAGTGATCGACTGGAAGCATTTGAGATGTGTTTATATAGAAGGATCTTAAGGATAAGTTGGGTAGACATGGTAATAAATGAGGAGGTACTGGGAAGAATGAGAAAAGAAAAGGAAATATTGAACACAATTAAAATAAGGAAGCTGCAATATCTGGGCCACGCGATGAGAGTAGAGAAATGTGTATTCTTGCAGAATATTATACAGGGAAAGATATAGGGAAAAATAAGCAGAGGCAGAAGACGCATTTCCTGGTTAAATAACCTGAGAAAATGGTACAACTGTAGTTCCGTTGAGTTGTTCAGAGCTGCAGCATCAAAAGTGAGAATAGCCATGATGATAGCCAACCTTCTAAGAGGAGATGACACTTGAAGAAGAATGTGCTTTGATTGAGGGCTGATGAAGTGTCTTTTGTTAGACATCCTTCTTCCAATTATCTACTTGTATATGCACAGTAACAGTACACAATTCGCAATCTAAAATCTGATCTGCTTCATACGACTTCCTTGTGATCCTACATATGAAGATATGACTGATATCCGCGTTGCCAGTTTGACACGTTCCGGGCTGCAGTGTAGAAGGCCGTGACTAGATACATGCTGACGATGATTGTAAACGCATACCAATTTCGCTCTTATTAAAGCTCACCAGTGCGCTATAATAATCAATGTCAGAATACTGCACAAATCTAAACTATTTGTTATCTGCAAGGGATTGTTTTTTTAGGCTTTTTACCAGTGAATTATTAATTGTCGTCAAAACAATCAGGAACCCCTATGTTTCGTGTAGTTATAATTGATATTAGTTATGCAATTACCAAGAATCTTATTTCAAAACTCGTTTATTTTGGTATAAAAACCAACACGTACTTTGGTACTTGTACAAAACACTGAAATATGTTATGATGGATGCTATTGAGACTTTTGTATAACCCAGTTTTACTTACACAACCATAAAGACTACACAAAATGATAAAAGAGATCTTGCGTTGACGTTCACAACTAAATATTCTGCATGAACTCGGAGTTTTTCCTTCATAAAGTCGGAAAAATAGCAGACGAATGGCAACGTACATTCCATGTAGTCGTTCTTTATTGGTAAAATACGTCTGACTAGACCTCCCCTCTGGAGAATAAATGTAGGTTTTTACATAGCGAGCACACAGCTTCTTGGCATTAGTATTTTCAAATTTCAGACAACTTGACTCATGCACGACGTCATTTAGCAGAGGCGTCTCACTACATTTATTTTCCGTTCTTTACTTTAACACATACAAGTGCTACATAATATAAATAATATATCACGTTTTGGTTTTTTGGCGCTAATGTTTCGTGCGACAGAACCACTGCCGATGAATTGTAGGCAGTTAACTGCAGCACGGTGTTGTGACGTAATTTAAATAAATACTGGCTGAATTGACATAAGATAGTTACGTTAAAGGTGGCAGTTCTTTTAGGATGTGTATGTAGTCTAATCAGAGCGGTGTTATTAAATTATATTCAAACTTACTAATTAAAAATATTTTTTCCTTTAATTAATCACTGCTGTCAATAGATTTATTTATTCTAAGGTTTGCTATTCATGACTTAGGAAATAGACTATCAAACATGCTCTATTGCATCTCGATTATAAAACTGTTTCAGACTGTTAAACACTAACCTAATAAGCTAATGTTCGAAATACTAATATCACAAAATAAACAAATCAACTCTTTCTTTATTACTCATTTTACTACTTGTAACAGAACTTTAATATGGACATGATATATTTCTCAAAAATGCACGTGCAGTCTTGTTTACATAAAAACAATCAGAAAAATTTTGATTATAGACGTTAGCTAAGTCAGCCTTTAGTCATTATAAACTATGCATAAGGTGGATAAACATTTCCGTCTACTAAATTAACTTTAAAACATATCTGTCTTGCCACAAGTTCTTCATTACAGTTACCACTTACATAATTCCAGTGTAGGGGTTTGCCATTAACAAACACACATCAATAGAATTACAGAGTTTCAAAACCTTAAGGAATTATATCTGACAGCTTACACTCAAAATTCTAGAAGGGAAAAAATAGAGCCCAGGCGAAGGGTTTTTCCTTTTATTTAAATAGAGGACTAGGTTATCTAATATCTAATAGTAATTGCATCAATCAATAATTACTTTTCTATTTAATTTATTCTTTAACCAAAATATAATGAATCGACCACAATAACATATGAGAGAATAAAACAAAAATTGGTTCAGAAGTGTTGGAATTTTCAAGTTTTCCCTTAACTTGTGATAAGACCGGCAGATAAAATACGAGAAAGAAAATAAGATACATTTAAAGAATACTCCATGGACGACATTATATAGTGGCCTTGGTTTGTTATCAAAACATGAAATATTAAATGAACAATGGATTTTCAATTGTCGAAAATATGACTGGTACAACAACTACTACTACTACTACTTTTGTGTCAGGTGTTGTTGTTTTACATGCCCACTGCTTCAGATGGAGTTTAGTAAAGCTTTATTAAATATCCTTTTATGTCTAGTCTTAGATATTTATATACAGGCTGATCCAACCATAACAGTGTGTCAACCTTTTAGTATATGCGATACACTTTTCTAAATTAAATTTTAACCACGCCTCCTTTCCTACGGTTTCATTTGAGATACCAACTGTCTATTTAAATTTATTTTCCTCTGTGGTGGCCACTTCGCTAGAAGTTCAATATTTTACGATAAAACGCGATATTTTGCCATATGTGACAATATTGACTGCACCGCTGTAAAAAAATGCATTGATATGCAATAGCTTCAAGTACCTGGTGATTTCACGAAAGAGGTTCTGATCCGTCCCAAATGCACTGGAATTTACTGTTAGGGTGAGTTTTTGAAAATATTACAAGGGGATATCTAGAAAACCGTTTAATTTTTTGAGATACCAACTATGTATCCAAATCTATTTTCTTTTTTGGTGGCTACTTCGCTAGATGCTCAAGATTTTGCGATAAAACGCGATATTTTGCCATATGTGACAATATTGACTGCCCCGCTGCAAAAAATATGCATTGATATTCAATAGCTCCCCGTATCTGGTTATTTCGCGAACGAAGTTGTGATCCGTCCCAAATGCACCGAAATTTACTGTAAGGGTGAGTTTTTGAAAATCTTACAAGGGAATCTCTAAAAAACCGGTTATTTTTTTGCGAAATTTTGGTGGAGTAGGTAATAATGAGATTTTTCATTCAGAACATTCACTAAGAGAGGCAACGATGGTAAAGCTTTTGGATTTTTTCAAATGAGCACGAATTAGGGCCTCTAAAACCCAAATCCAAGGTCCGTTTGAATGTATATATATATATATATATATATATATATATATATATATATATATATATATATATATATATATATATATATATATATATATATATATATAGGTAACCAAACGATAACTCAAAAAATACTTAACTGATTTGAACGAAAGTTGACACATATCTTCATTGTATTAAGACCGCAAATAAGTTCGTAAATCAGCTATAGCTGACATTTTACCTCCCAAAAATATACAATCAAATTTGAAAACGCTTGAATAAGACTCTACAGGTGGCTAGAAATGGTGCAAATAAATCTATGTTGTGAATCTTACGTAATCTGAAAGACATGCGTTGATACGACTTAGTGGCTAAAGTCCAATTCCAGGCAGACAGAGTAGGTAACTGCCATGCGTATATTGATTTATAAAACAGGTATAAACCATACATCAACGGTACCCACACAAAGTAAATAACAGGTACAAAACATACTACCCAAACCAAAAATTGTGAAATGTCGGCCACAGATATTGCAATTGACAGACGACATGAAATAAAAAAAATGCCAAGTGATTGTAATTTAACTCAGGGGTTCAATCAATTTTCAAAATACACTATATCTGTCGCTTGATGAACGGCCCCAAATACAGTTTAGGACTGAAAGTGTAGCATAATATAGTGGAGATATAAACAAAATCAAATCAATCTATAAAACTGATTTTAAATTAGTTTTTTCTTTTATCTTTAAACTTAAGCATGTGGCGTCATATAAGATCGAAAGAGTCGTTGAATGTGTCTCAAATGACTAATTCTGTAATTAATTGTTACGTATACTTTAACATGATAAAATATATCCCGGGCATTAAGGCGGTGTCAAGTAATATGTAAACAAAACAGTAGTTAACGTATCCCTAGATAGTTTAGTGGTAGCGTGTTTATCTTCTACGCAAACGGTTGCGTGATCGATTGCCGATTGACGAATGTACGTTTGTTTTGTTTTGTTTTATTTTGACATTTGGAGTAATAATAGTGTACAGATTTCATACGTTTTGAAAAAGATCACATTTGTGTTTAAAACGCTTGAATAACTTTGTCACCTTTTCAGGAGATATTTTGTTATTGTTGATATAAAAAACCGGTTTGATTAGGTTGACTAAAACGAAATCATTCTGACGACTAATAAGAAAAAATAACTGCTATGTTTGTAATTCGGCAGATACTTTACTTTTCTAAATATGAATAAAGTTTTCTTTCGGACAACTTTTGTAACAGTAATGAAATTTGTAATACATTTTTAGAGTTGCACTATCTATAGATATAGCAAAATTTAATTTTTTAGCTTTATAGAAAACCTTGGTTTGGGCATTTTTCTCAGAAGGAGTTAGAACACTGATATTAGAGAGATATAGATGGTAACACTTTTGAAATAATTCTTCAAATGTGCGCGTACTACCCAACTAACAAAAATGTTCTATAATATTTAAATAATAGTGCAAATTTGTTGTGTTACTGTATATTGCTGCTCTTCGAAAGCAGTTTTGTTCTATTAAGACTGCCAAGGTGAGTATTTAGCTTCTCGCAGCAAAATGCTTCTTTAAACTTATTGTTTGAATGTTCTTAGAACATAATTATAAAACGTTTTAGAGACTTCGTTTTTCATTGTTTTGTAAACGTTTATACAACAATCGTTATAGAATATATTAGCTCACAGAACAAAATTGTTATGTAATGGTTTTATAACAACGATCTTCCAAACATATCTGCCAACTTGCAAAATTTATAAAGCTATTCTTCAAGTGATTACGCGAGCAATTATAAAACAGTTTTGTAAACATTTTCTATGATACAATATAGCTGCAAATAGCATAGTCGACTTGAACGCAGGTGTTAAAAAACTGTTTTATTGTTGGATGGAACGCGACTGTAATAGAACACTTACTAAACAATTATAGTACAAAATTATTCCTTTGCATAAAGTGCGTTCGCTGGGACCTTTATTAAACATATTACAGCTTCTGTAAGAAGCACAGTTATATACTTTTTATCTCGTGGCAAGTTGTGTATTCTGTAGCGTGTAATTTCTAAACATGTCCAATTTGCAATAAATAAATAAATGGAGACAGGTAAAAAGAAGTGGTGCTTTTCGAAGGAAAGTGAATAAATATAAAAATATTTTAGAAAGTAGCAAGTTTGTTTATAAACATGTTAGTAGTGTTTTACATAGTAAGCAGCACAACAAACAGCAATTTGGGTTTGAGGTTAAGTCACATATTGCTACTACATTTATGTTGCATAAATATCGCAGCTAACGCGAGTTTAGTACTATACTGATGTGTAAGTGTTGCCGAAAATGCTTTTATAGAACAATTAAATACATCATATGTGTTATAGAGCTACGCGCAGGTCGTTCTCAGTGCAGCAATGGGAAATATATTATTTTAAAGCTCTATAAGCGCTGTTTGTGTAACAATCTGCTTACTGCGCCATCTGAGCCAGACTGTCAATATGGTCATCAGTTTGCCCAAATATTAGGGCACAGGACCGTACTTAGCCACAAATTGTTGTTAATGGTTAGTTGCCCATGATCATGATACAACAAGTAGAGATATTACATACACATCACATTACATATTACATAGACATACACATCCTCACACATGCACGTGCACTCATTAAGATCCGAAATTATTTTCTGACTTCAAATTAATTAAAGTGAAGAAATTGGCTTTGTTATTATTAACTGCAGGGGATTATAGTAAAATGAAAATATCAAAATCCTAAAACTTTTTGATCCCTTGTACGAAAAAAAAAGTAGTAATAATGTAAAGCAAATATCGGTGGCGCTAGTCTACTTTTACTGTAAAAGCCAAACTAAAATTGACAATAAAAGTCAATGCCAAGCCTACTTTATTTTTGTTTAAATACGTCTCATATTACAGGTTTTAATATATCGTATGTTTTGTAGCAGTGTCTTAAGAGATAACATAGTTCTGTAATGGTTGCAGTGGTGATAAAAGTGATTTATAAAGCAGACGCCATGTTTTTATGCAATTCCTGTATTTGTTTGGTAGCCATCTTAAACGAAAAAAAAATAATCAATTAATAAATATAGAAATATTTGTGACCTGACAATTTTCACAATATATTATGAATAAAAAACATGCGAAATGTGTAACAGAATGGGTTTAGGTCAATAAAATGAATAAAAAAACGAAAAATTTAATTTCGAGTTGGTTTTAAAAATTAAAGAAATATTCATTATTTCGAGGGCCCTTCAAAGTTTATCATATATGTAGCATATTTTACACAGAAAATTTTTCTTCTCAAGTGAAATCCATCTTGCTGGTAGCCAAAAGGTGACTTTTTGAGTTTAATTTTCACACCGTACTAACATTATTTCTTACGCCATCATATTTTAGTACTTATATTACTTTCATAATATTAGAGAACAATTTTAGGATAAAATAGTTCTAACAAAAACATTTAAAACACATATCACTCTTATAGGTATTGCAGTATGGAACAACTACTAAAACATGTTTTATAGTAACTCTATTAAGGCTCTATAACTGACACCATGGTAAATGATTTTTAGTTTTATTATTGTTGCTTATAAAACTGTTATATAAGCATCATATATCATATTCTTTTACAGCTCTGTAAACATTTCTAAAACTATTCTATAACACCTTACACAACCCTTATAAAATAAACTAAAGAACTAAAGTGTTGTATAAACCTGCGCCCATTTTGGGTTTATAAGCGTTGTATAAACGTTACCAAAACGTTTATAGGAACAGTCATGTTTTATAAAAAATGTTGTATAAACGTTCTTACGACTACAATAAAACATCAAATTGCTAGTTGGGTAGGAACTCTAAAATCGATCTTCAAGGTGTAAGTTTAAAGTACTCATTTTACTAATATGCCGTATAATAATAGTTTACAAATCTTATGAAAATTCACTACTATAAGGCCCTTGCTGCGTTACGAAATTTTTTCGTACTTTCCGTTCACATTTCCTTTTTATCTTCTTCCCCGCCTAGCATCCCTATTCACTCCTGGTCCCGTAACTTTCTTCGGAGCTGTTTGCAAGACATTTTTCTTATGGTATGTGCATGCAGAAATGGTTCTAAGCATGTTTGCCAAAAAATAATTCTAAAACTCCCCCGTTTGCTTATCTCTAAGCCTACCGAAAATGTAATTTTTATTTACAAAAGGAATGTACCTGCCAAATGATAAGCGTGGCAGGTATTCTTCCTTATTAATCGCTTGGATGATCCGTTTTGGCAAATTCTTTCACAAAGGTTCGTCAAATTTTTGTACAAAAATTGGCTTAAGTAATGCTAAATGAAAATTATATAAAAAAATTATAAAAATGTTTTACCTGAAAATTTGTTAAACAAATTTTTTAATAATTTTTCGAGACAAATTTTAGTTCGGGAAAATACCTGCCATATTTATAATTTGGCAGATACATTCCCTTTGTAAATAATAAATTTTTTATGGGAAACTTTTGTAACTTTAATGAAATTTGGAACACAATTTTTGTATCTGCGTCCCGAAATTTTTTGATCTGACTAAGTCAGTCACTTGATGTTAAATGTTGTAATTTATGAAGCTGTGAAGCAAGTTTAATATACATATACTTTGATGTCTATATTATTTTAGACTGAATTCAAAGTTAGCCTATATATAATATTATCTGTATGTGGCATATGGATGTAGGATTAATTATATTTGACTATTGTATTACTGTGCTACACTATTAATGCAACATTCATAGTTCAAATTAGATTCACACAACATGCATCCACAGAGTAATTGGCAAAATATAGAGCTTTATCAATTGAATTATTTTTAATAACCGGGTCCATAGCTACCGGTGTCAGAGACGGTTTTATGAAATCATAATTGCGTGCCCAAAATAATGTTTATATTTTCATCCATAAATTTGTTTTTCTATAAACTTTTGTAACAACCAGGACACAAATAGGCATTAAGTTTATTGGTGCAAAAATGTCAAGAAAGAGCAGAAAAAAGACTTTAAAAATTGTTTAGTTTTTACTCTTAAAACATCAAACTCGCAATTTGAAACCTTAAAATTGGCAACTTTTTGGCAACGAACCTGAAACTAATACAAGTAATGTAGAGCAAATGTCGCAAGAAGTGTGTTTTGCTAAACTTCAACTTTCAGCTTCAACCGTCGCTGCCTTCATTTCGTAAAATATTTTTAGAAAATTTACTTCAAATAGATCCATTCTTTGATGCTTTGGCAGCAGTTTTAGTTATATAGTTTATGGTTTAACAGTCTATAATTTTTAGCGAATTTTCGTAGAAAGAAATTTAATCAAAAAAATAATTTAAATTTAATTCGCTATCCGAGAGACCGCGACTTATGAATTTCTTCATTTCTTCAAATGAGCACGTACTAAGCCCCCCCTAGAATCCATATATGGGAATAGTTTCAATTTTTATCTGTTTACACACACGCACACACACAAACATACAAATATATATATATATATATATATATATATATATATATATATATATATATATATATATATATATATATATATATATATATATATATATATATATATGTATATACACTTTATTTGTTTGCTGTAATTTTTGTGATTGTTTATTGGTTTGCGTGGACTGCAGTTTCGAACCGTCCCGGATCATCATCAGCACGCTACTGACTGTGATCGCTCCTGTGTGGTCTACTTCTGAGATTGTACGTGGCGCCTGCGCGTTGAGCTCCTATTAGTCGGTTTACTGTTCCCTGATTGGTTGTGCCTTCGGACTGTGTCGTGTATATAGGTCTCCTGTGTTGATTACTGTGGTTTGATAATTTGTCTATTTGTGTGGCCTTTATTAAGTTTTGTTTAAATGTTTGTAATTGGATTTTTCTGATATTAACTGTTTCTTATTGTATGTTTGTTGACTGTAGTATTGCTCCCAGATTTCCATTTTTTTGTGCTCTTTAACATGTGTCATTAGTTGTAATTGGGTGATATCTGGTTTTTGGTGTTTTGTGTTGTGAATGTGTGTAGCTACGTTTGATTTGTAGCTAATATATATATATATATATATATATATATATATATATATATATATATATATATATATATATATATATATACAGGCAACATAAAGGTAATGGTGGACGTATTAGAAAGTGTGAGATAGAAAAAAAATATTTTATTATAACTATTTTTTCTTGTAACATAGAAATCTAAATTTTGGTGTATAGTTTTCTTTTTATATTGTACAGGTACTTACCAAATTTGGTTATCATAGCTTTTTCAGTTTTTGAGATAATATTTTTTTTCGAATAAAAACTCAACATTTTCCAGGAAAACCTCTTTCGATTTTCCTGATTAACGAACTCATCCAAGCCATTTACAAAGGGAAGGTACATGCCAAATTTTATCAAAATCGGCCTATTATTGTTTTAATTATCGGTGTGATATATATATATATATATATATATATATATATATATATATATATATATATATATATATATATATATATTTATATATAAACATATAAAAATTAAAACTGACCCCGGATATGGGTTCCAGTGATCCTAGTTCCCGCTCATTTGCAAAAATTTTTTCAAAATTCAAAAGTCGGGATCTTTCCATTAGTGATTTTTTTTTCTACCAAAATTCACTAAAAGAATATGATATTTTGACGTTTGATACATCAAAATTTGAAATTTACTGAATTTGCTGTGAGACTGTCAAACTATTTCGGATGCAACCTTTAAAATTATGTTTTAATACAGCATAAGTCTAAGAGTTATTGTATCAACATAGTGTATAATTCCTGAAAATAAATAATAATAATAATAATAATAATAATAATTACAAGTTATTTTGAGGAATTATCGACAGTGTGTCTACTATATAAGTTATACTCGTAACTAAATTTGATGCCAGCTCTCATTAAAAAATAGTGCTGCAAATTGGATCATAACTTCCATATAGCTGTGACAATTTATTCTATTCAGAAGTACATTCTCGTGGAACGAATTTAGGGCCCATGACTTGACCACAAAGAAAATATTTGTATTCCTGTACTCCTGAAACCTTATATTACTTGAGTTTTATTGAAAAAATGTCAATTTTAACCAAATCGCCCCTTATCTATCATCTACCCCTTGAAGCGATCTTACCCGAAAACAATTCGAAGCGTTCCTTTGTCGGGTGCTAACTGGATACCAAGTTTCAAGATGTTATCTCAATTAGTTCGAAAGTTATTGCGCCTATTGACAGACAGATGTACATACATTTGAGACTTTTTACGCTACTTTAGCAAAAAAAAATCGAAATTTTTGTCAACAATATTTTACCACACATTCAACCACTAATTTAATTTCAGCACAGAATACCAGATGTCTGATGAAATTAAACATTTTCCAATAAATAAACCCTAAAACTTGATATTATTCGAGTTTCAACGAAAAAATTTCAATTTTCACCAAATCATTCCCCATTCATCCCCTACCCTCTAAAGGGATTTTATCACAAAATAATCCGAACCGTACGTTTGTCGAGTGCTAACTGTATACCAAAGTTGAAGATGATATCTTAATTCATTCTATGTTACCGTGGCTACAAACAGACAGACATACAGGCCGACAAAGAAAACAATTTTCGTTCCCAAATGATGTTTTATATATTTATTTGATACTTAATAGGAGGTTTAAGCGAAAAAACAATGTTTGAAATTTTTGTCGCCGATGCGATACTTCCACACGTTGTGACGATGTGGAAGTAATACATTTGCTATTAAAAACATTTTAACAAAAATTTACTACCATAACGCACTTTTTTAAATTTATTTTGTTAAACAAGTTTAATTCGTAAACCGTGTAATTGAAGATGCTGCCAAAGAATTACAAAAATGGTCTATTTCCAGTAAAGTATTGTAGTCAAATGAAGAACAATAGCTGCTGACAGAGAAATTTAGCCATTTTTAATACACTTCTGGTAACGTTTGCTCTCTAATAAATCTAACGTGACATTATAGATTTTCATCAGCCTACTATACCCACGTTTACTAATTCGGAGGTCTTAGCATCTGGTTGGTCAAGAGTTAAGTTAATTTACATAAAAAAATCAAACAGTACAGTATGCGTATAATCCATACTCTAAGGTAATTTATTTGTCCGTTAAAAATATTTGGGTTATTTGGCATTTACGCCAGTTTTGAAGAGTCACTACTAAGTTCTAGAAGTCCCGGGTCTTGTGCAATTTCCTAATGAGAACTCTCCTAAAGGATAGCCAGGACGTGTCTTTTAGGGCTTATACCCTTTCACGCTGGAGTTTACTATGAATTTTATTGCCGCGGGGATTTTGTATGCCGCATAAATCTTTTCAGCTCAAATACCTTGGAGCAAATTCCTTGAGAAAATAAACAAAGTGAGCTCTCATGTGATGTGTGACATCGATATTCCTCACCCGAGACGAATTGCATTAAGTTTTTCTTTCCTGGAAGCTTTATGCATCCACCAGTTTAAAAACATTCTTAATAGATACTTACCAGGGGCACCAATTTAATAATAACATGGCTTGTTTGATTAGGTGATCATATTAAATATCATGGTATTATTTAATTGTTAACCTTTTCAGTTGAATCTACATACTGTTGCATACACGGTTGCCATAGCAGGATACAATTATATACATACAGTTTTTATGAAATAGATAAGATTCAATTTATTTAACCACTTTATGTATAAATGCCCATTTGAGGCATGTTATATATACGACAATATAAGAAATAATTAATAAAATTGCATATGTCGAGTACAAACAAGAATAAAAATAGAATGTATAATACATGTAACAAAATGTGGCAAGACATAAAAAAATTACCGTCCACTAAGTATCATTAATAAGGGTTAGCAACGGACTAGTATTATTTCATGCCTCAGTCAACAGCAAACTATGGCTAGCTGCAACTAACGTATTCTGCATGAATAAAAACAATATTAGGTAGCAAGTTTTCAATTATGTTTTCAAAATAAGCTCTTACTTTCAATTTGTTGATTGTACTGAAAACAATAGATAAAACTGGTAGATCACCCACTCTATTCACCGGATTTAGCACCATCAGGTAATTATTTAACCTCAGAGCGCAAAAAACATTTGAAAGGTAACCGAATATTGACAAGCAACGAACTCATATGCCCCGTTGAGGGGTGGTTCGAAGACCAAGATACATGACTCTGAAAGGTCCTAGAATTAAATGAACGTTTTGCTAAATGTGTAAGTCTTAGCGAAGATTATGTTGAATAAATAGATTTTCGTGTTGCAAAATTATAACAGAAAAGGTTAAGGGCAAGGCCGCGACCTTTTTCCGTGTATAGTATACAAATTGCCGCGTTAAAAAATCCTGTTATAAATAGTATAACTCCTCTGGGTCGTATAACCACCCAGGTGATTTCTGTTGCCTCCGTGGTGATTTTAGTTGTTGCTCTCGAATTGAGGGTCTTTCGAATGAAGCTGCAATGTGCACTGGTTGCCTGTTGTGGCTCAGTGTGTTTTTATCTTTCATTCATCGTGTTCCCATTTTCGCCTGTCTATACCGTACTAATGATAGCTAATACTAATAATTGTGGCCTTGCCCTTAACATATATATATATATATATATATATATATATATATATATATATATATATATATATATATATATATATATATATATATATATATATATATATCTCCGAGCGATAGGTCAAAAAATACACAACTGATTCGAACGGAACTTGGCACATATCCTCATTTTGTTAAGACCGCGGACGAGTTCGTTAGCCAGCCCGATCGGACCAGTTTTTGTATAAAACTCTTTCTTAAAAAATTTGACCTGACCTGACCTGACTTTCGAATGAAGCTGCAATGTTGCCTGATGTGACTCCGTGTGTTTTTGCTCTTTTATTAAGCGTGTTCCCGTCTTCACCTGTCTATACCGTACTAATGATAGTGACCCTGCCCTTAACATTTCCCCTATTATATATATATATATATATATATATATATATATATATATATATATATATATATATATATATATATATATATATATATATATATATATATATATATATATAGGTATATATATATATATATATATATATATATATATATATATATATATATATATATATATATATAACGAAAGACCTTAGTAAGTATCAAAATTCCACTTTCTGGGCTTATAGCAAATTTAGTCATACAAATTTGAAGCATTTAATGAAAATTGGCTACCATATAGCACTTGCTGCCTCCAGAATTTTATTCTTTTAGAGGCTAAGTACTTTACAATACTACTTCAGGCATATACGAAAAAACAATACATTTCATGTGTGCGAAGTCTAGCAAATTGCTATGGCACCCAATCAACAAATCTAAATGGGTAAAAAAAAATAACACAAAAAATTCACTTCTTCCGACATAAAAAAAATATGTACAAACGTATATATTTATTGTACCCCTACAGAAAAACACAGTGCAGTAACTTTTAAAGCTAATAGCTATTTATCTGGAAAAATAGACACAACCCCTCAATGCATCCAAACTAAAATCACCCTGCTGGTTAAGGTACGTTGACGACATTTTCGCCGTCCAGGCACACGGTGAGAAATTTTTGGGAGAATTTTTTCTTCACCTAAACTGCATCAATTGCCAAATCTAGTTCACCATTGAACTATGATGTAACTATTTTACCTTCCTTAGAGCACGCATCACCAACCAAGGATTTGCTTCCACTGTTTACTGAAAACCAACCACACAAATCGGCGCATTAACGCCGAAACCTACTACCACCCATCCTAAATCTTGTGGTTCTATCCCAGTAACACGATCTCTTAGACCAACGACCGATAACATTAAACAGCGCAAAACTAAACATTTTAAAACAGACATTGCTAGAAAAGCGATACGACAAAAACATATACTACTACGAAACATTAGAATCGCCTAAATCCAGCGACTTTACAACAACAAGAACAGAAATAGTCTTTACCACAGCACAAAGCCGTTTTTCATTAAAGGTGTCGCCTACAAAATCAGCTAAATTTACAGAACACATATCAAAACTATCTTCACAATAGAGCTAAAACCGCCAAATCTAATAAAAACTCACAAGGATATAATTCCGGACTAAATACTTGTTCCGACTGTTCTCGAACTTTTATAGGACAAACAAGTAGACGTAACCACAATATAATATATGAACACAACCTCGCGGTTAGATAATCTTATCCCTCATCAGCACTGCCCATGTATCATATTTATACAGGACACAAAATAGACTTCGACAATGCCAAATTAATAGCTCTAGTCTAAAATTTTAAAACCAGAATTACTCGCAAAGTAATCGAGATCTAAAATTCCTGATCGTTCAAACAAGAAAGATCTTGGTTTTAGACTTTCGATTACTTGATTACTTGTCATTATCTGCTAATTACAAACACAGACATGAGACAATTTAAATGCTCCTTTATTCGACTCAACAAATACCTCTAACTCCGCTAGTTACCGTTACTTGGGTACCTGAGTAAATCTTACCGATCCGATTAATTACCCTGATAACGAACCAGGTAAACCACGCCATAAACAATACAAGACCTACCATGAACCGTCAGATCTCTTTCAGGTCTAGGGTTGAACACACTGATACCTTAGTAAACGCTCTCCAGTGAGATTTGGGGAGTAGGCGGATTGAGGCCTTATATTCCCTTAACCGCTTGAAAATGGCTGCAAGCATATATATATATATATATATATATATATATATATATATATATATATATATATATATATATATATATATATATATCATGAACCGTCAGATCTCTCTCAGGTCTTAGGGTTGAACACACTAATACCTTAAGAGACGATCTCCAGTGAGATTTGGTGAGTAGGCGAATTGAGGCCTTATATTTCCTTAACCGCTTGAAAATGGCTGCAAGCATATATATATATATATATATATATATATATATATATATATATATATATATATATATATATATATATATATATATATATATATATATATATTCCCAAGAACTGCTTAGAATTTCGAAAAACCCTAAAACACGTGGATTGTGCTTGTGAGGGGGGCATTCATCTCCATGAAGAACCTCTTCACCAGTAGAGAGCTAAGTCTACAGCTTCGCATACGTATATTGCGCTGTTATATCTTTCCAGTGCTACTCTATGGCTCCGAGAGCTGGACATTCTGCCAATCAATGGGGAGCCGTATTGACGTCTTTGAGATGTACTTGTATCGCCGTATACTGCGTATATCCTGGGTAGACAAGATAACCAACGAGGAAATGCTAAGGAGAATAGGTAAATGCAAAGAACTGCTGACAACCATCAAAGAACGAAAGCTGCAATACATCGGGCACATTATGAGGGGGGAGCGGTACGAGCTCCTCCGACTCCTCATCGAAGAAAAGATCGAGGGCAAACGATCTGTGGGCAGACGGCAGAACTCATGGCTGAAAGATCTGCGTCGATGGTTCGGACGGACATCTGTGCAGATTTTCAGAAGTGCGGTATCAGGCACCATTATAGCCAGTTGGATCGCGAACCTTCGTAGGGAGACGGCGTCTTAAGAAGAAGGGGGACACTTTTTGAACCCTAATAGAATTTTCAGCATGCACGGCCTTGTTGTGGGTGACTGTCACACACTTTATTTGAATAAGAAAGGAAAGGTCGAGTGGCAGCTTTTTAGAAAGCTCTTTTGGTTTTCTGTTAAGGTATGCAATTTGAAAATTTTCTGATTAGTATTTTAGATATTTACTTTTAAAATCTAACCTGCAGTTTTAAAATCTACCAATTGGACCTTTAGAAAGTCGCTTTGAAAGTTTGAAACCAAAAGGTCTAAAATGAGAGTATCAGTTTCCTGTTTGGGACTGCTATTATTTTAGACGATTTGTTTTGAACTTTTGACAGCAAATAACTAAAAAAAAAAAGATATATGTTAAAGTTTTTGCTCAAAATTTGAAACTAAATATGGAAAAAACTAATTTTTAGATTTTAATACTGCAGCTTTAAATATAGAATCAAAAGAGCTTTCCATAAATGTGCGACCCGAACTACCTTCCCTTTTTAAAAGTCACCCTCGCTGTGTGTTATATGCAATAAATTTTGTTAGGGTTCAAACAAGTGCCCCCTTGCCAAGCAAAATCGACCTGTTTTAGTGTTTTTAAGAAATCCCAGCAATTTTCGGGTAAACCCTAGTGCAAACTTTTATTATGGACTCCATATAATATCTTTTTGTATTTTAAGGTCGACCTATTTCCGCAACTATGGCCAATCATCGACCACAGGGAGCAGTCTCACCTAATTATGCTTGATATTTTGCCGAACCCCTGCGTTTGTGCAAGAAGAGTGGGGGCTTTTAACGTACCCAACATCGCATTAACACGATACGGACGGTTTTAGGTCCCCTCCAAAGGCCGGAACGTGCTTCAACTTGCTCAAATACAATACCACAACCTCGCTTGATGTTAGTATGTTCAGTATGTACTAAAAAAGTGAAAGGGAGACCTTGGGAATCGAACCCAGTACCGATCGGTTCACACGCATACTTTCTTACACCAGGACTACAGCGACTCTTATGTAATATTACTAGTAATAAATTGGCATTGAAATTATACAAAGTATTGTACAAATAAGCGTGGACTTGTACTTGTATAAATAATCTTCCCTGATTGTCAAGGACCCATATATGTTCTATATTGGACTATTATTTTGCGTTGGTCCAAAACAGTGGATATATGTTTAAATGACGGAGAAACCCTTTAGTGTCACGCTAAGTCTGCTGATTCAATTTTTGAAAACGTGTAACCAATAACGGTCCCGAACATCCTTCTTTTATTTGTTCCCGTGTTAAAACTTATGTATACTACCATCTAAAAGATCAAAATGACTGCTATTTCATTTATTTTATGCAATAATCCTTCGTTGCTATACAATGTACTTTTACTATTATGTTTGGCACGGTATCAGCTGTCAGACGTCCAGTTAAAAGGGTATTTTTGGTACGCATACGTCCAGGTTTAAACTTGGGGACCCTTTTTGCGGCCATTGAAAACGAAGAAGCAGAACCGGGAGGCCAAGCTTGTCTGCTATTTTGTGTGATTTTGTACGATAATCGATTACCATGGAGCGACTTCCAGATGTCCACCTCGAAACTAACTCTTTGTACTTTCACAGTAACGTTTAAATTGGAAGATGTACTTTTTCCATGCAGAATAAAGGGCCAGACTTAAGAAGCGTAGTATTCAACTCACACTTAATCTCTCTTAGAGTTAAACTTTCAAAATGAAAATATTTTCACAGCCCTGCGGTCAATTTTGCTATTTTTGAAAAAATTCTGGCAATGCTGGCTGCCGCATTTTATGAAACACGTATGAATTTGAACATTTGACATACAAAAGAACAGTTCCACATGATGGCCGAATTAACGCGCAAGCGCTTAGCGCTAGGCTGTGAACTTTTTTTTATGGCCTATCAGTCATAATCCCGCTAAATGTGATTTTTCATGAAAAGGTACCACATTAAATGCTGTTGAAGCACTTTTGGTGTCATGCAAGCAGAAAATCCTTAAATTTGAATATCGAGTCTAAGTATCTTACTATGCTGCGAATATCAAAGTTTGAATTGCGACGTAGCCAACTTTTATTTGTTTAGGCATTAATAAAGTAAACCTACAATCCGGTAAGATTTCTCTTAGTTTGCCAAAGGATATGCATATGCAGGATTCTGAAACGCTTGGCATGAACTTGTTTGTTCTCCATCTAGAGACTTCAATTTTGACTGTTCATATCAAACATTAAGAGAATAGTAAAATGACTTTCTATATGTAAGTTGCCGTTATCTTCTCGTGGAAACATTCAATATTATTATTTGTATTATTTGTTGTTTCGTAAAACGAAAAATTCACTAAGGGGGAGATCTGTATATATATATATATATATATATATATATATATATATATATATATATATATATATATATATATATATATATATATATATATATATATATATGTCGTATCGATAACTCAAAAAATAATGGACCAATTTTAATGAAATCTGGAACGTACGTTTCTTTTGTAAGTGGCTTGGATAAGTTTGTTATCCAGGAAAATCGGACCAGCTTTTCCGGGAAAATTTTGGATTTTCGGAAAATTTTTGTATCACCGAAAATAACAGAGCTATGACAACCAAGTTTGGCGTGTACGTTTCTACATGCCAAAACTCAGATCTCTAAGTTGAAAGGAAAAAAGTTCTAGGCATTTTAAGAAAAAAATTTTGGGTGCCACTGGTTATCAGAGGAAAGCACAATAACACAATATTTTGTGTGATTAACAAAGCCAATTGAATATTACATCCAACGGTTAAGTTTTATTGACGCAAAAACGTCAAGAAGTAGCAGAAAAAATATTTTGAATATTTGATAATTTTTCTTCTTCAAACGTCAAAGTCGCGATTTGAAACGTCAAAATTTGCAATTTTCAGACAACGAATTTGGAACAAATACGGATTTTTTCACACAATATGTCGTAAGAAGTGTGTTTTACAAAGCCTTAAGATTCAGCTTCAACCATCATTATCCTTCATTTACTAAAAGATTTTAAGAAAATCCATTTCAAATAGATCCTCTTTCTGATGCTTCGGCAGTAGTTTCAGCTATAGAGTTTATGGTTTAATAGTCTACCTATATTTTAGCAATTTTTCGTAGAAAAAAATCGTTATTGAGAAGACAGCGACTTATGAATTTTAAAAAGATTTCTTCAAATGAGCGCGAATAGTACCTCATATACGGGGCCAGTTTAAGTTATTGTCTGTTGACACATATACAGGGTGATGCTTTTCTACGGCAAAGCTCAATATATCCGTTATTATACAAGATGTGACAAAAAAGTATATACGTTAATTATAGGGTATCTCGAGCTGCATCTTATAAACTTATTTTGACAATCACAGGATGGCCCATAAGTCGTTGGTGACACACACTTTTTTTTTTTAACAGAACATCCCCTTATTTTATTGCATTTTTGTGTTTTACAGCGAATTAAATGCATGTTTGTAAGACGAAAAAATGATATCGTGCACCGTTTTTGAGTTGTTTCCACTGTTTTGCAAATTTTCACGTTTTTGCACATATTTCAAACACATATCACAAATTGTCAAATGGCGTGTTTATCAATAGATAGCGGAGCCCTATGGAAATGTCCCATTCCGAGAGCTTTTTGTTTGTATTACTCGTCAAAAAAATCAAGCTGCCGTATACGGGCACGCTCAAGTAGTGGCTGAGTTTTCGTAGAAATGTTTTTAGTGTTTCTGTGGAACTTATTTTTGGAAGATTTAGGATGTTAGGAATTAGTAATAAATGTTTAGTAAGTTATTGTAAAAAAAAGTTGTCGAATTTTTGTTGAAAATATAATTTAGTGAAGGCAATTTCTGTAAAAAAAATTTAGTGATTTTCTGTAAAAGAAATTTTTGCAATTTTCCAATTTTTTTCCAATTTTGGTCTTAAAAATGTTCGTGAATAGTTATATCCTGCCAGGTGTGTAAACGGGTTAAAGAGGTTCGTTGGACAGGAAAATCGGACCAGTTTTTTCTGGAACTTTTAGTGTTTATTTTCGGAAAATGTTTGTACTTTTTGAAAAAACAAAGCTATTTTAATGAATTACGGTAGACTGTTACTAATATATAAGTTATACTACCAACCAAATGTCCCTCTTAAAAAAAAGACATATTTGCCATTAAAAGCATTTTTACGAAAGTTCGCTACCATAACGTACTTGCTGCGTCCAGACTTTTTATTAATTATTGTTACCGTTACTTGGTGAGGTGATTCTATATTAAATACAGATGTAGAGACTTATTCGCTGTCTTTACAAGTGCTTGTCTTGCCTGTTTGGCCTTTACGGCAACGTCAGTCAGGGGAAAGTTAGAAGTTTTTTAAATTTTCACTTGCTTCAATCGACAAGGATTATTTCTACTTATATGCAGCCCCTCGCACGCGTTTATGTTTAATGCGGTCGACCACGGATCGCACCATTTCGTTATAATTTAAATGTCATTGTAGGATTTTAGTGATTGTGGACGTCCGTAGATGCATAGAAAGAATATGCAGATGGTGATGAAGATGGAAGGTCAGCTGTCTAAATGAGAAACAAGGTGAATTGCAAAACAGACCCTTGAGGCACACATCTAGGCGCTGGTTGCAAAGAACTAGTGTTATCACTATTTGAAAAGTCCTCTGAGTGAAAAATTAAGTAATTGAAGCAAGGGTACTATCTCTAATTCGATGCTGACACAACATAGCCTGACACCCCGAATGTTGCAACGCACGTTTTTCTTGGGTCATCATAATTGAGTTTGGTGGATACTTTACGAGAGCGGTGAGCATCTGGTCCAACCTCTGAGACTCCACCGAAAACCCACAACAGCGGCCACTGTGACGTTCTGAGTATTGGACAACGGGTTTATTCCTGAGTGAACGACTGTCTCCCAGGCACTTCTGGCATGTCCACCCATCCAAACTACCCACATAATTCTCCAAATCCTGATCTGGTCATTTGTGAGGTGTGTACAGTCGGCATGAAGCAGTTTACAGCATTATACACACGTAATGCGCGCTTCTTCATTTACAGAACATTTTAAACATTCCACAAACACGATACTGAGGGGAATATCAGCTCATAATACGTAGACCAGTCAAAGTAGAGAGCGTCACAGATACAACACTGCGAGGTGGTTACTGTTTAGTTAAATTATTTTGGATGTGCTCTGAAAATTATAAGTATGGCACTCTGATGAGCCCTTATCAGAGCGAAACTGGTATATGTATCTAATGTTGGCTGGAATGCATCAAGCACACAATTTTACATTCTTTTCTCTTGACAAGGAGCAAGTAAGGGGTTTCTCAGAAATAGGTGTCATTTCGGTACAGCGGAAAACCCATTGTCTAAAATAATATGATCTGGAAATTTCTCATGCAATAGCCTAATTGTTTCATTAGATGCGTAGTATGTAGCACCGTCTTGTTGAAAATTAACATCCCCTAAGTCCATAGCGTCCAATTCGGCTCCGAAAACTTTAACTGAAGTTGCACAATGACATTCTCCATTGATAGAGTTCGTTCTTTCCTACCCAACGATACCTTAAGCTCGTAAACCGCACATATATCACTCATTGGGAATGCATTGGTCTCGTGATAATTTTCTTGCAAAAATTATAGTCCTCTACTGGAATTTATAGGACACAATTTAGGATCACACCACGTTGTGCGTAGTTTGCCAATAGCATTTTTTGTGTCAGCTGCATGGTGGAGTTATACAGGTGTAAAAAAAGTGTGGACTATTGCCAATATTTCGAAAACCCATAAACATATTTTTTGACACTTGGTATATTGATGTACTGAAATTTAATACTCTGTTAACAAGCAAAAAAGTATGTGTAAGTATACAGGCTGGCTCAGAAATAATACCAACATTTTTCTTTCAAATCGAATACCCTCTATATTTTTGAGTTTTCTCAATATACATCATATTTAAGGTCTAATTGTATTTGAAGTTTTTTCTATCTTTATTCACTGCTGAAAAAATGGTTGTTCAAAAAAAATTCAAAAATTGTTAATATTTCGAAAACTACAAAACCTATTTTTTTTGTCACTTGGTATATTGATATATTTCAGTGAAATACACTTTTGACAAGTAAAACAGTATGTGTAACTCTACAGGGTGGCTGAGAAATAATAATAACTTTGTTATTTTAAATGGAATACCTTGCATATTTTGCAGATTCTAATAAGCATTAAAGAGATAAATTCAATGATGTAAGCTTTAAGTTGCTTATTCGTCACAAAGGCACATTCATGTACTGAAACTGCATTCAGTCACATGAATACACTGAAACTATGAAGATAAGTCGTCTCATTTGTAATGTTGCTAGGTGACTAATCTGCAATACGCCTCAGTTAACAGAGATTAACATGGTAGCTCTAGTTGAAAAATAAAAAATGAAGTGTTAATGATGGTTGGATATGGTGACCGCAAGAGAACACAATCGGAAGTTGTCGATTTATTTAATCAAGCTTACCCTATTCGGCCTGCGGTTACCCACCCTTGTGTAAGCAAACTTCTAAAGACAGTCAATGAAACAGGAAGAACAAAAGAGACAATAACCTCGGTGGTTCAGGGATAAGAACGTGTGCCTCTGAAACGAAGGGTACTGGGTTCGATCCCAGGGTACTCCTTTCACTTTTTCAGTACAAACTGTAACATCAACATCAACCGAGGTTCTGGCATTGTATTTGAGCAAGTTGAATGTCTGCACGTTCAGCCCTTCCCGAGGGGACGTTAAGCCGTCGGTCCCGTGTCCATGCGATGTTGGACACGTCAAAGATCCCTACCCTCCTTACGTAAGGGCAGGGGTTCGGCAAAATTTCCAGGATAGTAAGGTGAAACTGCTCTCTGGCGTCGGTGAGAGGCGGAGCCAGAAGCACTGCTAGTGGTTATTTGGCTATAAATGTTTTAGTTGATTTACAGGACAATCCCAATTAATCGCTTCGACAGATAGGCCAACAACACAATATGTCTTACGTGTCAGTTTAAAACTTATTCAAAAGCGAAAAGATACGCCCATTCAAGTTACATCTAGTTCAAGAACTTTTAGAGGATGATTTTGATAGAAGAGCGGAGTTTTATGAAATTATGATGGAGAGGTGCAATGTTAATTCCAATTTTGTAAATAATATTATTTTTCCGATGAGGCTACATTTATGCTAAATGGGACCGCCAATAGACACACACAAATACCACCAAATGTCAGCCTTTGGATAGGTATCCTAGGCAATATGATTGGTAAATTTTTCATTAACGAAAACCTTACGCCTGAACTTAATTTGCAGTAGTCACGTGAACAGATTATGCCACAATTAGAAACCCTGCACCCAAACCGAAGAGACATTTGGTTGCAGGAGGACGGTGCTCCTATACATTTTGGTGTACAAGTTCGTCAATTTTTGTACCAGACATTTCCAAATCGATGGATAGGAAGAAAAGTATATTTTTTGAGCCATCGGTGTGAAACATATGTATATATATATATATATATATATATATATATATATATATATATATATATATATATATATATATATATATATATATATATATATATATATATATATATATATATATATATATATATATATATATATATACATATATCTTGTCCCACGACTAACGGCACGGAGTCTCTCGTCTATATATTTTATTATATAGATTTTCTAATGCCGGAGGATTATGTAGGTCAACAAGGGCTACAATTAAAAATTATTTTCAAATATACAGGCTGGTCCAATAAGGTCTCAAATGTTTTTTCTTATGGAACGCCATGTATTTGACAACGATTTTTAACTGTATGGAAAAAATAAGGCTCACTCTCTTAAATGATCCCTATACCTATTTATTACCGTTTGTCAGATATCTTGATTTTTCTATGAATATGAAGTTTTCGAAAAAAAAACACATCTGCCATATAAGACAACATCTAAAGGGAAACTCACAAGCCTGCGACGACGGACTTGTTACTCCATCAACCACTGTAGTCAATACTTTGCAATAACTTACAGGGTGATGAAAAATTCATGTTCAATTATTGACACATTCAAAGTAGATTATCTTGTTTATGTTAACTGGTATAGCCTGTATTTTGTTGATCCATCTTATAGGAAAAGTAATTCCATTCCATATGACACATGGGTTCCCTAAACCCAAGTGCAATGGTTTTCATTCTATTGATACTTTTATGATTGTAAGTGCCATTTTCACATTAAAACGAAAATCTTCCAGCGTAGTTAACAAATTTTATTTCAAAACACAATCAAGTGAATAAACATGAAATTAACAAAATGACAAAGGTAATAAACAAAAACAAATAAATCAAAAACTACCAAAAGAAAAAGGATATAAGATTTGTTCCAACCAACAGTTTTTGGATCGCCATAAAATTGATTTCAAAACTTTCTGATATATTTCGCGCGCAGGCGTTGACCTTGCACCGTTTAGAAATGGTACGAAAATAACATGAAGTTAACGGTTCTCCGATCTCTGATATTGATAATATGATGTACGGGATTTGAATACCGTTCGCCATCTGATAGTTGAGATTTTGATGGACTTCCTAGTTTAATTTTGTTAATTTTAAACTTTAATTTTTAATAAATAACTTTTAATTAAGACATCTTGAGAATAACTTGTTTTGTATTTACCTAAATAATAATTATGAATAATACCACAGAAAATAATGCGCATTTCGGTTAGTGTAAAAATTTAAATATTCTTGTTTCTATCCCGTAAATAAAAGGAATAGTTAAATTTATTTATTGTCCTCACTATCATAGATTTAAATTTAAATCTAATAATTTTATATATGCAAGAGTTCATTGTACTTGATGAAAAATTTATAAATAGTGTCCCAAGGTCCTTGACTACAAATACGGATTTAAATAGAATTCTTTTTCCTTCTTGGTTGCCCTAGCACCAACAAACCATCATCCTAACTTAATTCAATATTTGATTGCAAGGCACTCTCCTTCAGACCTCACATTTATTAAGAAAAGGTGAAAAGGAGTTATTTACACAATTTATTATTAAACACAAAATGACCAAACCACTTAAAACTTCGAGGTTAGTTTAAAAGCAAGCAAATTTTAAGGAAACCGCAAACAGCTGACGAAAGTGACCTACTGCGCAAGTCAGTCCACACAGTTGTGGATTTGGAGTAGGTATGGAAATGACCGTCCTGAAGCGGTTCGCCAATGAACACAAATTTACTTGGAACGCTGCAGTGATGGTCCAATAAACGATCATTTTCCGGTTGGAACGCGATGTATGTATTGCAAATAATTGTGACCGTTCTTGAACGGTTTCTTGCGGGGTTGGAACAAACCTCTTAACAATAGAAGATGCTCTATATGTTTGCCATCTTGCTCTATATGAAGAGCAATTATATATTCGAAAGATTTTTTTTTTACATGTTTCAGAATGTCTGGTGTAATGGAAGCACAAGCGTTTGCGATTCTCAATTTCATATCTTCTGGATAGTGGACCAATTGTGTCCACTCCCACTGCCTATCCATCTATTGAAAAAACGTCTAGTAAGATTTCTTATTCCAGTTGAAACATCAGCAGGTGCACCGTCCATTTGTAGCCACATGTTTCTTCGAATGTCAAATGGAGTAGTATTCTCGCTGTAGAAAATCCAAAAGTCTCATTTAATTCTGCGTTCCATCAAAGAAATAGTGCCCGATAACATGATTGCCTTGCTTACTAGTCCATTATTGTGGAAAGTAGATTCGTCAGTAAATAAGACACAAATGAAAAAATCAGGATCATCTCCAACATTGTCGAGAACCAACAAGCAAAAATCACAACGCGTAATGAAATCTCTTTCATATATATATATATATATATATATATATATATATATATATATATATATATATATATATATATATATATATATATATATATAAATTGAAATGACCACGGATATGGGTTCTAAGGCCTAGTACGTGCTCATTTGAAGTAATGTTTTCAAAAGTCTGGATCTCCTCACCAGCGAACTTATTTAATGAAACTTGCCCAACAAAAAGAAAATTAAAACACATTATGGTGGTGAGTTTTAGTTTTAACGTCATTATTATCATACTATAAAACGGTTACTGAAGAAAATGCTACGATCACAAAATTTACATACCAATTATCTTTTAATTAGTTAATTTAAAATAAAAATGAGAAAGAAAGGATAAGAGCGTGGTTAGATTCCTGGCTTTAACAAAGAATTGTCTGCAGATGACAGCTCGAATTAAATTTCTAAAGCATCTACCATTCAACAAGCTAACAAGGGAAAATAAAAGATATAACTAAGCCCTGACTTGTGATAAAGATTTATCTAAATATTTACCAAAACAGTTTTAGTGAATTTTTATTTTAAAAAAATCACTAATAGAGAGGTAACGATGGTGATATTTTGAATTTTTTTCAAATGTGTGCGAACTAGTACCCCTATGCGGGGTCAATTTCAATTTATATATATATATATATATATATATATATATATATATATATATATATATATATATATATATATATATATATATATATATATATATATATATATATATATATATATATCTGTGTGTGTGTGTGTGTGTATGTATGTATGCATTCAACCGATAACTCAGAAAATAATTAACCGATTAGGATGAAACTCACCAAGTATCTTTCTTTTATTAATGGCTTGGACGAGTTTGTTATCCAGGAGAATCGGACAACTTTTTCCGGTTTTTGAGTTTTCTTTAGAATATTTCTCCCAATATTATAAAGCTATTTTAATGAAATTTTGTGAATATATTTCCCTGTCAAAGACCTTAGTACATACCTAAATTTAACTTTCTAAGTTTATATAAAATTGAGTTACTAAAATTGGTGAGTACCGTCCTTTCGCAAGTGGCTTGGATAAGTTTGTTATCCAGGAAAATTGGACTAGTTTTTCCCGAAAAATTTGTTATTTTATAAAGTTATCTTGATGAAACATGGCAAATTGTTTCTACTATATAGGTTATACTGTTAACTGTAATATCTTTGCATATTATTAGATTTACATTTACTAACAAACGGAAATATAAGTCAAAATCAAACGAAGGCTGAAACTTCACTGCTTTACTCTGTATAAACAATTCAGGACTCCTTATCATTATGATACGGAGAAAATGATAACATACATAAGAATTTATACTCTAATACAATATATCACAGTAACCAAATTTAATGCCTGCTTTCTTAAAAAAGAACACACATATTTTCTATTAAAAACATTTTTATAAAAATTCACTACCATAACTCACTTGCTGCGTCCAGACTTTTTTACATTTATTTGCTTATCTAACTTATACATAAAACTAATGCAACGTATGCCTGCTAAGCTTAAGTTAATTCGTAGAGCTAGCATAGTTCATCCGAATGTTTAAGATCCTGATTTTGCATATCCGCCTAAGGAAGGCAAATTATGTCGTGAATTGTAATTTTTCATAAAATCTGAAGTTTTTTTCCAATTAAAAATTAAAGCTGAAAGACATGCACTGAAACGACATAAGTGGTTAAAGTTTAACGCTTGCCAGTTACAGTAATTAACTGCGATACGTAGATTGATTTATACAACAGGCATAAATCATACATCAACGATAACCAACAATACAAATAAGACCCATAAAACGTACTACCGAACTAACAATCGGGAAATTTTGACCACAAAAATCACAACAACCGTTTAAGTCAAATGACGGTTGACATGAAATTTTTAAGTGAGAGATTCAATAAATTTTTAAAATACACTATATTTGTGGCTTGATGAACGGCCCCAATAAAACTTTAGACCTGAAGATGTACCATCATGTAGTGGAAATTCCTGTCAATATATAAGACATAAAGAACCAAAGTTAGTTTTTCCATATGAATCCCAAAAACTACCGTTCTCGTAAAACGTGAACTGAACTAGTTTCGCAGGTTAGTTAGTTCTCTTCCGAACTCGTGGCTTCGATTTTGACAGTGCTGCGAATCCTGGTTTCCAGCCTCTGAAGTGCTTTTCAGATTATTAGGAAACCTCTCTGTCCACACTTGTGCAGCTTTCCTGTAGTTTTTTCTGCACTCCCCCAAAATTAACAACATTAGTTAGTTAGTTAGTTCTCTTCCGAACTCGTGGTTTCGATTTTGCCAGTGCTGCGAATCCTGGTTTCCAGCCTCTGAAGTGCTTTTCAGATTATTAGGAAACCTCTCTGTCCACACTTGTGCAGCTTTCCTGTAGTTTTTTCTGCACTCCCCCAAAATTAACAACATTAGTTACTTAGTTAGTTCTCTTCCGAACTCGTGGTTTCGATTTTGCCAGTGCTGCGAATCCTGGTTTCCAGCCTCTGAAGTGCTTTTCAGATTATTAGGAAACCTCTCTGTCCACACTTGTGCAGCTTTCCTGTAGTTTTTTCTGCACTCCCCCAAAATTAACAACATTAGTTAGTTAGTTAGTTCTCTTCCGAACTCGTGGTTTCGATTTTGCCAGTGCTGCGAATCCTGGTTTCCAGCCTCTGAAGTGCTTTTCAGATTATTAGGAAACCTCTCTGTCCACACTTGTGCAGTTTTCCTGTAGTTTTTTCTGCACTCCCCCAAAATTAACAACATTAGTTAGTTAGTTAGTTCTCTTCCGAACTCGTGGTTTCGATTTTGCCAGTGCTGCGAATCCTGGTTTCCAGCCTCTGAAGTGCTTTTCAGATTATTAGGAAACCTCTCTGTCCACACTTGTGCAGCTTTCCTGTAGTTTTTTCTGCACTCCCCCAAAATTAACAACATTAGTTAGTTAGTTAGTTCTCTTCCGAACTCGTGGTTTCGATTTTGCCAGTGCTGCGAATCCTGGTTTCCAGCCTCTGAAGTGCTTTTCAGATTATTAGGAAACCTCTCTGTCCACACTTGTGCAGCTTTCCTGTAGTTTTTTCTGCACTCCCCCAAAATTAACAACATTAGTTAGTTAGTTAGTTCTCTTCCGAACTCGTGGTTTCGATTTTGCCAGTGCTGCGAATCCTGGTTTCCAGCCTCTGAAGTGCTTTTCAGATTATTAGGAAACCTCTCTGTCCACACTTGTGCAGCTTTCCTGTAGTTTTTTCTGCACTCCCCCAAAATTAACAACATTAGTTAGTTAGTTAGTTCTCTTCCGAACTCGTGGTTTCGATTTTGCCAGTGCTGCGAATCCTGGTTTCCAGCCTCTGAAGTGCTTTTCAGATTATTAGGAAACCTCTCTGTCCACACTTGTGCAGCTTTCCTGTAGTTTTTTCTGCACTCCCCCAAAATTAACAACATTAGTTAGTTAGTTAGTTCTCTTCCGAACTCGTGGTTTCGATTTTGCCAGTGCTGCGAATCCTGGTTTCCAGCCTCTGAAGTGCTTTTTAGATTATTAGGAAACCTCTCTGCCCACACTAGTGCAGCTTTCCTGTAGTTTTTTCTGCACTCCCCCAAAATTAACAACATTAGTTAGTTAGTTAGTTCTCTTCCGAACTCGTGGTTTCGATTTTGCCAGTGCTGCGAATCCTGGTTTCCAGCCTCTGAAGTGCTTTTCAGATTATTAGGAAACCTCTCTGCCCACACTAGTGCAGCTTTCCTGTAGTTTTTTCTGCACTCCCCCAAAATTAACAACATATCAACTTGCACATTAAAGTTATTTACCATTTTTAATTACCAATAAACTGGACCTAAGTAAGAATAAAGTGTTTCGGTGGAAGCAAATAATAATGAACATCAACGTCCATGATAACAGACTTTATAAATAAATTAAAATTATCTTTCTGTATTTTAAAGTAATAAATCGGAATTCTGTAACCGAAGGAGCAAATCAAAAATTTGTCCACACATACCTAGTTTGTTACGTATATTCTCTTAAAAGAATACATCACCACATTAGAAAATCCAAAGTTCCCCCTCACACACACACAAAATAGAGATGGGGGATAAATGTGAGGGATATGTTTTGTTTAAATATGTCCCCCCGCCCCCCTATGACTTCACCAAAATTTCACAGAAAAAAATTAAACCCTTTTTGAGATATCCCCTTGTAACCCTTTAAAAAAGTCACCTATATATAAACACACAAAAATTTGAATGAACTTTGGAAACGGGTCCCAAAAATTCTAAATCACGCTTATTTAAAAAAATTATGCAAATTTAAAAGTCGTTACCTCTCTTAAGCGGCTTTTCTTTATGACAATTCACTGAATATACACACTAATAATTTGAACCAAAAATAGATTCTATTCAATGTTATGTTTATTGAAACCCTCTTTCAGTTGCAGAAATTTAAATGCTCTCATACATTTGAAAGCAAGTGAGCAGTTGAAATAGCTGATCGATTTTTAGCTTTTCACACAGTGGATTTTGAGCTCAGATTATAGATTATTGTTTGTAATTCAAATAGAAAGATCAACAAGATGCATTTCTAGCGAATGTTTGCATTTCATATTCGTACTCATTTATATGCATTGGAACCTGATTTGTTCAAGCAGGATTCTCTTTGCTTTTAGATAAGGTATTTTGTTACATGATGCAAAACGTATATTTCATGTAAATAGGCTATTTGTTTAACGTATGGTAAAGATAAGTTGGTGATTCTGTGAAACATTGACAGGCAAGCCGCAATTTATCGTAATGTAAACTATTTATTTAACAAAATTGAGAGAATAACGGAACCAAAATAAAAATAATTTTAGAACCCAAATATACAATTTTCAAAAACGAACGGTTTTAATTAAAGTTTTAATGAAATGTCGTAAATAACTTGGATAAGTTTGTTATTCAGCATTCGAACCAGATTTTACGAGAAAATTTTAAATTTTCCTCCGGAAAATTGTTATATCTTAGAGAAAACAATGTCACTTCAATGTTATTTAGCCTTTATAATGACTTGTAGCACAAACCTCATGTCAAGTTGATAGCTTCCTGGAAAATTGAATTTTAACACACATGCTTTGAAGAATTTAAAGAATTTCTTTACTCCTTTAGAATACCACAGTAAGACACAAGAAGTAGTCTTCACATCTGTAATTAGCACGGAACGGTTTCGCGAAGTGAGGCCAACAACAGATATCGAAAGCAAGACTAAACGTTTTTAACCATAAACACAATATACTAAATTTCATAGAAAACAGAAATTTATAGAGTAGGAAGGCCAAAAAATAACAAAATATAATAATTTAGTTTTGTACTATAAAACAAGTCAAGAAGCTGAATCTGTTACATTGCTTGTCAAATATAATTAAGAAATTGTTTTGAAAAATGTCAAATCTAATATCAACACACGGATTTTTTAAAAATGATTATTAAACGCTCCGGCATCTCAGGCCATTAACACATTTCTTCCCGATTCTTCATTAATTTCACCAATCTTCCAGACAAGGTCAACTTCTCGTTGATCCTCCCGGGAATCGAACCCGGAATCTCTCGCTTAGCGGGATGATACCTAGCAACCTGCGCCACGAGCGCCGCAACAGAGTGATTAAATAACTTAGCTTTTTCTCACAGAATGTAAAATGTAAATGAATATCAATTTCCGGTTTTTCTTTAACCCTCTAACGGGCCCATGTATTATGTGTCATAATCAGAACTATCGGTCAAATTGACTCCCCACCTCTAAAAACTGTTATTTTTGCCTTATAACGATTGAACTGAATGTTGTTATTTCTCAAAGTATTATTTGATTCACGTTAGTGATGAACGGCGAGGGAAAAATCATCTATACTCATTTATTCAATATTTTAGTTGATATTTTTTTATAGTAATAACAAATAGATGCTTCGGACAAAGCTCTTCGGTTAGTTAGTCTTCATTTGAAAGTAATTAATATTTATAAAACTGAAATTAATTTAAAAAAAAGATCCTGTGAACAGTTGATAATAAAATAATAAAAAGTTGAAATCATTTAAGACAAAACAATAGTAACAAACAAAAGAAAACTAGAATCCAGCCACAAAACATTTAGCGATCACAATTCCAGGAACTTGTAAGATTATTGCATTCGTTGCATATTGTCTTGTAATGTTCCGGAAAAACCCGTTTAGAACATTGGCTACACTTAGGACTGGTCTTGTTTTTGTTTACATACGGGCAGTGGCGGCAGGTTTTTCTTCTTTTTAGTCGATCTGTTACAGTAGTATCCTCCAGATGATTGCCGAGGAGCCTGTTTTCGAATTGCTGTAGCCACCGTCTGTCTCATTGGTTCTCAAGCAGCCTCTGCTTCTCTTATCGCGTCTAAAATCAAGGCACTCGGGTCATCTTGCAAATTTTGAATCTGCAGTCTATTCTTGAGTTGGTAACAAGTGAGTGACAGCTCTAGTGAAATCGTAACTCAATATTTTTTATTGCCAGAATACAAGCCATGGAGGATGTGTGCATTAGAGAATGCCATACCCATCGTATGAAAGAAAAGAGCTAAAGGCCGTCTCCTAGTTTTCCGGTTCGCTAGATAATTACTACACTTCCGATCAAGTGTATCAATACCAGATTTCGTTGCATTGTAAAAAAATATTATTTCTGGCTTTTGTACTTGCTCATCGAAAAATGGCAAGTGGTGCATGGACGACAAAAGTACAACTGCTTTATTTGGTTTGGATGCATACGACAGTAAAGTAAAGTCCTCAGTACACCCGTAAAGACTTGATCCTAATTCCTTACTCTTCTTGGGTTGGAATTCACTGGGGATTTGTGGTTTATTTTAGTGAATTTTCTTTAAAAAAATTCACTAATTAGGAGATCCCGACTTTTGAATTTTGAAAAAAAATCTTCAAATGACCGCGAACTAGGCCTCCTAGAACCCATATCCAGGGTCAGTTTCAGTTTTTATATGTTCTTATATATATATATATATATATATATATATATATATATATATATATATATATATATATATATATATATATATATATATTATTCAATTGGCTTTTAATTATATGTATATTATATTTTTATTTATTTTATATTATAATGCCCCACTGTTGGGCGCCAATTATACTAATATTGGCTTTTATATATTAAAAATTTTTATTATTATTATTATTATATATTAATTTTTATTTTATTTATATGGAAAAGTGATATATATAAAAGATAATGATATTACACCATGTGTTATGGGTGACTCTGTATATTTTATAATGTGAAACTTTATCTGAATAAAATGTTTATGACTCTTGTATTATTTGCGATTTAAGCTATCTCAGGGTTATTTGGGTTGCCTATCCTTCTACTATATAAAACTATGTCAAATAAATAGTATTCAAATATTTTAATGTACTTACGCTATCTCAGTGGTGAGTTCTGCTAAAATAGGGAAAAAAATAGCCTGTAAATATTTATAGTAACCTTATTTTATCTTATTTTTTTCAAAGAATTATGTTTCAAAATTCTTAAACAAATTTTATTGGCACAATTTCAAATTTAAAATCTAAACGGATCCGTTGTCATAATTTGTCAAACTTATTATCAATTTACAATGATTAATCTTAGTACCCGAATTTTCGGCTGTCATTCAAATGTTCTGATTAATAAATATGAATCCTTGACCTGCACTCCCTCTGTATTCGCAATGTTGAACTATGGTTAAATTATCCTATAAGATTTCTATTTTATGCATTTAAATCTTAGTTTCCCATAAACACATTTGCTTAAAATGATATTTGACAGAATGGGCTGTCTTTTTATTGAAATATTTGTCTTGTTGAGCTGACATACATTAAACAAAATAAATCTCTAACCTTGGCTTCCTCGCTAATGGTAGTGGGTATCCTCAAATGTAAGTATTCTTGATATATTTACTGCTTATCTCGTACTTTCTTACGTTAAAAACTTGAATTTTCCTTGCACAATTTATACTTTAAAATATTTATATTTAAAATGGGAAGCAAGAATGACGCTCTCTGGCATCTGAATTTCATCAACAACCAACAATAAATCATAACAAAAGCGGAAATGTTGCCCAAATTCATCTAATATTTGGTGTTTCCTGTCTGGTCAGAGCATTCTCTCTTCCAATTAATTAATATATGTTTGACAGCTATTCACCTTTGAAACCGTCGAGTAAGTTGGATATTCTATTCTTAAAATTGACATTTGACCTAACCTTATTTCTACATAACATAACCAACAATAATTTTTATAACATTAATTCAGTTCATGTTGTAATCTTGATTTAAAAAGTTCCACAACACTTAACACTGTCTTTAGTAAATTCCAGTTCATTGTTTTTATAAACACAGACACATATATGGGTACATTTCAGTTCATTGTTCACATAAATAAAACTAAATTTACATATTGAAAACATCATACAGGGGGGTTTGTTTTGTTCATTACCTTCAGGTAATTGATTTAGAACATAATTCTTTGGTATGTATTTCATGCTTAATATTCCAATCTATCTACATATAGATTTTTGGCTCTTTTAATTTCACTTTAACTGAGATATTTTCCAAATTGCTAGTTATACTTTTTAAAGACTCATTTAATTATCATTTCAACAAATTATGGCATTATATCTTTCATTGCTTATCCAAATAACACTGACTAACAATAATAGTGAATGTGCTTGTATTTTAATGTTATTATTTTGTTTCCTGTTTTAGTGTACAGTAAAATATGTCGAACGATGTGGATATGTATACAATATACAGATAACCCATATGCATTACGTGTAAACCGTAAGTATTTTACTTACTACTGACCAGTGGTACTATTACTACCCCCCATTACTAATCTGGTCACCCAATTTTTTAATCAATAATCAGAATTTAACATTATCATAGTAGTTTCCGTAAGGGTTTTCATTTTTGTTTTTATAACTTTATATGGCCTTTGCAATTCTCAGCACAATATATATATATATATATATATATATATATATATATATATATATATATATATATATATATATATATATATATATATATATGTGTGTGTGTGTGTGTGTGTGTGTGTGTGTGTGTATCACATCGATAACTCAAAAAATAATAATCCGATTTTGATAAAATTTGGCAAATACCTTCAATTTGCAAGTGGCTTGAATAAGATTGTTAGTCAGGAAAATCGGCACAGGTTTTCCCGGAAAATTTTGTGTTTTTTTTCGAAAAAAAAATCTCTGGAAATAATAAACTGGGGGCAACCAAATTTGGTACGCTAGTATCCTACGTGCTAAAATTCAGATTTGTATCGCAAAAGACAAAAAAGTTAGAGGTAAATTACTTTTTAATTAATTAAACCTGATTCAAGAAAGATAAAAATGAAAAAAATTATAGATCAGAATGTGAGTGAAAAATATTACAACAAATGACTAACAAGCTTTTATATATGTGTCTAAGTCGTTATTTTTCTAGATTTAGTTAAAATACAACCAAAAAACCCCATGTAATTTCACATATCGATATAGACCCCCCCCTAACATAAATGCATCGTTTGAGCAACAATTCGATACCCTAAATATATTCTTTCGGTTTCTCATCACAATGTGCCCAAACTGCAGCTTTGACCTCTTCTTCCTCACTGAAATGGCACCCGCCTGGTAAATTGCCCACGTCTTTTCTCCCGAATTTTTTGTCGTAATTTATGCAGAAGTGTGGCATAATATGTCCCGTTGACTGTGGTGTTGCGTTCTTTAAGGTCTGCGAGAATACCCTCACAATCTCAAAAAATCGTAGCCATCACTTTTTTGTCGACTGATAGACCTTGAACATTCTTCACGGTGATTTTCCTTAACGCCTTCATTCAATCAACTCCCTTTTGCACAAATAATCATAGTAGAAAACCATAGTAACCTCTACTATGACAAATATATTCAACACGTCCACAAGGTTTTCTGCATAGTGGACCAAAAAGGATCAGGCACATTCAACACGACGCGACGCTGGAGCTGAACTGCTGATAGATATTTGAGGACCCAGCTTACACTATTTTTATTTATGCCTAAATGTCTCTGTATGATTCGGTGTTGTATCTAAATATCCCGAAATTTCTAATGATTCATTCACTTTTAAACTTCGATCGCTTGATACAAGGTCTTCTGCAAGGATAATCTTGTTGTCTGTTACCATTTCCACCGTGCTTCCTGTTCTGGCGTCAGCTTTGATGGATTCCTGTCCCATTCGAAACCGTTTTGACCAATATTTTACTGCAGTATAAGGCGGAGAATTTTCCACGTACATCTCATCCAGTCGATATTTGATGCTTTGAGGTGGATCACCATCTCGAGTATGGAATTTAGTAACAGTTCTATACTAAATTTTCGTGACTTCTCACATCGTGATGAATACGTGTTAGTTATAGAAAAGCTAATTGACATAAAATTCATTTTTGTTTTTTTCCAAGGCTAATAGACCAACCTGGATCTATGTCAGGCCGAGAAATTGTAGTCCACCAATGAACGGTTCGCAGTTATTTTGAGCAAAATATCCCCCAAAGAAGAGAGATGTAGGGGGTTGATTAATTGAAATTTGCACTTTAACATTGAAAATTGAATAATATGTCGCTTCTTTGTATTTTTTTAAAACACGAATACTCATATTACGAAGGACATACCATTTTCCTATAAAATTCAAGGAATAGTTGATCCTGTAGTGGTAAATTATCAAGTTCTTTTGTAAGTGAGCCATATACAACAAATCTGGTTCACAGGCAGCTGTTCACAGGCGAATAGCCTAAATTGTTTGTAAGTCCAATCAGTTTTGAAGAAAGGGAATAAATGAAAGACTAAAAAAAGGTACAAAAAGTTAAGTCACTAACTAGGATTTGAACTCGTCTTAATATAAGACTCGACTATCTGATGCACACCCTTAAACCACTGGACCACGGTCGACATGACTGATGTATGTACTATCAGGTATATACGCAAGTATGTTAATTTTATAACGTCTAACCAAACAATTTTTATTTACAATAATTATTTTGCTCATATTTTAATAAAATGAAGAAAACTAACGACTTAGACACAGATATAGGATCTTGTTATTTATTTAGTGTTGTAGATAGTCTAGATAGCGCAGGGGACATCGCGCTTGAGTCTTAAGCAGAAGGTTACGCGATCGAATCCAGCTCGATAAATGTATGCTTTTTTATGTTTTATTTTGACATTTGGAGAAACAATAGTGCAGAGATTTCATACGTTTTTAAAAATATCTCATTTTTGTTTAAAACGCCTGAATAAGTTTGTCACCTTTGAGTCTGAAATTAAAATTTTGTTATTATTGATATTGAAAAAACCGGTTTGATTAGGCTGACTAAAACGAAATTATACTGGCGATAAATAAGGAATAAGGAAAAATAACTGCTACGTTTATAATTTTGCAGATACATTTCCAAATATGAATTAAGTTTCCTTCTGAAAAACTTCTGTATAACTTTAATGAAATTTGTAATACCAGCTTCTTTAAAGAGACTTACACTATCTACAGATATAGCAAAACTTAGTTCTCTAGCTTTATAGAAATTTGAGTTTTGGGCATTTTTCTCAAAGGGAGTTAGAACGCAAGACTTTTTGATAATAGAGAGATATGGATGGTAACACTTTAGAAAGAATTCTTTAAATGTGAATAATATGTCGCTTCTTCGTATTTTTTTAAAACACGAATACTCACATTACGAAGGACATGGAATTTTCCTATAAAATTCAAGGAAGATTTGATCCTGCAGTGGTAAAATATCAAGTTATTTTGTAATTGAGCCAATAACAACAAATTTGGTTCACAGACAGCTGTTCACAGGCGAATAGTCTAGATTGTTTGTAAGTAAAATCAGTTTTGAAGAAAGGGAATAAATGAAAGACAAAAAAAAATACAAAAAGTTAAGTCACTAACTAGGATTTGAACTCGTCTTATTATAAGACTCGACTGTCTAATGCACACCCTTATACCTTATCAGGTATATACGCAAGTATGTTAATTTTCTAACGTCTAACCAAACAATTTTTATTTACAATAAATATTTTGCTTATATTTTAATGAAATGAAGAAGACTTACGACTTAGACACAGATATAGGATCTTGTCAGTCATTTCGTGTTGTATTTTTCACTCACATTAATATGACTATTATAATGATCAATTTTGACGTTTTAACTTTTCTTAATCAGAAGCTTACCTATAACTTTTTTGTCGTTTAATTTAGTGATCTGAATTTTGGTACGTATGATACCACTTATGGCTGCAATGATCGTACCAAATTTGTTTGCTTTTAGTTTATTATTTCCGGGGATATACATTTTTTCTGAAAGAAAACACAAGATATCCCGGGGAAACCTGGGCCGATTTTCCTGGCTAACGAACTTTTCCAAGCCACTTGCAAAAGGAATGTACGATTTTTAATGAAAATCGGCCTACTCTTGAGTTATCGGTGTGATATATATATATATATATATATATATATATATATATATATATATATATATATATATATATATATATATATATATATATATATATATATATATATATATATAAACATATAAACATATAAAAATTGAAACTGTCCCTGGGTATGGGTTTTAAGGCGCCTAGTTCGCGCTCATTTAAAGAAAGTTTTTCAAAATTCAAAAGTCGGGATCTCTTTATTGGTAAATTTTTTAAAAGAAACCTAAAAAATATATGATTTCAAAAGTTTATGAGTGCAGAAATACGAATATGACTAAACATCTGACATTTTCTCATGACATTCAAGCCTGGGTTGATTATGGATGGGACAAATATTAATTTTGTTTGTAATCAAGCCATCGACCCTCAATTCGTTCCATGAAAAAGTCGTTCTGAGGTGAATCGATTATCACAGCGATGTGGATGTTTTGATTAAATTTGTGGCATTATTTTTTTAAGGAAAAACATTTTTATTATAATTCGCTACCAAAGCGTCAGGACTTTTTAAATTTTAATTGAGTTGTATAAGAAAAAACTTTAAGTGGAATATACATAAGGTTTTCATAACTTTAAATATCACCGCATATTTTTGTAATTTGAACATAAAACAAATTGTTAAACTCAATAAGAGAACATTTAATTCACTCTGTATCTTCCATTTTAATTTGAATTAATTAATTCGAGGTGGATTGCTTATTTAAGCTAAACTGTTATTTTCAGGCCTCTCAGCTACCAAGGGAATATATTTAATTTAATTAAAATGTTAAATCCAAATACTTCTCATTGAGAATTGAAATTTTATCGACGTACTAACACAACAATAGCTTGCTCACAACATTTCTTTCTCCACTGAACTTATTTTAAATTGAATTTAACAATTTTTTTGTCACATCTTCATCCAAATAAATAGCATAGCTATTTTAACATGACACAGTGACTTAAATGTAAATTATGCCAACATTTTATCATCTTATTCGTAAAAATTTGGGCTTCCTGATAAAAACCTTCATTATATTAAGTCGGTACATAACCCAGAGTTATATTTTAGCGAATTTTAATCAATTCGCTCTTAGAGAGGTCACGACGGAAAGCTTTTGGAAAAATTTCTTTAGATGATCGCGAATTTGAACCTAAAATCAAGGTCCGTTAAGATTATATATATATATATATGTATGTATATATGTATGTATATATATATATATATATATATATATATATATATATATATATATATATATATATATATATATATGCTCAAAACTCAAAAAATACTAAACTGATTTCAATAAAACTTGCTAAAAATCTTGCTTGGACGAAAATCTGGGAAAACTTTTTGAAAACGATATATTTTTGTAAGTATCAGACTACCTGGAAAGAGTAATGTCTCATGTGGCTAGAAATTGTGAAAATAAACATATGTAGTGAATTTTAAGTAATTTGGTACACAATATTTAGAGTTATTTTTTCAAATTAAAAATAGAATCCCAAACCACATGCGTTGAAACGACTGAGTGGTTAAAGTCCAATGCCTGACAGACAGAGTAGATAACTGCGACGCGTAGATTGATTCATACAACAGGTATAGATCATACATCAACGGTAAGCAAACTAAATACATACCAGGCACAAAACATACTACCCGAACGAACAATCGTAAAACTTGGGCCGCAATTATGGAAAATGACAGACGACATGAAATTAAAACCAAGTGATTTATATTTACCTGGGGGATTCAATCAATTATTAAAACACACTATATTTGTAGCTTTATTAACGGCCCCAAATACAGTTTTAGCGCAACATAGATATATTATGCTGTCGCATAATACAGCAGAAATGCGAACAAAAGCCAAGTCTCTATAAAAATGATTTTAAAATAGTTTCTTTTATCTTTAAACTTAAACATAAGACATCATATAAGACCGAAACAGTCGTGGGATGTGTTTCAATGGTAACGCTTCTAATTCTGTAATTAATTATTACGTAAAATTTGAATGTAATATTCCGTGCATGAAGCCGATCTAAACTATCACGCAAATTAAACGTTAGTTGACGTGTGCCTAGATAGCGGAGGGCACATCGCGCTTGCCTCCTAAGCAGAAGGTTAAACGATCGAATCCAGCTCGATGAATTTATGTTTTTTTATGTTTTATTTAGATATTTGGAGAAACAATAGTGGACAGATTTCATACGTTTTGAAGAAAATATTGAAAAAACCGGTTTGGTTAGGCTGACTAAAACGAATTCATACTGGCGATAAATAAGGAAAAATAACTGCTACGTTTATAATTTGGCAGATACTTTTCTAAATATCAATTAAGTTTCCTTCTGGAAATCTTCTGTATAATTTTCATGAAATATGTAATATAAGTTCCTTTTAAAGAGACTTACACCGTCTACAGATATAGCAAAATTTAGTTCTTTAGCTTCATATAAAATTGAGTTTTGGGCGTTTTTCTCAAAAGGGGTTAGAACGCAAATTTTTTTTGATAATAGAGAGATATAGATGGTAACACTTTCGAAATAATTCTTCAAATGTGCGCGTACTAGGACTTCTAAAATCGATCTTCAACGGTTTAAACGGTGCAAGTTTAAAATATTAACTTTACTAATATGCTGTATAATAATAGTGTACGATTCTTATGAAAATTCGTTAGGATAACGCACTTGCTGCGTCCTGCAATTTTTCTTGTTAATCAGATTAGATTTTACTCCGGGTAGAAGATAGGTTGAATGTGTTAGCAATTCAGCACGTCTTTTACTCTCTTGCTGCTATAAGTGTAACGGGACGTTAGATGACAGATTGACTTCCCGTTGACGGACATCCCACTTGAGAAAATTGAAGTCCCTTGTGTGTGATTCATGGTGTGCATGTGTTGTCTGCGATCAACTGTTTTTGTGTGCGTGTATAGCCTCTTAGCAAAGTATTTAAGTAATGTGTAAATTCATGCGAATCCTGGCAGATTTACTTAAAAAAAATACAAGCAATACTAGTTTATAACTCTATTTTTAAAATTATTCAATAGGGTACATATATATATATATATATATATATATATATATATATATATATATATATATATATATATATATATATATATATATATATATATATACATATATATATATATATATATATATATATATATATATATATATATATATATATATATATATATATAGAGCCTCGATGGTTCAGGGGTAAGAACGTGTGCCTCTGAACCGAACGGTACTGAGTTCGATCCCAGGATTCTCCTTTCACTTTTTCAGTACAAACTGTAACATAAATATCAATTGAGGTTCGGGCATTGTATTAGAGCAAGTTGAATGTCTGCACGATCCGCCCTTTGAAAGGGGCGTAAAGCCGTCGGACCCGTGTCCATGCGATGTTGTGCACGTTAAAGATCCCTACTCTCCTTACAGGACATGGGTTAGGTAAAATTTCCAGGACAGTGAGGTGAAACTGCTCCCTGGCGTCGGTGATTGGCCATAGTCGCGGAAATAGGCCGACCTTAAAGAAACAAAACACACACACACACACACACACATATATATATATATATATATATATATATATATATATATATATATATATATATATATATATATATATATATATATATATATATATATATATATATATATATATATATATATATAAGATAAGGTTATCTTTCCCTAGTATGGGGAGGTTTCCAGGGGATAACCTTATCAATATTGATTTCCTACGGGATTTTCTCAGGCGCCAGCAGCGAGAGGTTTAAAGGAAGTCGCTGCTCTCCCTTAGGACTATAGCTCTATTATAGGTCGCTATTTACAGCTACCCAGACCCGGGGTAAACTTCAGTGAAGACAGAGTTCAGCTAAGTCCTCAGGCGAAGTCCCACAGGATTTCTTAATTATGGCCTGTATATTAGATTTCAGAATGTTACGTATTATGTTGGGGTGGACTTGTTAGGAAGTGCTGAACACCGTATAAAACAAATAATCTATTTACAAACGCATTTGTGGCAAAATATTTACAAAATATATATAAAACAATATTTACAAAAAGGGGGTTCTCGCGAAATGAAAGATACTTAAACTAACTTATTTTTAACAAATTAAGTTACTAGAGACCAGAGGCAGAAACAGTCATAACGAATCTGGCCGGAGTAAATATTCGCGAGCTATACGGGCGGTGTCATGAAGAGTGGTTGTGAATTCTAAGGCCGGTAACTTCACGGAATGAAACGGGTGTTCTCGCGAGACAAGGTTCCTGCACACTACGGCCCTAAAGATTATTTCCTATCCGCGGTCTGACAGTCACAAGAGGTACACAGATATACTCAGGGGAAATTACCTCACGCGGAAGGCATTCATAACTGGACAAGCCTCACCTATGAAGGTGGAAAATCACCAAACACTTCCCCATACAATGGCCCCAGGGCAGCCAGGTGACCGGGTATCGCCAGACTGTTTCGAGTACCACCACAGTTGGAAATCTACCGCAGACCGAAGTACCCTTTTACGTATACCTTTCCCACGGCCGGCCTGCTGAATTCCCTGCTAACACAAAATCAAAATACAAAATTACGGACGAGACATGGACGGTGGCTGCTATTCTCCGCGTGACTGGCTCTGCGGCGGCTGAAAGAAAACTGCACGAACGGGACCTGGGCGGCTACTGCTACTCTGGGCATGACTGGAACCTGCAACGGCTGAAAGAAAACTAAACTGTCCACCTGACCCCTGTCGGTCGGTCGCTTCTCGCTGTAGGCACCAAAGCGAATATTTAAATTAGGCGACATATTAGATATGGTTAACTATAGCCCAATTACCTTGATTAACACAGTGGCCAAGATCGTAGAAGTGGCGCTTGAGAGTAGATTCATGGCATTTTTGATAAACATGGGCTCATTGAGTAAGGCAGTATGGCTCTCGCTAGACTAAGTCAACAAGCGATGCCATCACTTGTTTGACTGCAAACATCTAGAAGGCCTTGGACGCAGCAGATCATATCTCTGCGTTTTTGTCGACCTGACAAAAGCCTCCGATACCGTTAACCATCGTATTCTCGTGAAAAAGGTGGTGGCTTGCGGAGTGAGAGGGATCACACTGATGCTAATGGAAAACTATTTGTCAGAGAGGAAAAAACGGGTCCAGGTAGATGGGGTATATAGTGACGATCGGGAGGTCAGCTACGGAGTTTCATAGGGTAGTGTGCTGGGACCTACTTTGTTCAAACTGTATATAAATGACTTATTGTCTTTAAAATGCAAGGGTGAAATCATGAGCTATGCAGATGATACAGTAATCTTCTGGAGTGATCGAACTTGAGATGTCTTCAACCAGATAGCCCAAAGTGAGCCTTGGTTGTTAATTGGTTTAACGTAAAATTCTTGACAGTTAACCAGGAGAAGACGAAATTTCTGCCATTCTCAACGTACAGCAATATATTAAGTGACAATGACCCGCTGATGACTAAAACTGGGGCCCAAAAAGTTCTTAAAATAAATCAGGCGGAAAGTATAAATAAGTCAGGCGGGAAGTATACAGTATTTGGGAATTATACTAAATAGACACTTGAGGTGGGGTAAAGAAGTGGATCAACTTGTGGATAGCGTTAGATATTTACTCTACAAGTTTAAGTGTCGGAGGGAGTATTTGACATTAGAGGAATGATGATTATATATTATGCGCTACTAGAGTCTCAGTTATCTTATGGAATAATTGGTTGGGGAGGAGTAAGGGATAACATATATAAAAGATTAAATGTGGTGCAAAAATGGGTACATAGGATAATATACCGAAAATCTTTAACCTATACGAGTGAAGATCTGTTTAAGGAATCTCGCACTCTAGGCTGTAGAAAACTGTACTTTCAGGCGGCATTAGTGGAGCGTTATAAACAAGCTGAGGAGTTGGCCTTTTTAGACCATCTATACGACACCAGACATATAAATCAGTGTCGAAGGGAGGTGTAGGAAAGGAGTTGGTCAGCGAAGTCATATTTATGTAGGACAAAAGTTGTATAACTTAATCCCTCAGGAACTGAGAGAATTTGTTCTATTGAAACGTTTTAGAGACCCATTGAGAATATGGCTCGTGTTGGTCTCTTTTGTAACGCTTTGATAATTTTTGTTTGCATTTGTCTGTTTGGATATCTTTGTTCGTGCTCGTATTGTTTTTTTATTTACATTGATTTTAATCGTTTTTATCTGTATATGTATTTATATATAAGAGCTGTTTGAAGTTTTATCTATATGACCTTTTGTTTTATTTCCTGATGATCTTCTTCTGTCACTGGTATGCTTTCTGTGTGTGTGTGTGTGTTTAGGTATACGGATAACTCACTTAGAAGTGATATCTGGCCAGAAGTGGTTGCTCAGGATTGTGTACATAAGATGGTGGGCTGCAATCGCTGGAGACACACAAGGCTATCCTAGTGCTCTGCCAGTATTTTTTTGCAATAAGCATAACCAGTAGGAATTATATATATATATATATATATATATATATATATATATATATATATATATATATATATATATACATTACTAGTTTGCTGTACTTTCTGTGAAACACGAAACTACGTAGGAACATAGCCAATTTGTACAACAACACAAGAAGCATCACCAGAACAAGAAATAGGCAGTCGAACTAATTCACGACCATAGACGGACTAAGACAGGGTGGTGTGTTAAGTCCTACCCTGTCTAACGTTGTGATGGACGATATAATAAAGAATACAGATAGCGAATCAAAGAAATTGAAGGTGGAACACAGAAATATGAACTAGATCACGATTCCGGTTTGTGCGTTTGCTGCTGACTAAACTATTTTGCAGAAGGCGAACGAGACCTTTAACACAACTTGGAAAAGTGGAACAGGGCGCTAAAAGAAAAAAGTTTGAAAGTAAATACAAACAAAATAAAAGTCATGACATTGGGAAAAAATAGTGAGAAAAAGATAACAATAAAGCTGGATGGGAAAAGTGTTAAACAAACAGAAGTATTCAAATATTTAGGAGTGAAGATACAGAGAGATGGAAAGTGGGATGCAAAATTAAATAGAAGACTAGAAAACACAATGAAGCTTTACCATGCACTGGACAACACATTTATACGAGGAAAAGAAATATCAACAAAAACGAAAATGACAGTACACAAAACTGTACCAAGCCAATTCAATTCTGACATGCGGTTGCGAAAGTTGGGTTATCTCTAAACAAGCGAAAAGCAGAATACATGCAGTGGAGATGGAGTATCTGAGAGCAGTAAAAGGCATTACAAGAAGAGGCAGGATAAGAAATGATAACGTCAGAAAAGGACGGAAAATAGGCCCAGTGATATGAAGTATAGGAATTCAATAACTGAAGTGGATTGGGAAACCTTGTAAGAATGAAAGAGGAAAGACAAGCGAAAAAGGTTTGGGAAGCAAGATCACTACAGAAGAGGGGCAGAGGCAGACCAAGGAAGACCCGGAACTATCTGGTAGCAGAGATTGTACAGAAGAGAGAATTGGACTAGACTGGAGAGGAGGCAGAATAATGAGAGATCCCTGGTGCAGGCTGCTTCGGCAGCGGTGGCTTCGCAGGACGTGCAGCCGCCGCAAATCCCCTCTGCCTCTGTAGCCGGTCGGGCTGTTCCCGAGCCGGGTGAACCCTCAGGGATCGTCAAGGCTGGGACGCTGCCAGTTCGGGCGGCCTGGCGGCAGGTGTGACGACGGCTCCGGGAGGCGAGAGGTAAGGTAGTGAAAGAGATTGTCCTGCCGACGGGACCGGGCGAGGGTCGCAGAGTGGGACAGGTGCCGAAAGGCTCTATCCCTGCGGCGCCCCCTGGGCGTTCGGCAGAGAAGCCGAAACAAAATAGGGATAAGGCGCCAACGACTCGGGAACGTCAGGTCCGGCGGGTAGGAGGGATATGCAGGTGGTCATCACTTCCAACCGGCGGGATGGCGTAGTGCTGGCGGAAGAGACGGAGGAGTCTTGTGGCGGGGATGTTGGACGCCATGTCGGTATCCGACGGGGCGTTGCAGCTCCGCTTCCGTAACTCGGGGATAGTTGATCCGAGGTGGTTCTTGCTTACCGCCGAGGATGACGAATCCCTGAGTTGGCTTCTCAACGGCTGGTCCGGAACGGCGGTGGGGGACCGGCTTTTGGCCCAGAAATCAAGAGTGAACCTTGAGTATGTTGTCAGGATGCTTGCGCTCCAGAACCGCTCGCTTAATGTTGGGCAATGGCGGCACCTGGAGACGGCAGGAGGAACTGGGGCATGGCGTCTGGTCTTCTCGGTGGGGCCCGGGGTGGCTCGCGAGCTGGACAGGCAAGGCTGGCGGCTGTATTTCGAGTTGGTAACTGAGTATAACCAGAGTTCCGACATGGAGTGCGATAATGTAGGATCCTTAAGGAAACCGGACTGAAGCTGGACAAGCACCGGTGAGGCGACCCTGCGTCATCTCGCCGAAGTTCACCTCGCGGGCGGTGGAGCCGTCACGGGGGCCGCCGACCTGGTCCCGTGGACGGTCCCGAAAGCGGACTGGCAGCTGGCGGAGGAGGTGGTCACGGATGGCTCTATAGCCTGGGCGGTGGGCGAGTTCGCTCCTTTCAAGTCCGCAGGCTGCAACGGGATTTTTCCGGCCCTGCTCCAGAGGGGCCTGGACATACTGCTTCCCAACATAAGGGCGGTTTTCCGGGCCAGACTGGCGTGGGGCTACATCCCAAAGGCCTGGCGCCGGGTTAGGGGGGGTCTTCGTTCCCAAGCCGGGAAGGAAGGACTACACGCTGGCCAAGGCGTACAGGCTAACCAGCCTTACATAATTCAAGCACTGGAAAAGATAGTAGATAGGTTTATGTTGGGAGGGATTCTAAAGGATCACCCCTTCCATAAAGGTCAGCACGCGTACCAGCGGGGGAAGTCGACGGAAACGGCGCTCCATGCTGTGACACGGAAGGTGGAAAGGGAGAGCACATTAGCTGTGTTCTTCGATGTGGAGGGGGCCTTTGATAAGGCAAGGACGGATACGGTCTGTACCGCCCTACAGGATAGGGAAACGCCGAGGTCCCTAATAAGCTGGGTGGCGAACATGCAGGAGGACAGGGGAGTTTCGCTGACCTTGAGGGACCGGGGGCTGGACGTTGGGGTGACGGTCGGTTGCCCTCAGGGTAGCTGCCTTTCGCCCCATCTATGGTGTCTGGTCATGGACGGCGTCTTGGAGCGACTCTCCGAGAACGGCTTCTACGCCCAGGCGTACGCTAATGATGGGCTGGTCTTAGTCACCGGCAAATTTCTCGGCGTCGTCTGTGAGTGCACGCAAGCTGCCTGTAGCATAATCGAAAGGTGCTGTGGTGGGCTGGGACTCTCCGTTAACCCGGCGAAGACGGAGACGATCCTATTCACCAAGAAGAGGAATGTAGAGGGGTTAAGGGTGTCCGTCATGTTTGGAAAACCTTTAGCTTTAGTGTGGGGGTCAAATATCTGGGGGTGATCCTGGACTCCAAACAAACAACCCTCTGGCAGCTGCGTCGAGTGATAGGGAGGACCCGGGGACTTAATCCTCGGATCCTTCATTGAATCTACACTGCGATCGTCAGGCCGAAAATCCTCTATGAGGCGTTGGTCTGGTGGTGTAGTGTGAACCAAACTACCAGCAGGAAGCTGGCCAAACTCCAAAGGCTGGCAATCCTGGGTATCACAGGCGCTATGAGGACGACACCCTTAGCCGCGCTAGAGGTCTTGCTGATGCTGCCACCGCTTCCCATCTGTATCAGGAGGAAGGCTATGGCGTCGCATCTTAGAATGCGAGACTCTGGAAACTGATGCGGAGAGGGAGCAGTAATAGGGCATGCAAGAGTTGCCAAGGAGGTGGAAAAGGAAATTCAGATTTCCGCCATCAAGGTACGGGATGCCGAGGGGGATATTAGGTTGACGAGGCCATATACCCTCAGGATCCCCAGTAGGGATCAGTGGAGGGAAAATGGGGTTGGTTTCCAGCCCGCAAGCCTGGTATGTTTTACCGACGAATCGCGGCTGGGGGATCAACAATCCTTCGGAGCAGAAATATACATCGAGAGCCTGGGGGTGCGCGAGAGCTATGCTCTTGGCACATATACCACGGCATTCGAAACAGAGGTGTATGCTATCATGTCTGTGGCCAATAGACATGATGTGAAGAGGTGTCCCGAGAAATGTGTGTACATCTGCTCGGACAGCCAGACGGTCTTCCGGGCAGTCTGCGCGGCCAGAATCAGGTCAACACTGGTTCAGGAGTGCGCTGACGCTCTCAGATGACTAGCCAGGACAAAAGAGGGACAACTGGTGTGGGTTCCGGGACACTGTGGCGTAGCGGGAAATGAGGTGGCGAACAATCTTGCAAGGCTTGGTTCCCGGCGGCCGTTCTGTGGCCCGGAGTCTGCGATAGGCATAAGTAGGAAGACGGTCTCTGTCGAGTTAGACAGGCGGACCGAGGAAGCCATGGAGAGGTACTGGGGTTCGGTTGGTGGCTGCAGAGTCGACCTATGCTTCGCTGCATCCTTGGGGTGCCCACAGGTCACTGCGCCCTTAGAAGACACCTCACATTGATAGGCGTAGAGAGGGATCCCATTTTCCAGGAATGCGGCGAGGAGGAGGAAACGAGTCTTCGAGCAATATTGTTCGAATCGAGGATTCTGCAGAGGAATCAGGTAAGTACCGTCCAATTGAACACCGTCACGGCTTTCATTTCGAGGTCGAGACGGTTTGGTGACGGAACCGAGGAAGAGTAGAGCATGGTTGCTGGGCTGCTGGGGTTGGCAAAAAGGGCCCATTGTGGCCTACTTGCTTGGCGTTGGCCTCCCCAGAACTGCTACTACTAGACTGGTGATCGGCAATGAGAAAAGCTAAAAATAAGAAGAAATGGGCACAATTTGTGCACCGAAAATGCTAAGAAAGTACACCCTAGGGTTTGATTATATGTATGTATATATGTACGTTAGTATATATATATATATATATATATATATATTTATATATATATATATATATATATATATATATATATATATATATATATATATATATATATATATATATATATATATATATATACTAACGTACATATATACCGTCCCGGTTCGAAACTGCAGTCCACGCAAACCAATAAGAAATCACAAACGTACAGCAAACAAATAAAGTGTATATTTAAAAGTGATTACAGTGTAGTGCAATATTCCTAAAGATATATATATATATATATATATATATATATATATATATATATATATATATATATATATATATATATATATATATATATCATTTAAAAAATTATGTTTGGTTAGTGTAACAGAACCGGTGTTTATTGGAAAAGAAACTATTTACATCATTGACTTCTACTTAAAAAATCAATTAGAATTAGTTGTAGTTTTATTATCTCATCACATCACATCACACAAAAATAAACAATTTTCAAAATCATCCTGTAGCTCAAAAACACAAAATGCCCTGTCAGTTTTATTTTTGGGATCCTGGGTTTCCGAGAAAAGAAAAAAAAAGGAAAGTATTATTGTGAAAACCGCAACACGCTATATATGCTCATAACTGAGATACCCTCAAAAGCAATGAAACTTGGACCCTTCGTACTTGTAGCAGAAATTATCTGTCACAACCATCCCTCCACTTGTAGCCGTGAAGTTTTAATATTGTGCAAAATAAAACTGTAATCAGCTGTAACTTTCTTTTAACTTATGAAGGATTTTCCTTGAAAACGCAACGGAGTATGGAAAAAAATTATTATATAGAGTCAATATATTTTCTCCACGTTTCAAGTAATATTACATTTACATAAGCCAATAATAAAAATTTTATTTTTAACGTGATGAAATGTTTTACACAGGATAACGAATAATTCAAACTTTAAGGAGATCGGAACGTTTTCTGAATCTTTCTATAAACATATTCCTGGAATAATTCAACGAAGATTCACATTTATTGGGTTATTCGTGAATTCTTCTATCCAATTCTACTATGCAAATGGTAAACAATAATCAAGAGGCGAGAACCTTTATTTCCTTCATCTAATTCACATGGAGAATGTGAATTGGGTCTGAGTTCTCGTCTTATACATTTATTGCCTTCCTTTCCAAAATACTTACAGTGTAAAAATAAAATAAAATGGGCGTGGATAATAGCCGATATTTTCACGTAATAGAGTGAAAATTGGTGACATTTATTACTTTTAGTAGCTGACTCATTTTATTTTGCTCTAATGTAAATAAATTTATGAACGTATACATCAAAGCAAAAAAGACCATCTGAAGCACCTTAAGTTAATTAGAAGATGTAACTATTACGTATACTTTAACGATAGCGATTTGATAAAAAATTATGTCCGTTTTTATGAAAGGTATCTTAATGGCCTGTTTTAAGTATTATTGCGTAAATATAAGTATAAAGTAGAAATAAGCTAATGATTACTTGGTAAATTGCTTCCTTAAAAATACCCAAGAAGAATTAGTGCCTTAAAATATCAAATTATTTTACTAAATACCTTAATTAGCCATTATTAATTACAAATGACAAAAAATAATGCTATGATAAACTTAATTTAACGATATTTTTAATGTATTCCTAAAGCTCATACATACATTATCTGCTAGATCAAATCGGGCAGAGTAACTGTTTGTGTCACTTGCTGATTGAAAAACATTAGTTAGAATAGCTTTATTGTCTGTATTTTCAAAATTTATGGAAACAATTGTGTACAGCTGAAGACCGCACATTTCAATGAATTTTCGTGGAACAAATTCGATATTGAGGAAATCGCGACTTTGTAATTTAAATAAATTGCAACTGAAAACGATTTCCTAGGTCAGTTTTAGACTTTATATGTATATATATATATATATATATATATATATATATATATATATATATATATATATATATATATATATATATATATATATATATACCCAGAAGTAAAAGCTTGGAAGCTGCAATTGCGTTATTGTAGCGCACATTCAAAAACATTCTTTTATAAATAAGTATGATTGATAAATTGATTTGACACATGCCAGACTCAACTGCAAATTGACAAACTTAATAACCTATGTATTTCTGAAAACCATAAAATATACCCACTTTTAAAACGGCAACTGTCATGTCAAGATGTCTGCACTATAACGCTTTATAACGCCAACATTGACGGAGAACAAGTAAGGTCATTTTAAACGATTTAACGGGAATCATACCCAAAAAATCATGTACAATAATAACAATTGCCGTACCATAGCCGTATTACTTTATAGGTGTATTTTCGCTACAGTTAGTATGCCGTACTGAAGAGCTATAATTAGAGCGAAACCGGTCTACGGTTCTAATTGTGGCGAGAATATATCTAGCCTTACATACTTTGTCCCTATATTAGGGTAGAAATGGGTCAGGGCTGACAATTTACTAAATTGTTAGTTGGTTGTATACAGTCTCTGTTTCTTAACATTTTGTGTTATTTGGAGCTGGCGTGACAACATACTACTTGGTTCCCCAACTAGCTGGCGGCACGTTGCTTCGTGTCCTACCACTCACTTAGTGTTGGAGTGCTGGCTCCCGTAACCGTATTACTTTATAGGTGTATTTTCGCTACAATTAGTATGCCGTACTAAAGAGCTCTAATTAAAGAGAAACCGGTCTACGGTTCTAATTGTGGCGAGAATACATCTAGCCTTACAACAATTGAACAATTAAATGCACTAATAAATGTTTATTTATTTTTCGTGCTTATATTGACTCGAGGGCGAATCAACTGAAAAAATCTGCACGCAGCAAGTGCGTTATGGTAGTGAATTTTCATATATATATATATATATATATATATATATATATATATATATATATATATATATATACATATATATACATATATATATATATATATATATATATATATATATATATATATATATATATATATATATATAATGTATCCGAGCGATAACTCAAAAAATACTCAATTGTTTCTTCCAAAAATATATAAAAATATTTTTGAAAACGCCATATTTTTATAAATATCAGAGTAACTGGAATGAGACTTTACATGTGACTATAAATGGTGTAAATAAACCGATGTTGTGAATTACAAGTAATTTAGTACACAATATTTACAGTTTTCTAAAAATAAAATCTGAAAGATATGCCTTTAAACGACTCAGTGGTTAAAGTCAAATGCTGAACAGAGAGAGAGTAGTTAACTGTCACGCGTAGATTGATTCTTACAACAGGTATAAACCATAAATAAACGGTAACGAAATAAAATAACTAACATGCATAAAACATACTACCCGAAATAACAATCGTGAAATCTCGGCCACAGATATTGCAAATGACAGACATGAAATTCAAATTTTGCCAAGTACTTAATTGTTACTTAACTGGGGTATTCAATCAATTTTTAAAATACACTATATTTGTAGCTTGATGAACGTCCCCAAATACTGTCTTAGACTGAAAGTGTAGCATAATATAGTGGAAATATAAACAAAATCAAGTCGTCTCGTTAAAAAGTTTTAAAATAGTTTCTTCATATCTTTAAACTTAAACATAAAACGTCTTATAAGATAGAAACAGTCACTGAATGTGTTTCAATGGCAATTCTACCAATTCTGTAATTAATTGTTACGTATACTTTTAATAGTACTATATCTTAGGCATGAAGCCCGTGTTAAGTAGCATTTAAACAAAACGTTAGTTAACGTACCAGCGCAGTGGAAACCGGCTTGCCTTCTACGCATGAGGTTGCTTGATCGATTCCGGCTTGATGACCGTAGGTTTTTTTTGTTTGTTTTATTTTGGCATTTGGAGGAACAATAGTGTACAGATTTCATACGTTTTGAACAAGATCTCATTTCTGTTTAAAACGCCTGTATCACTTTGTCACCTTTGAGTCTGAAATTTAAATTGTCAGCAGACATGTTGTTATTGTTGATATCGAAAAAAAAAACGGTTTTAGTAGGTTGACTAAAACGAAATTCTTCAGACGATTAATAAAAAAAAAATAACTGCAGATACTTTTCCAAATATGAGTAAAGTTTCCTGCTGTAAAGTTTTCTTTTAAACAGACCTACAGTATCTATAGATAAAGCAAAATTTAGTTCTCTAGCGTCATATAAAATTGAGTTTTGGGCATTTTTCTCAAAAGAAGTTAGAACGTAAGATTTTTTGTGAGAATAGAAAGATATCGATGGTAACACTTCCGAAACAATTCTTCAAGTGTGCGCGTACTAGGACCTCTTAAATCGGTCTTCATGGTCTATGTAAGTTTAAAGTATTCATTTTAGTAATATGCCGTATCGTAATAGTGTACAATTCTTATAACAATTCGCTACTATAACGCCCTTGCTGCGTTCCGAAATTTTTTCGTACTTTCCGCTCACATTTCCTTTTTATCTTCTTCCCCGCCTAGCACCCCTATTCACTTCAGGCCCCGTAACTTTCTTCGAAGCTGTTTGCAAGACATTTTTCTTATGGTATGTGAGACAAATTTTACTTCGGAAAAATACCTGCCATATTTATAATTTGGCAGGTACATTCCCTTTGTGTGTGTGTGTGTGTGTGTTTTTTTTTTATTTCTTTAACGTCGGCCTATTTCCGCGACTATGGCCAATCACCGACGCCAAGGAGCAGTTTCACCTCACTATCCCGGAAAATTTGCCGAACCCAAACCTTTCTGTAAGGAGGGTAGGGATCTTTAACGTGCCCAACATTGCATGGACACGGGACCGACGGCTTTACTCCCCCTCCGAAGGGCGGAACGTGCAGACATTCAACTTGCTCAAATACAATGCCAGAACCTCGGTTGATGTAAATTTTACTGTTTGTACTGAAAAAGTGAAAGGAGTATCCTGGGATCGAACCCAGTACCCTTCGGTTCAGAGAAACACGTTCTTACCCCTCAGCCACCGAGGTTCCTCATTCCCTTTGTAAATAATAATTTTTTTATGAAAAACTTTTGTAACTTTAATGAAATTTCGAGCAACATTTTTTTGAAGAGACTTGCAGTACTTACGTATACCTATCTACCAAATTTTAATTTTCCAGCTCCATAGAGGATGGATTTTTTTTAAATAATCGCTAACTGGGACCTCTAAAACCGAGCTCCAATGTCTATTTAAATTTAGAGAATTAGTTTTACTGATATACCTTACTAATGGTATACAATTCTTATGAAAATTCACTCGTTTAGTGCATTTGCTGCGTCCCTAACTTTTTTACGATTTTATCGAAAAGAGTTAATCTGAGCGAAAAAAACCTACTCAGTATGAAAAAAAAAAACAAAGCACTTACGTTTATATAAATTTTTGTCTTAACATTGAGTAAGGAATAACGCCCTTAAGTTTGGCCACATATTTAATTAACACCCTGTATATATATATATATATATATATATATATATATATATATATATATATATATATATATATATATATATATATATATATATAAATTATTTCTCATCTTATTGTATCAACTTACCTAATTTAAATATTTTTAGCCCTTTCTTTGAAAGTTCGCTAAAGATTCAGATAATCTGATCGGTTACTAGAATGAAATAAAAAAGTCTGGACGCAGCAAGTGCGTTATGATAGTGAATTTTCAGAAAAATGTTTTAAATAGCAATTATGTGTGTTTTTTTTAAGAAAGCAGACATTAAATTTGGTTATCAGCATAACATATATAGTAGAAACAATGCACCATATTTCGTGAAAATAACTTAACTGTTTGAAAATTTACAAAAAATGTTCGAAAAGGAACTTAAAATGTTCCCGAAAAAACTAGTTACCTGTCCAACGAACCTTATAGGTTCATAGCAAATTGAGCTACTCAAATTTGAGGCATTCAATAAAAGTTTGCTACCATAATGCACTTGCTGAGTCCCGAATTTATTTTCTTACAAACATGCATTATAATTTCGTTGTTGAAATTCCATACATTTAAGGTCAGCTCAGAACTGGTACTGACCGGGGGAATCCGTCTGTCAAATTAAGACAAATCATTGTTTAATCTATTTCAACTAAGGAGATTTTTCTGGCTATCGAACTTATCCAAGCCACTGGAAAAAGAAAGTTACTCGCCAAACTTGATCAAAATCGGCCCAATATTTTTTGAGTTATCGGTGTGATACACACACACACACACACACACACACACACACACACATATATATATATATATATATATATATATATATATATATATATATATATATATATATATATATATATATATATATATATTATATATATATATATATATAATATATATATATATATATATATATATATATATATATATATATATATATATATATATATATATATATATATATATATATATATAAACATATAAAAATTTAAACTGACCCCGGATATGTGTTCTCGGACCTAATTTGTGCTAATTTGAAGAAATGTTTTCAAATTTCAAAAGTCAAGATCTCCTCATTAGTGATTTTTTTCTTAAAAATTGACTAAAACTGATTTTTTAATGATCCTTTACGGAGATTAGAACCAAGAACCTTGGGAATGAGAGTCAAATTCACATTTACATTTTAAGGTCTAACAACAAGCCAATGAACCACCACGTATCTAAATATTGTTGTTTAATAATGTCATTCGGATAAAAGATTATAGGTAGGCGTTTTTTTCTGAATTTTGAAAATTTGGGTTTCTATATGGAAATAAACTTGAAATTTGGGACGTGCTATAGTACCAAATTTTTAAGTTTATTATTTTTGATAATAATTAATAGGATAAATATACGTATTAAAGTTCAAAAAATGTGTTTATAAAAATACGCTACCAGAATGCACTTGCTAGGTCTGGACTCTGAATACTGGATATATGATTTGCTTGTTCATCGATTTGTTGCCTGAAGTGATAGATTTTTAAAATTTATTCTAAATTTACACTATTAAATCAAAAACTCTATAACTCAAACAAATGCAAGAGCACCAGACTAAGGGTCTCTTTGAAATTAATTTTTTGTAACTATTTTAGTAAAATGTAGTACAATTGCGGTTGAAGCAGAAACCTAGAGCGTTGCTAAATACACTTCCTGCCATATTTCTTTTACATAATCAACATTCTTTCCAGAATTTTTATTCGAAAATCGCCAATTTTGATGTTTAAAATCGCGACTTTGAGACCTATAAAATTTTCAAATTAATTTTTTTGGTACTTATTGAGTTTTTTTGCGCCAAGGAATCTAAATCTTAAAATTATTCTTTTTATCAAATGTCGGTTTATCTCTAAAGATTCACTACACTACTAGCTTGTTTGCAACACGCCGAGTTTGTTCAGTTCCTTTGAGGTTGTACAACTTTACCGGCACACTGCTGGGTCCCAGGCTCGTTAAATACCACTCCGCGAGCCACCGCAAGTCACCCTGGATACAAGGCGCTCGAAACGCCGGTAGACAAATCAGGCTCTCGATATCATGCGTCGTGTACATACGGTTCATACATCTATTGCAAAAAGAGTGTGAGATAAGGACAACACTCCCGATGTTTGTATTTATTTAACTGAAGAGAACACTGCATTTGTTAAATAAATTTCTCACATATAAAAATGCTAAAGTTTTGTGGGTCTAAGTTTTGCTGCTGCTATAAGAACATTACATTTTTCTGTACAGGTAAAAAAGTGATGTAATTATTTTACACCCTCAGTTACCTGCGACCTTACAGAAACAGCTACATTATTTAGGTACATATTAGAAGGCTAGAATAGCAAACGTATGGAATACGTACTTATGTTTTGTCTTCATAATAATGAGGGATAATATCTTCTACAAGAACATTATTCTTCCTGCCCAAAGTCATTCTCTCATTTTATCAACTTTATGCCGGACAATATTTTTCTTGTTGTAAGTAAGAAAAATTTGTTTCTGTCTCTAGAAATTGGTTGGCTTTGTGTAACATATTGTAGCATGTAGCATGAGAAATGTTGAGAGCTGAATAACTTGTTTACGACTACAACATTTGTTACTTGAAACAAAAGAGACTGTTTACATGTAAAAGATATAAAGAAGAATCATTGAATTAGTCAGAGAAGCTTTTAGTTTTGAATTTATGATCCAAGTAACAGAATATACACTTCTGCAGTACAAAGACAGATTTAGGTGCATTGAAAAATTGTGTACTGTTTGTACATTTTAGTTAAACTTTTACATTTTTTAATGGTGAATATAATAAAATGTATAAATAAAGTACGTAGATACTTAACGAGAGTGACCAGGTTCTCAGAGGAAACTACATTCGCAGATATACTTGATGCCTTACCATTGCCTTGCAGATAGATGTAACAGCACACAGTGTTCCAACTTGGCCACCCATCCATGTGCTCACCGTGTCCGATGTTGCCTCCCTTGATGTATTCGACGGAGTATAGCCGTTGCTGTGCTAATTTAAAAAAAAAACCTGGATGCAGCAAGTGCATTATGGTAGTGAATTTTCATAGAAATTATCTGGCATCAAATATTTTTTATAACTTTTTTCCTTGGAACATAGAAATATAAATTTTGGTGTATAGTTTACTTTTTATATCGTAAACCTACCTATCAAATTTGGTTATCATAGTATATTTATTTGTTTAGATAATTTTTTTTTAGAATAAAAACTTAAAATTTTCCCGGAAAACCTCGTTAGATTTTCCTGACTAACGAACTCATCCAAGCCACTTACAAAAGGAAGGTACGTGCGAAATTTTATCAAAATCGGCCCATTATTTTTTGAGTTATCGGTGTGATATATATATATATATATATATATATATATATATATATATATATATATATATATATATATATATATATATATATATATATATATATATATATAAACATATAAAAATTGAAATCGACCCCGGATATGGGTTCTAGGGGTCCTAGTTAGCGCTCATTTGCAAAATTTTTTTCAAAAATCAAAAGTCGGTACCTCCCCACTTGGGGTTTTTTTTTAATGAAAATTCACTAATAGTGTTGCAAATTGAATCATAACTGCCACATAGCTGTGATAATCTACTCTCCTTAGAAACACATTTTCATGAAATGAATTTAGGGTCAACGACTTGACCACAAAGAAAATATTCGTATTACTGTACTCATTAACATCTGAAACATTATATTACTCGAGTTTATATAAATATAATAAAAGCCTGGACGCAGCAAGTGCGTTATGATAGTGACAAAATTCACTAATGGGGCGATCCCGACTTTTGAATTTTGAAACAATTCTTGCAAATGAGCGCGAACTAGGACCCCTAGAATCCTTATCCGGGGTCAGTTTCGATTTTTATATGTTATATATATATATATATATATATATATATATATATATATATATATATATATATATATATATATATATATATATATATATATATATATATATATATATATATATATATGTATGTATCACACCGATAACTCAAAAAATAATGAACCGATGTTGATAAGAATTGGCATGTACCTTCCTTTTGTAAATGGTTTGGATAAGTTTGTTACTCCGGAAAATCGGACGAGTTTTCATTCGAAAAAAATTTTTATCTTAAAAAATAAAAAAAGCTATGATAACCAAATTTGGTAGGTAGGTTTACAATATAAAAAGTAAACTATACACCGAAACTTAGATTTCTATGTTACAAGAAAAAAAGTTATAATAAAATATTTTGTGCCAGATCATTTCTATGAAAATTCACTACCATAACGCACTTGCTGCGTTCACGAGTTTTTTTTAAGAAAACAGACATCAAATTTGGTTACCAGTATAACATATATAGTAGCAGTAATGTACCATATTTCATCACAATAACTTTATTGTTTGAAAATGTACACAAATTTTTCGAAAATAAACTTAAAATGTTCCCGAAAAAACTAGTTTCCTGGCAAACGAACCTTATAGGTTTGAGTCATTCAATAAAAACTCGCTACCATAACGCACTTACTGAGTGCCGAATTTATTTTCTTACAAACATGCATTATAATTTCGTGGTCGAAATTCCATACATTGAAGGTCAGCTTAGAACTGACACTGATAGGGGTATCCGTCTGTCTAATTAAAAGAAATAATTGTTTAATCTATTTCAACTGAGCAGGTTTTCCTGGTTAACGAACTTATCCAAGCCACTTGCAAAAGGAAGGTACTCACAAAATTTGATCAAAACTGGCCCATTATTTTTTGCGTTATCGGTGTGATACATATATATATATATATATATATATATATATATATATATATATATATATATATATATATATATATATATATATATATATATATATATATATATATATATATATATATATATATATATATATATATATATATATATATATATATATATATATATATATATATATATATATATATATATATATATATATATATATACATAAACATATATAAATTTAAACCGACCCCGGATATGTGTTTTCGGGGGCCTCATTTGTGCTAATTTGAAGGAATTTTTTCAAAATTTAAAAGTAGAGATTTCCTCATTAGTGAATTTTTTTAAAGAAAATTCACTAATATAAATAATAATATAAATTTTTACCAAATGACCCCTTATATATCCCCTACCCCACAAAACGATCTTACCCAAAAATAATCCGAAGCGTTGCTTTGTGGGGCCTAACTGAATAGCAAATTTGATAGCATATCTCAGTTCACTCGAAAGTGATTGAGCGTACTAACAGACAGACCTACAGGCCGTCCGACCGATCGACCGACTGTCCGACAGACCGACACATTAAAAAAAATCGTTCCAGAATCAAGTTTTATATATGTTTTGAAGCTGTTTACGCGTTTTTAGCAAAAAAAATCTAAATTTCTGTCACTGATATTCAGCGCCCACACACTTAACCCTTAATTTAATTTAAGTACAGAATACCAGATGTTTAATGAAACTGAAAGTGTTGTGATTTGGGGCGATCTTTTAAGCTCCATGTGTCAGTAAATTGGTGGTGAAGTCTACTTACCATCGACCTATTAAGAGGTGGGCGGTCAGTGTCATCCTTTTAAATAAATGACAACCGTCATCATACGTCTTTTTACGATCACCATATCCGATCATCATTAAAACTTCGATACGTTCTTGTTCACCTAGGTGAGCCACATCACTAAAAAATAAATGAAGTAAATTAATAAGTTCACCGATGTTTTAATTCACAATCCAAAACGCTTGCCACTGTAAAAGATCAGGCTCATAAATTTGATAAAACTGGTTTTCTGGTTGAAATTATTAAAGTGTACCCTGCATTAAAATTAAATTCGCTGAAATTAATTCCATGTCTGATAAGGTCATATATTTTAGGCTATTTCAGACACAGATAAAATTACCTGAATAATGCTTATTTTACGTCATTTATTTTCATGAAAAGCCGATTGCTTTCGTTATTTCCAAAGGTAACTTAAAAAAACAATGAATACCATAAAAAGTGCGCTGAGTGCGCTTTCCAAAAATGTGACGCGTGACTCATGTTGTTATTTAAAAAACTAAAGGGTTGTCACCATCAAAAAAGGTGGTGCTTCAAAAAATGTCGATAATGCCACCAAATAGCGGCAAATAATTTGTTATGCTACCTTAAACCCTACATATATTTAGTCCGATGCCTTTCTCTGTTTAAAATTATGGGCTTCTTGCGTTATTTATGCGCCATCCTGTTTATATATATATGTATATATATATATATATATATATATATATATATATATATATATATATATATATATATATATATATATATATATATATATATATATATATATATATATATATATATATATATATATTTGTGTGTGTGCGTACGTGTGTGTATGGATGTGTGTGTTATTTAAGGTTTCCGCGGTTATAAATGTGCAAAGTGCCTAGTCCTTGGATGTAAGAAGCGCGGCTTGAAGTTATTAGTGTCACGAGGTGTCGGATTCTGTTTTGGAGCTATTTTTAAGAGGGGTATATGTGGAAATGGATAGGTTGATTAGGGTATTAAGGTTAAAGTATATATATATATATATATATATATATATATATATATATATATATATATATATATATATATATATATAATGTAAAGAAAAAATAGAGCAAGAATAAGAGGAGGTTAGGTTGTTGTAGCTCGATACCGTGGTCCCAATCTCGCTACTCCCCAGATCATTTCTATGGTGTTAGTGTCCTTAACTTTGGCCTTGGTAAACATGTGACTGCTACTGGATGATAGTGCAGACGTCATCAAGGTATCTTAACCACCAGACAGATGTCATATTGGATGACTTCAAGGCTTGCGATTTAACATTTTCAATGACAAAAATAGCAAGCGCGGGAGAAAGTGGGAAACCGATTGGTACATTTCGATATTGTTTATAGAAATTGTTTTGAAAAAAATAAAAAATAGGTGTTAGATGTATAGTATTGTAGACGCTGCCTGGGCATACATAGGTCAACAAACCGACTCATTAACATCACATAACATAACCATGCACCATTAACAATGTCAAAATAATTGTCCCCATCTACCACATTAGACCCAGAATTATCGTGTTTACTCGACCACCAAGTATTCTCTCTCTCTCTCTCTCTCTCTCTCTATATATATATATATATATATATATATATATATATATATATATATATATATATATATATATATATATATATATAGTCACGTTTAATTTTGATTTTATCTAGACTGGCATTACTGCTTAAGATATATAAAAAAAAATATGGAAAATATTCAGAGGAACCTATGGATGATGGATTTTTCGCTGAGTGTACTATTATATCTAAGCAGGTAATATAAGCTCATTAGGAGTATTTTCATAGGTAACTATTCATTTTTTCAAAGTTCAAACTGTACAGATCATGTTTTAAAATAGTTATTTCTAGATTTTGCTGTTGAATATTTAGTAAACAATATAAAATTGCATTTAAATGGAGTAAGACTTTAGGCGAACGTATATAACATCATTCATATTTATCTCAAAAGCTTTTGCTGTTATGTTCAACAGTCATATTATGCTTCAAGCCGAGTCATGCCCCAGAGTTCTAAGCTCTAACCTCCACAAACCTGATTTTCACATCAATCAAAACCCACTGTGGAAAACTGTAGAGTTGCTTTCGTGCCGTATATCCACTTGAACGAGGGTAACAGAGAAATGACATTACAATACTAATGTGCTAAGCTGTTCCTTCAATATTTTGGGGATAATAGAGGCCACCTAGAATTTATGGATCAATTTGTATGCTAAATAAGAATATCGCTGTCACTGAGATAAATGTATTGTCACTATGGAATAAGTATATATTCAGTGAGTGGTGAAATATTTCTCTGAGACATAATCGCATTAATATGCATTTGCATATTTATTTGTTAGTGGCGTCGGTGGTCCAGTGGTACAATGCGCTCCGGTGAATGCTAAGGGTTATGGGTTCTATCGCAAACAGATGCATCATTTCACTTTATTAGTACATACTTTAATAAGTACACTTGGAGAAAACCCAAAAAACTACAACACATATTTCAGAGACCTTACGATTGTTTCTTTGACCAAGTCAACATCTTCAGAGGAAGAAAAATTCAGAAATTTTCTTCCTTTGAAGATGTTGACTTGGTCAACGAAACGATCGTAAGGTCTCTGAAATATTTGTTGTGGTGATTTGGGTTTTCTCCAAGTGTACTTATTAGTGCTCATCACAGGTTCCAGTTTTCACATAGTACATACTTTAAGTTTAACATCTACCAAGGTTGTGGTATTCTCTTTGAAGCTCTGCACGCTCCATCGTTTGAAGATGACATAACACCGCCGGTCCAGTGTACCGTTTAATGTTGGGAATGTTAAAGTAAAAGTTAATTTTCCTAGCGATGAACAAACATAGTAGCGAAAATCTCATTTAGTGTTGTTTAATTTTTTTTAATTTCCTTTGATAGATACAAGTGTAGTTAGACATACATGGCTTGTGATATTATCAACATATATATATATATATATATATATATATATATATATATATATATATATATATATATATATATATATATATATATATATATATATATATATATATAAAGTCATATTTGGTATGTGTCAATACTTAAATATTCTAAAGATAAAATATCGAACACAAAACGGATTACAAGAAATGTATTAGAACAAAGTATTCAATGTAAAATATAAATCAAAACAACTTAAAAACATCTGTTAGACAGCGTTTTAATTATGTACGGGGCACAACTTCAAGACGTTATTCCTCGTTCAATCCTAAACTGAGAGGTTTATTGAAACATTGGTTTCAAACCTATTTATTTTTTAGATACAGGGTGTAAATTTCAAAAATAACAGTTTCTTCCAAATATCGATAAAATACAGGGGAGTGTAAAACTTAAGTCCAGGGCAATATTAATGCACCAAAGGCATAATTCAGGCCAAACACACTTTTCAAATTATAACCAGTGCTGTGCTTGTGAGTGACGCATAGGATTAGAATAAAAACCTTCACGCCACTGTTCTTCATCAAACGATAAAAACTAGACAAATGTCGTCTTTCGGCTTTTTGTTTGTTCAAAAGACCAGATTTAGAAAAACTGACTATGAATCAAGTAAAATTTAACTTCATTTTATTTCAAATACCCCAGGGAATTTCAAACTTAACAAAAGTTGAAGAAGATTGGTTTACATTGGATTCAATGTATGTCGGTTATTCCAATCGCTCCACCGCAACCTGAGGTCTATGTTGGCTAGCATCTAATTGCTTAAATTGAACCCATCGAATCCAGTCTCCTTTCAGAGTCGATCTTTTTTTTGCGTAAAAGTTGGTGCGACATGTGAACTGCCATGTGAGTAAAATTGCTTATATGTTTCAAAGCTCAAAGAAAGACAACCTCTCTCCGAATTCCTCTGGACCCGACATCCGTTAGTGTTTGACTAGAGATGGTATCTTGAAGTCCCCCTCTGGAGCAGCACTAATTCTGGGTTGTTAGCTCTTTTTGAAGCTCACAAAGGAGGTCTTAATCCACCCCTAGTGATGTCAGCTCTTCTACGGGTTTGTCTGGACCCGATATCCGCCGGTGTTTGCTTAAATTTCACCCAAAAATTCGAGCTTCCCGCAAGAGGCGATCTTTTTGGAAATGAAAGTTGGTTTGACAAGTGTACTGCCATCTTTGTAAAGTCGCTTGCCTATATAGAAGCTCAAAGGGAGACACCCTCTCTGCAAATTCACCTGGACCTGACATCCGTCAGTGTTTGTCTCGAGGCAGTATCATCTCTACTCCTAAAGATCTCGGTTATCCTTCGGGTTCGTCTAGACCCGACACCCACTAATGATAGACTCAACGCAACATCCCACCGAGTACCGCCCCACCACCCAAGCGAGGTGGTTTGTTCGTTTCTAAGCACACAGTACTACTCACCAGAGGTCACAACCCCCTCTGTTTGGACACGCGACACCAGGCAGCGCTTACCCCAAGGCGGTGTCACATGAAACCCCTATCGCTAGTAACGACCAAGGGAGGTCAATTGTCCATTTCGAAGCCCACATTGTAGGTCTCTAAATCCGAGTGCATATCTCTTCCCGGAGATATCAGCCTCCCCACCAGGCTCGTCTGGACGAGATCCCCGCCAGTGTATGACTCCAATTAATCACCTCTTATGACAGGCGATAGGCAGGAGTTACCTTAGGCCTATTTCTTTAGTTCCCTTCGGATTCACAGGGGACAAGTTGAAGTAAGTATCCAGTAATGTGATTTACCTAATTGAAAATATTTCTACGTTCTATTGAAAAATCTGAATTTAAAGAATTGCCATCGTTGTCTTAAATTCAACAAAATGTACATAAACATTATAACAAACTGTCAATAATGAATAATGATAACAGTAAATTAAAATTACCGTGATATATAGCCAGTTTTCTAACTAACAATAATACGAAAATCGCAAAGAAAGGATTTAAAATTAAGTACCTGTTACAATAGTTGTTGAACGTGGCCGTCTTATTCTTCATTGTTAATTGGAGTTTCATAAACAAGGGACTTTAAATGCCTCTAAACCAAAAAATATATATGGAATTCAAATCCAGTGACCTAGTTGGCCATGATTGTAGTCCCGCGCGACCACGTCAGCGTCCTTCATACTTTAGTCTAAGAACTTACGCGCTATTATACTAAAATGAGTTGGCGCCCCATCATGTTCATCGCATAGTTCAGGTAGCTGTTGAATTATAAAAAATGACGATAGTCTTGATTATTTACTCTTTGAAGTCGAAAATGAAGTCCGATGAGAAATAACCGACAATGCCCACTCAAACATTCGCGTAAAACTGTTCCTAACGGCGACTTTTAATAATCTTAGCCCAAATATGGCTTCTTAGGGAAATTAATAATGGAGTTTACATTGTTTTCAATGACATGGCTTATTTACCTTCCATGTCGATTATTTTATAGTAAAAATGTTTAATGTAATTCTAAAATAAATTATTCCTAAATTAATTATATAGGGGGGTGTCATTGGTAGTTGGATAAATTTTTCTTAATACAAAACTCTATTATTTAGAGAGATATTTCCATAGTCGTATACTTAATGAAAAAAGAAATTAAAGCTTAACGCCGAAATTACTATTTCTTCGTTCTTCTCGGAATTGGCTTATTTGAGCAAAAAAGTCGGGTGACGACTTTTATTTGGTTTTAATCGCAGAAGCGTATAAGCGTCTCACTTTAATTGAACAGTTTTTTTCAAATTGTATCCTGTAGGTGAACTTTAAGCATAAGATTTTTATGGCAATTCGCTACGCATTCTGCGTTTATACTCATAATTTTTATATTCCCTTTTATAGATGGAATTAGATAACAAACAATATATTATTGCATATGAAAATGTGAACCATAAACTTACTTCTTCATGAGCATTTGTCAAAATATATTTTTCTAATTGGAGTTTCCAGATACACACATATAAAAAGTGGAGGCTACGCACAAAAGAGGGAAGGAATTTCACATTATCTTATTATATTGTATTGCAGATTGTACATTCTATACTAGTGTCCAACTCGCAACAGCTACTTATTTCTTTTCTGTTTTTCACATAGCAAATGTTCTTTTTTTCTGTTGCTTCGTTGGCAGTAAAAACTGTAGATATTACTATCTACAGTTTTTTACTGCCCACATTACGCATCTTTATAAGGTGATATCTTACTTAGACATATCCTGAAAAAAGTCCTGTGATTTGCATTATTCCTGTTTAGTTCAATATCCTACTCTTATTTGATGCCATGACGATGAACCGCTTTGCCTGTCTCAAGCCTGACATTTTCCTCCAGTACGTATTTGGTTATATTTTCTCAATTTCATTTCTTGCGTGAATTTTTGTTAGACCCCAGTGCGGCTCAGGACTATAGAATATTGCAGCCGAGGCTCTTTTTGATGGACTATCTGGTCATTCCCTTCTTCTACTTCGTGCTTTTACACACACATCAAAGTTATTTTGTTCTTTGTAGCCAGTTGCTTCAAGGATTTTTTGCAGGACCATGTAAGTTTAGACTCGGTCATAAACGATTTGAGAATCATTCGTGCCTCTTGGATGTCTGAAGGGTTTATAAGTCGAGGCATTTTTTTTTCTGTTACCACTTGTGCGCACATATTTATAGCAAGCATCCTCGCTTGAAAAATGGTAGAAGTTTTTTATAGGGACTCAGAGAGTCTATCGTTTGTCAATCTTCCAGTATCTCTATTTAATGCTTGGCAGAACTTGTGAGCACGTCAAATGTAACCAGTTTAGTTGGCATTTTGTGTGTTGATTTGTCAAATTGGAATAATCTCCAGGACCTCTAGGTGGCCAGCCAAGTCGCCTGATTTGAATTTGTGAATTTGTCTGGTTAAAATAGTCTCGAGGCATCTGGTGCTGCTCCCTTCTTCACGCATATATGCAGCAGAGTCAGGCCCAACATTGCCAATACCGGTGATGAAGGGTTATATATATATATATATATATATATATATATATATATATATATATATATATATATATATATATATATATATATATATATATATATATATATATATATATATATATATCGTACCGATAACGCAAAAAAATAATGGGCTGATTTTGATCAAATTTGCTACGTGCCTTTCTTTTATAAGTGGCTTGAATGAGTTCGTGATCCAGGAAAATCGGACTAGTTTCTCCGGAAAAGTTTTGGGTTTTCTTTGTATCTCCAAAAATAACAGAGCCATGACAACCAAGTTTAGCACATATGTTTCTACTATCAAACTTACCCTACTTACCGAAATTTAAGTTAAAAGAAGAGAAAGTTATAGGCATTTAAAGAAAAAAATTTGGGTGCCACTTGGGTGTCTTGAGCTGCATCTTATAAACCTATTTTGACAATCACAGGACGGCCCATAAGTCGTTGGTGATACATGTCTTGTTTTTTATGGAACAACCCTTCTGTTATTGCATTTTTGTATTTTCCTTCAAGTTATAATGCATGTTTTTAAGGGAAAAAAATATATATATCGTTCATCGTTTTTGAATTATTTCAATTGTTTTGCAACTTTTTACGTTTTTGGCAGATATCACAAATACAGATCACAAGTTGTGATACGCCGTTTTTACCACTAGATAGCGGGTCCTCATGGAAATTACGCATTTAGAGAGCTTTTTGTTTGTATTACTCGTCGAAAAAATCGAGCTACCGTATACAGGTACTCTCAGATAGTGGCTGAATTTGAAAAGTTTTCACAAAAATCTTTTGAGTGCTTCCCTAGAAATCATTTTTGTAAGATTTTTGTGATACGTTGGCAATTAATAATAAATGTTTAGTAAGTTATTGAAAAAAAAAAGTTGTCGAATTTTTGTGGAAACTAGAATTTAGTGTTAGTGTAACATAACTGAAGACAATTTCTGCAAAAAAATGGTGAATTTTTTTTGCAATTTTGGTTCTAAAGCTGTTTGTGATAAATTATATCTTGGCGGGTGTGTAAATAGCTTGAAGTGGTTCGTTCGCCAGTTTTTTTTTGGAACTTTTTAAGTTTATTTTTGTAAAATGTTTGCACTTTTTGAAACAACAAAGCTATTTTAGTGAAATATGGTAAATTGCTACTACTATATACGTTAAGCTGCTAACCAAATGTCCTTATTTTAAAAACAAGACATATTTGACATTAAAAACATTTTTACGAAAATTCGCTATCATAACGCACTTGCGTCCAGACTTTGGTAATTTGCTTTGTTCTTTTGTGCTTAAGATTGTTCTTTTTTTGACCACCGTTACTATAAGGAGTGAGTGACCGTAGGCTTAACCACCGTTTGGTATATCCTACATCACTTTCGGCTTCAGTCTCATATATTTCCTGCCAGCCTGCGACAAGTCCAGATGCTATTGTGCGTCTTCAAATAGTTTTTTTAAATGCTCATTCCGGTTTGGTTTTTGTTTTAAAGAGATTCCTAAGTATTTATCTTGATTGCTTTTTTTTTACTTGTGTTCCATTCGAAAGGGAAAAATTTTAGGCTGAATTTTCTTGCCCTCGTGAATGTAACAACAAGGGTTTTGTCCGGCTCGATATGAAGCAACTAAGTCTCAGATTACTTCCTTACGATGGTTGAGGCGGTTTGCATTTTACTGAACACTAAAGCGTCATGCACCTGCGTAGCCTTGAACTGTGAATTCCCCTTTGCTTTGCTTATCAACAACAAGTAACCAAGAAGCTATAGCACTTCTCTTTGAGAACATCTTCGCAATGTTGTAACTGTTAGTTGGTTTTGCTTATTGTTGTAGCTGCCATTAAACAGTTTTTTATGATTGACGTAATCCGTTTTAGAATAGGGAGTGCAACTTCCCTTCCTTGTAAGGTTTATTTGATGGGCTGATATGAGGTCTTATCGAAAGCACACTCTATGTGAATGAATCCGCTGAGGGCTGCTTTTCTTGCGACCAAATTTTTTCTATAGCCTTTACTAAACGATGTAAGTCATTTAATGTGGATTTGCCTGCCGGGTAGACAAACTGTTGCGCATGACGCCGTTGTTTCGTGAGGATTTCGCTTCTAGCGAATTCATTTAAACTTTTTTTATGAGAAAGACTGTGAGGCAATTAAAGTGGTAGGACTTTGCTTTGTCATAAAACTACGTCATGTTTTTAGTATAAACATCACATTAGCTTCTTCTTATGTCTGCAGAATATTGCCTAATATTAACTCGCTGCTGATGAGGTTTTGATATGTCAAAGCTCTGTTGTAGGAAAGCTGGAAATATGGCATTTTTGCCAGATGATTCATAGGGCTTAAGATTTTCTATCGCCCATTTGATTTTTTGCTGAAGGTTTTCTCCGACAGTTTTTTCAGCTATTGCTGGATTCATAATCAACCAATATTGTATAGGGGAGGCTGGAAAGTACATAAATATAAATTTTTAAATTATAGTAGAGCCTGGCGCGAGAATGTAAGAAACGTCTGGGAGTAATGACAGAAAAGCAGGAGGCTCCCGCCAGATCGAGAAGTCTGGCAACCCATTTCCACTATAATTAAAACGTACTGTATTATTTTCAAACACGACAGAATATACTGTATTTCAAGAGATTCAAAGTTCTTTACAGCAGTATAACAATTTCAGCATTCTACTATGTTTGTTGACTAGCTGGTGGAATCACTTTGCATACGTAGGCAGCTTATGGGAGAAACAATTCGTCTCTGTGTGTGAATTACATAACAAGCACCAGCACGATGACGTTGCTTTCCGGTCTCTCCAAAGAAACTCAACATTCCAATAGCACGAGCGTTTATTTACTTACGGAGTAGAATAAACAGGATAGTGGTGTCCTGTAGATAGCCCTCTTGATATTCACCAGGCCAGAACCGCATTGTGTAAACGGGATAAACGTGTGCTTCCCCGGGGAACACACTACGCCTCGCAACTGACTAAACGGATTTGAAAGTTTAAAATGAAGCTTTTATTTATGAACCTTTCAGAAGTTACTTTCCGCACGAAGAATACTAATAACCATGTCATTTCTGCACACGAATCCTATATTATGGACACCTAATGCTCGGTTCTGGATGGAACCTTCTGTTGAATCGGAGATATGGGCTGTAATATTTATAAGGGATTATAGATCTGATTCAACGTTTGTAACGTTTGCTAACGGAATACTTAAATAGGTACATCAATAAGAAGGGTTGTATTTGCTGCGAAATGAAGGGTATCCATTTTTAGCTTTTTAACGTCTTTTGAAGGCACCTTATCATTTATTCTGTATCTGATCTGCAAGTCAAAGCATGGATTAATGGTGTCACTTATAATTTGTCGTCTGTATATAACAACACTAGAAGCTTTTCAAGATCGAGGCTCCTCTTTTATTCAGAACAGATATCTTTTATCTTTTGGTTTTAATGAGTCACTAATTTCTCTTATCCTAATATACTGAGATACTACTACTAATTATCTTTTATAATTATTAATATATTTAATTTGGTTATAACCCAGATACGTCTTGGTAATTTTAAAGGAATTTTAGGACAAATTGATTACAATACGAGTTTTATTACGTGTAAACATTGCCATAGAGCCAATTCAGTATAATAATATCTTCATTTTACACGTCACAGGTTATTTGTTTGCGAACACGCAAAAAAACGTATTTATACCTGCAGCGACTTTTACATGTTGCATGCTTTGTGACCACCTGTAGATGAAGTGGTTCACAAACTCAGTATCGCTTGATTTGTCGTCATTAGGTGGCGCTGTCTGTTCCTGTCGAACTTCACGAGTTGATATTAGCGTTGTTGCCAAGCGCGTCTTGTGGCGTCGACTGTTTTACTGTAAGTATGTTGCCAATTAACCTATTTCTTGTTTGGCGGGAGTAACTTAGAGCTATGAGGGTGTTATAATCTATTAAAAGATGTCGAGTCATGTGCATTACCTATTGGTTGCATATTAAGACACTTACAGACGAGACTTGCGCATCACGTAAAAAGATTGCATATCGGTGAAGATTATCGTGGACAGAGAGATGGAGCAGTACGCCAACTGAGGAAGCCCGTCGTGTATTCTGAGAGAGACGGCGTGGTTAAGGCGAATATAGACATTTCATCTGTGTAATTTTCACACATGAGAGTTTAATAGGTGTGACAGAGAGAAACATACCCTTGTCGAAAGTATACCTTACGATATTGTTTGGAAATGTTGATATTGACAGCAAAAGCGAACATTATTGAAGAAACGTGTCAACGAGAGAGTTGTAAAAGAGGTTCTAAAGGTGCCGGCGAATTTGGTGTAGAATGAAGATGCCCGAAATACAGAATTGTGTGAAAATTGTATCCTGCTGGATTTCGGGGATTACTCGATATCTAAATAAGCTTGTGGGAGCTGTCGCCGAAGTGTAAAGGTGTACAGACGGGGTAGAGGTAGACGGACTAGACGCCATTTGCAAGCCCTTACTACGTTGAATATTGAGGAATAGAAGATTTGTTGACCGCTGCAGAACTAAATCGTCGATACAGGTGTATTAACACCGCGTAAGCTTTCTATGAAATAGAGGTAATATAAGGCGATGAGTTTTTATAGTCGTCCACATTCTTGTCTTTTTTTGTATTTCTGCAAAAAGTGTCTTCAAATGAACGTGAACGTTTGTGGGTAGGCAATTTTTATATCCTGGAATATAAATAAACTCTAAATAAATAAACAAAGATACCAGCCTCTGATAGCCTTGATGACATCTCCTAGGGGATAGTGTCCTCGTCTTAATCCGCCGCTTCCTGTTCATAGAACAGAAAGTTATCTAAAAGGACATATCCCATCGTGAAAATATATTTTTTATATCATTCAATTTATAATTAAAATGTAGTTATAGGAAAATTCGCTACAACAATTAATATAATATTTCATGTAGTAGTAGGTCACAGATGTACCAATAACATTGGCATTGAAATAATATTACATATTTATCTAAATAATAAACATGTTGAAAATGCAGCGTACAGTACAAGGAACGCTGACTGCTGAGGTCTGCAATTATGTATTATGTAGACCAAAGCAAGGTTATAAGTAGTGTTGTTGATAAACATTAAGAGACTTGTGAATTTAATTATGTAGAGATAAGTAGAGACTTTAGCTTTGAAAAAGTATTGACTAATAAGAGATACTTTTAAATTAAGATTCAGTATGTAAAGATTTCGGATTTAAAATTCACTCGGTTAAATTAGTTGTAAGCATTGTTAAAGTTTAGTTTATTTATTAAAGTTTATTACATCGTTACTATGTCAAAATTAGCCTAGTTATACAAGTTATTTCCTAAATATCCTCCGCTTCTTAACATGGTCCTTCGAAGCCAACAGTTGAAGAACATGGTCCTTCGACGAAAAAGTAACCAGTGCCATTGGAAATACATTGCTCACTAAAAATCAAAATATCCTTATCAAACATCCTTTAACCCAAGTCTCCAAATACCTTTTTATTTTAGGTAAAAGCAATCAAGGACAGAAGCGTCCAAATAAAGCACCTATGCAGGGTCAAATCAGGACATAAGCATCCAGGAAGGTACCAAAATAAGGTCATTTCCAATTAAAGCACCTATACAGGGTCAAATTCAAAAGAATCAAGGACACAAGCGTCCACAAAAGGCAACACTGCAGGGTTAAAGGCAAAATATAGGTCACAGGCGACCAATAAACCAAATCAAAAAAGAACTAGTGATCAAACAAGGTTAACAAAACTACGGATATTCATTAAATAAAATAAAATTAAGGAAGCAATGGAGGAACTAAAAATAGAAATCACAAGACGTTCGAGAGAACCAAAATTACGGGTAAACCAATTTATCCAAAAATTAGAAGAAGCAGAAATAATGGACGATGACAATATACTGATCAGGTATAAAATCATGATAGGAAACTTAGATAGGCAATGGGAAAAACTAGAAGACAATATAATGGATATAAATAGAAAAACATAATCAGGAATTCTAGATTATGCTCAGTTGACGCTAAGCCAATGGTACGATAACGCCATGATCAAGCTGAAACGAGCAGTTAAGAAACAAACACACCACTATTCAGGGGTTAGGTTACCCATACTCAAGCTACCCATACCAATCTTCACATGCAAGTACAAGGAACGGACAGCATTCCAAGAGCGAGTCCAAAAGGCAATAGACAAATGTTGAGGAATTCTACACTAAAACAGCGTCAAGAAGCAAAGATGAAAAATTTAATTTAATAGTTGAAGTTCCATTCGAAAACGAAGTACCAGAGGTAGTAGAAGCCACACACGAGCAAGAAATATCTAATTTAAATTTAAGTAAAGAGGTACCAGAGATAGAACAAGCCAAAGACGAGCAGGAAATATTTAATTTAAAAATTTATTCAGATAATCTAGCTGGAGCCGAATTAGCGGCGCTGATTAAAGCAAATGTAAGTAGGCAAAACAGTTTATCAATTTTTGAGACGTCAATGACAAAAGTGAAGAAAGAGGTACAAGAGGTAGAACAAGCATTAGTACAAACAGAACAGTTTCCAATAGAAACGAAGATCGAAAATGAAGATTTTTATATGAAGAATATTCAATCTGGAACGGCACCAAAGCAACAAACAAAATTAGTACAAACAGAACTCAACGAAACGATCAGATCAGGTGGGTTCAATTTAAGTAAATTGTCCAGCAACAAATCGCAGATTATTGCAAAACTACCAAAAGAATTGCAGAATGAAAAAGTATTGGAGCTACCAGACAATGGAACAGACAAATCGCTTGGTATCTACTGGACGCCAAGGGAAGATACATTCAAATTAAAACTAGCATTAAAAATGCAGAGAAGGTAACAAAAAGGGCAATATTATCAGCAGTAGCCAAGCTTGACCCATTGGGGCGGCTATCGCCGGTGGTAATCAAAGCCAAGCTGAAAATTCCCAAATTATGGATCAATCAACCAAGGTGGGAAGAAACAGCGACCACATCAGAAGTATGAATTAATGGTTTGACCGATGCTTCCAAGGAAGAAATATCGAAACAGTTGATGGGTAAATTGAGAACAGTACAACCACCCGGGTATTTACACACACTGGGGTAACGTATGCAGGTCAGATTCAGGTACGAGCAAAAATGGGCAGAGTCCACAAATTATACAAGGGCCATCCAGTAAAAATGGGAGGCTCACGAACAAAACAAACTCAGCAATATGGTTGGGACGCTGGGTATAAGGTACATGTTCGTCAATGGAAGCACAGGTTTAAATGGAAGTTTAAGAAGAAGGGGATACACGCAGGGCACATGGTATCAACCAAAGAATGGCTGCTGCGTAGTCAAATCAAGGCAAGTTTAAAAGAAAAAACACTCAAAAACGAATCAGTGTCGGCGAGGTTGGATTTTGTGGAGTTGGAAGAGCTCTGCACGCAAAGCAGAATCAATTCTTCAAAGCATCTGTTCAGTTGCGTCACAAGGACAGAGATAACAGACAATGAACTAGCAAGCAGCATCCCAATCTCCAAGAAGCTATATGTGTGTTCCCCAGCCATGGTAAGAAGCAAACTTGTGAGTTCTACCGAACTAAAAGATGTCAACGATGTTCCTTACGCACGTTAAATAGACCACATGTTTAACTGATGTTTTTAATAGTTAACGGTATGATTAATCTGAATACATTAAATAATTTTGTAATTACAAGCACAATCGAGCACCCATCAAAACTTCGGAAGCACCAAACACATAAATAAAAAACGTTGATTGTTGAGCAGTGGACAATAACCCTCGGCAAATCAGCGAGTCATATGCACCAATACAGATCACGTAAAAGTTAAGCTTATGTGATTCTGATTGGTTCTTCGAGGAGGTCGTCATTACATACGGATTTCCGTGCCATATTCAATTATCTCATTAAATGCTCCTTATAGAAACCAAATAATAGCCCATATGGATTTCTATGTGGTATTCCTAGAAAAGGGAATTCGGTACAAATCTACATGTAATTCACAACTCTTCTACGTGCATTTCCCATTAACCTTATAGCAACTAGTCAAACCAAATAAGTTTCTTTATACGTTTTAATAATCATTCTTGGCAGCGTAACCGTCTGTAAAGTTATGGTCAAATAAGAGACTTAGTGACATCCACAAACAAATCTTAACTGTATCCGCGAAACCAAGAACGCTAAAATCTTTAAATGTCGGTGACCAATATACTCAAGCTCCCAAAAACATTTCAAACATGCGCACGCACACACACGAGCACGCACGGACACACGCAATGCACGCACGCGCCCACACACCCAAAAGTACCACCCATTCAGGGCTTCCTATACTTTGCAGGCTTTCCTAGTGGCAACTTCTAACTAAAAATCTTTCAGAAAGTCCGGCGCACATTTTAGGATAACAGGTGTTAGCTTAACGTACTAAGCTTATTAATTATAAATACGCCCATCTTGTAATCCATATACTACATTTTCTTATACTAGTCATGATTACTTCGTGGACGAATTTTCGCGAATAAGCTAAATCTGAAAGATCTAACCACCAGGCGTAAGAACCCGATATTTTGTGTGATCTGGAAACGTGTTTCACACACAAATATTCACTTTATATATTATCATTTCGGTAAAACAATTTATAGCTTATGGGAGGTCCTATTTTTAATAAAAATAAATACGTCCATCGTGTAAGCCATAACTATGCCTCTTCTTATAGGAATGAAATATTGGGGAACATCAAAGCTGGTACATAATAATATTTTTTCTTAGGCAAACACTGGATGTTTTATTAGGCACGTAGCGAGCCCGTGGCTGCTCACGTTACCACGTGTTTTCAGTCTGTTCATGTTGGCTTTTATGAAGTGAATACATTACGTATCCCTGCTTTAAGAGATTATGTACGTGAAGTCATAGAATATGCTCCGGTCGGCTATAAACCCTGTGCGAGTCTAAAAGGAGTAGCGCGGCGGGAGCTGACCCGGTGCAGCTTTTATTGGAGGAAGAGTGCTCCCACAAAAGACAAATGCTCCAAAGACGTGACGTTCCCGGGAAAATAGCCAGTACAATACAACTCGTTCTTTAAATAGTTAACCAGGAGTCTTCGTTTTTTGCCGTTGCATTTTCGTATCAGGAATATATTAAGTACTAGCTGACCCGACAGTCGTGTCCGAATTTCAATATGACAAACGACATTTTCGCCGTAGCGAAACAAATCGGAGAAAAAAACACTTTCAAGTTTTCTCAAATTTTATCATTTTCCTGGCGACTTTTCGAATTTTTCTTCCCCTAAAAACCGTATTCGGACTATTACGAACATTTTAAAAATAAAATTAGCCAAATCAGTCCAGTCATTCTCAAGTGCTGTGCTTACCAACGAACAGCACTTAATGTCTATTTATTTTTGTTTCGCCTTCTGTATGTGGTATAGGTCAGGTGATTAAAATGTGTAAAGAGTCTACACACAGCAAGTCCTTTATATTATCGAATTTTCATAGAAATGTAAGTCTATTAAAATCTTTTTATATTACAAAAAACATACTGTAAGCAGTATTTTACTAAAAATGGGGTACTAAGTATAGTGGGCTTATATATTTTGGAAGACTGCTTATACGTATTTCGTAACAAAAATAGATTTGTAAGAAACAATATTGTGCCTAACATAAACATAAGACAGGCTAGTGAATTTCATATTCCGTGTGATAGGATAAACCTAACAAGAAATTCACCTAAATTGTGATGATTATATGAGAAAATTAATAAGATAAATGACATTAAATGTGAACTCGGCTGGTTCCTGGTATTACAATGTTTTTATGACACTGGATAATTTTTCGAATTTTCAGGTTCCGTTTTGTGATATATCAGAGGGGTCAGGATGAGAGAAGCAGACAGACGCCCATGGAAATGAGAAAAAGTAATCTATTTAGTCCCAGTTCGCGGATTTGTAGTGCCAAACGATACGTGGGTGTGATGACTGTGTGATCTCGGGTTGCATTGCGCAGGAACCAGTGACCATGCCATGGTCTGAACTACCGAGGGGGGCGGTGACTGATATTTTATAGCATTCAGGATTTGTAGTAGGAAGGAGTCCAAGAGATTTGAGCTATGTGTTGGGGTGCGAGGAAAGTAAGTAGGTTACTGAACCATATTTGCTAAAGAATTGCTGACTGCAAAGGCCTCCGCTGCTCTCCCTTGTGGATCGGTTTTTAAAGATCCTAGCCATTCCTTATTATGGACATTGAAGTCACCAAAAATAGTGACCTCGGAGGAAGGATATTCAGAAATCAGATGGTCGGTTTTTTCAGAAAGGTAGTCAAAGGGCTGGACAAAGTTGTTGTCAGAAGGTGACCGGTAAATGCAACAGATGAATTTTTAGTTGCAGCCCTGAGAGAGAGTTTTATACATAGTATGTCTTTTCTTCCAGCTTCTAAATTGGGGAGTCTGGTGCAGGGTAGATTGCTACGGACGCATGCGCACACCCCTCCATGCAATCTTAAGGAAGTAAGGAGCTCATACCCTGTGAAATTAAGGTGATTAGTGGCTGTTTTGGCACTGATTTAGGTTTCGGTGAGGAAGAGATGTTAGGGCCTATTAGCCTGGAATAAATGGTGGACGGAGTTCAGGTTAGAATTTAGGCCACATATATTCGAGAAGGATATGTTAAATCTTGATGCTGGCGCCCCCTGTACACCCCTCTCCCGGAGATCCGAATGGAGGGGTATTTTACCTTTGAAATCTTTTGTACAAGAAGGAGCCATCATAATTTTTGCTTATAAGGGAAACCGACTCATACACCAGAACCAGAAACGTCCGTTGGGACTTCACCGGCCCCCTTGGTGTATGTGGTGGTACCTCCTCGGGCGGGAAAAAATCCTTTACTATCACGTAAAGGAAAATTCCACTACCACCAGCTTGACTCCGATTAGTCGCCTCTTACGACAGGCAGGAGTTATTATGGGCCTATTCTTTTAGTTAGTCCCCTGACCACAGGGGATAATATTAGACCATACATATGGGGTATCTTCGCATTCAGAAAAATGTGATCCATCGAATTGTGATGCAAAAATGTAGGGTTGCTATTTGAAATAAATGGATAAAGTGGTGGGCGTAAAATGGTGGGAGTTTAAATTTTTTCATTATGATTATAAGATAATGTTCGACAAAATAAACTTCACGTATCTCAGCGTTTTCCACAAAAACTATTTTCTGCTGAATAATGAACTATATTCCTTCAGTGTGTTTCACACTGTATATATATATATATATATATATATATATATATATATATATATATATATATATACATATATATATATATATATATATATATATATATATATATATATATATATATATATATATATATATATATATATATTCCATCCTCCATATTCGTTGACGAGTCTGCATAGATAAATAAATGCTTTGAAACTCTACAAGTCACAATCTCCTCATAAACCAAAAAGTCACTAAAAAACAAATTGATTTGAAACCGACCCCAGCAAAACAGCTATATACACAATTGTGTGTGTGTGTTTTTGTTTCGTTAAGGTCGGTCTATTTCCGCGATCATGTCCAATAAACGACGCCAGGGAGCAGGTTAACCTCACTATCCTGGAAATTTTGCCAAAGCCCTGCCTTTCTGTAAGAAAAGTAGGGATATTAACTTGCCCAACATCGCATGGACCTGAAACCGACTGCTTTGCGCCCCCTCCGAAGGAGGGAACGTGCAGAAATTCAACTTGCTCAAATATAATGCTACAACCTCAGTTGATGTTAATTGTACAGTGTGTAATGAAAAAGGGAAGGAGAACCCTGAGTTCGAACCCAGTACCCTTCAGTTCAGAAGCACACGTTCTTGCCACTGAACGACCGAGGCTCTTATATTACACAAGTGTCACGGTGGATTGTAAAACTGATTCATTTGCTTTCAATAGTGTTTGACGATGCTTTAACATCAAACATTTTGTTTTCGTTAGACGTTGAATTTGGGAAGCAGTGGAACAAAAATATACATAAAAGTCAATTTTTATTTGAACGGACTTTTCCTAAAAAGTCTCAATAGTAACATTATTACCCGTAATATTCCTAAAGGAAATAGATGATTTATAAGAAAAGTTTAGCGGGGATATTGCTTCTTTTTTTCATTTCAGCGACTTCAAGGAAAAACTTATTTTATTTTGAAACGTAATAAATAACAGAGAATATTGACCTCTCCCCGCTACAAAACTGGCGAAATATAAGCTGAAAATGAATTCTTCCGTTGCCGACCTAATTATATTTTAATATCTAACCTAATGAAACAGTGGATTAATATTTATACTCAAATTTTAAAAATGTATTTAAATGACTGAAATGCGAAAACGTTTGCAAAATAAAACGAAAAGGTGTGGGTCATGTTTGATGCTGTAAGCATTTCCTTCACATTTTACAAATACCAGCATCATTTGCTCCTTATTAGTATATTATTAGAATACCAACGAGCAATCTCTGCAAAATTACGTCAATTATAAGTTGTAAGTGTGTAAAATTCTTTTTTGTTTAATAATATATACAGGCTGTCCCACGTAAGGCGTGCATTAGAAGTTTTCGAATTAAAATTGGTATTTGGAATCTGAAAATTTTCAAATGGCTGTATCACCATCCGCTCATTATAACAAAAATATGTCGGTGACTGTATCACTTCCGGTTATACCGGAAGTTGCCAACAACTTTCTTAATTTTAATATAACAATCTATATATTATTGCATATTCGGAATAAGTATGCAATTCTGAGCAAAATTATATGCCACTTGCCTATACTGGTGTCAGCCGTTCTCAAGATATTTGATTTTCTATTGTTTTTCCGTCATAAAGTTGTAAATCTTTGAAATGGAAATTCTCGGTCATCAAGTATACGATTATTCTGAAACTTAGCACAACTATAGTCCTAATGGTCGGAATTCTTCTCATTGCAAAAAAATATTACAAAATAGATACAGGGTGTTGCTTAACGAAGTTCAAATATCGATAATTTCAAACACGGAAAAGTATTTTTCCAAATGGAACACCCTGTATATTTTCATCGCATATCATTCGGAATGATATTTTGCTTTGATCTGTATCAGCATTCCCTATACCTATCTCGGGTGATTCCCGAGTTATGATGGGAAATATGTGAATTTTCTATTATACGAGATAATACTCTTTTCTTTTCTTTGTATTGATAATAATAATAATAATAATAATAATAATAATAATAATAATAATAATAATTATTATTATTATTATTATTATTATTATTATTATTATTATTATTATTATTATTATTATTATTATTTTATATTCACAATAGTAATAATAAGCATGATAATAATAATAATAATAATAATAATAACTCGTAACTATACAACGGTATTGGGGGATAAGCTTTGGGTATAGGGCAAAGAGAATCCAGAATTTTTCATGTAGGTATTCCATTCATATTCTGGACGAGACGAATGAAAACTTGTATTAGGTTTTATCATATTAATGTCGCTCTTTAGATTAATTGAATAATTCTGAAGAAGTATTTTTTCCATTTCATTTTTTTCATTTCTGGGTGTTGAATACGTTTTGACCTCTTACCCTTGAAAAAGAAGACATTCCGATTCAACTTGCACTGTTCTGGAAATTATAAATCCTCTACTCAATCCAACATAGTGTTTATGAATCGCCCTGAAACTTAATTACTTAAAATGAAAACAAGTTATAGAACCATCTATCAGTACGAAAATATATCAGTGAGTTTTAATACAGAAAATAATCAACGAAACAATGATAGAATTAATTTTTAAAATGCGTATGAGTTTTAATACATAATATACTCTATATGACCATCACTGACTTTAAGACACTTCCATAATCATCTTTGCAAATTCAGAATTAGTGGCCCTTCGGATCATTTCAGGAGCGAGATCATTAAAAGCTTGTCGCACTTTACCCTCCAGTTCGGGAGGTTATTTGGCTGGAATAAACTTCATTTTTAATGTGACCCCATAAGAAGAAGTCAGATAGAGTCAGGTCTTGTAACCTGGCGGCCATGTACCGCCGAGTCCTATCCAACGATCCTCACAGATTCTTGTCAACTTCTGGTGTACAGCTGCCGTAGAATGTGCTAGAGCGCCATCTAACTGGTACCAGAATTCTGCATCAGTCAAACCAGTCAAGATACCAGCAACAACTTTACGAAGTATTCTACAATAACTTTCTGAGGTCAGAATTTCCTCGTAGATATGGAAAAAAAAATCTTCCATTTCCAATAACAGCGAAAACATTGAAACTGAATTCATACTGGAAATGCGCTTCACGCATAAAGTTAGGAATTTCATCTGCCCAGAAATGACATCGCTTCCGATTGATGATACGTTTTCTTATGAATTTTGATTAATGCGTCCATAAAATCCTATTTAAGATATCTGGGTCTTCCTGGATCCGTACCATCAACCATTCACAAAATGCAATCCTTTTAAACGTGGTTACCCTGCCGTAATATATACACTGTCCTTTGAGATTATGCATGCCATCCATACTTAGAAAGAATTCTTTGAATTGATGTTCGAGTTAGTCTTAAATCTTCTACTGCCTGCCTGATGGAAGCATGTAGATAGGCCGCCAAATAACCCAACACATCGATTTCATTGGTTTCATTGCCGGTAATGTTACTGGAACGATTTCTGTTTAAATTACCAGTCCAGTTATTCCGAAAATTTGACTCGATTCTGGAGAACTTTGTCCTATTCATAGGTAACAAATATGGAAATCTCTCCATGAATGTAAAATAAATTTAGAATATTGTCAGCAAAATATTCTTCAACAATATTTTCCATTGTGTAGCTCACAATACTTTCAAAGAAATAGATCACTCTATTGCGATGACTACTAATGAGAATAAGAATACATGTATTTGACATAAGTTTTCATATTATGTCCAAAGTCTACTCTTCGACTAGGTGGATACCCAATTTTGTAGTATATTCCTGTTTTATTCATATTCCTTCTTATAGCTCAGAAATAATTCAAGATAGGTATAGGGAATGCTGATACAGATCGAAGAAGAATATCATTCCGAAGGATATGCGATGAAAATATACAGGGTGTTCCATTTTGAAAAAAAAATACGTTTTCTTGTTTCAAATCATCGATATTTGATCTTCGTTAAACAACACCGTGTATTATTTTTGTAATTTTTTTCGCAATAAGAATTCTGACCACCAGGACTATAGTTGTGCCAAGTTTCAGAGCCATGACATACTCGATGCCTGAGAATTGCCATTTCAAAGATTTGCAACTTTATGACGGAAAAACAATAGAAAATCGAATATCTTGAGAACGGCCGACACCAGTATGGGCAACTGGCATATCGTTTTCCTCAGAATTGCGTGCTCTTTCCGAATATTCAATAATATATAGGATATTCCATTAAAATTAAGAAAGTTGTTGGCAACTTCCGGTACAACCCGAAGTGATACAATCACCAAGATATTTTAGTTATAATGAGCGGATGGTGATACATCCAGCTGTAAATTTTCAGATTCCAAATCCTAGTACTAGTTCGAAAACTTATAATGCACGCCTTACGTGGGCCAGCCTGTATGAGGGTATATTGATAGCTTTCTAGCCTGGAAACATTGCAGTAGGCCAAACTCAATCTAGTTGCTACAACAAGTATGAATTTCCAGACATAGGGTGTCAAATCTTGACATCCAACAGTTAAATCGTAACACAACTGTGAATTTTTTTAGAACTGCATGCCTCAGATAGATTTTGATAAAAAAAAGGTTTAGGTTATTATGTATTTAGTTTACAAAGAATTATCTTGAAAAGCAATTGGTGCCTATATATTATAAAAGTGATCAATGATCAGTGATAAAATATAATACAACGGGGATCCTTTTTATTTTATTTCTCTGTTAGGACGTATCTAAACTTGAAAAAAAAATTACTGAAATTTATTCCAGAACGTGTTACCCTATTAAAAATGGATTCGTTATGGATTTTGAAACTATTTATATACACTGATAAATATACACTCTTATTTCATTTCTTTTCTAAAGAAATATTTCTATAATGGCGGCCATATTTCATCAAACAAGTTTTTCGAGTCGTATTACAATTATCGTCGAACATGAGGTGATTTCTTGGGTCACATCTTGGGTGCAATGAACCGGAGCTCTATTCAGTTGACGCTAGCTGTTTTTACTTAAGTTTAAGTACAGGTCGTCAAGAAAATCTACAACTAAAATCCGTAATACGTTTAGGTAAAGCCGTTGACACACCATCATAACTGATGCAAGAAAATGCATTATATTTTGAGGGAAGATGCAAAAATGCAATAACATAAGGCATGTTCGACTAAAAAAAATATATATGTATCACCAACGACATATAGGCCACACTGTGATTGTAGAAATATTTTTTTAAAATGTATCTCAAGACACCCTACAATTAATGTATACATTTTTTTTTTCATATCTTGTATAATAAGGGATATATTGGGCTTTATTGATTTTTTACGAAAATTCGACAAAAGTTATATACCAAACGATAAACTCTATAGCGAAGACTACTGCCAAGCATCAGAGAAAGTGTCTATTTGAAATGAATTTTCTGGAAACATTTTAGTAAAATGAACGACAGTGACGGTTGAAACTAAGACTTAAGGGTTTGTAAGACATTATTCTTGAGACATTTCCTTTCCATAGCCAGTATTAGATTCAAGTTCTTTGCCTAAATGTTGCCAATTTTGACGTTTTAAATTGTCACTTTGACGTTTTGAGGAAACCCCCAATTAATTTTTCTTTAAATGCCCATAACTTTTTTGTCTTTCGACCTACGACGCTAAATTTTGGTAGGTATTTTACCTATAGGAATGTAAAACGATGTGCTTAATTTGGTTGCCCTTACTTTGTAGAGATATGAATTTTTTTCTAAAACAAACACAATTTTTTTTTCTACGAAAATTCACTAGAAGACATATTTGCTATTAAAAACATTTTAATGAAAACCACTACCATAAGGCACTTGCTGCGTCCAGACTTTTTAACTTTGTAGTGAATTTTCTTTAAAAAATTCACTAATGAGCAGATCCCTAGAACCCATATCTGGGGTCAGCTTCAATTTTTATATGTTTATATATATATATATATATATATATATATATATATATATATATATATATATATATATATATATATATATATATATATATATATATATATATAGCGATCACACCGACAACTCAAAAAATAATGGGTCGATTTTGACTTAATTTGGCGAGTACCTTCCGTTTGCAAGTGGCTTGGATATGTTCGTTAGCAAGGCAAATCAGGGCTGGTTTTCTTGGAAAATTTCGTGTTTTATTTCTGAAAAAAATTATATCTCCAGAAATAACAAAGTAAGGGCAACCAAATTCGGCACTCATGTTTGTAATATATAGGGTGAACCATATACAAAAACTTAAGTTTCTAAGTTAAAAGACAAAAAAGTTATGGGCAGATAAAAAAAATCGGAGTTTTCCTCAAAACGTGAAAGTTGCGATTTTAAACGTCAAAATTGAAAATGCTCAGGCGAAGAACGTGGAACAAATACGGATTATGAAAAGAAAATGTTGCAGGAAGGCTCTTCTATGAACCCTTAGGTTCCAGCTTCAACCATCATTTTGCTAAAATATTTACAGTAAATTCATTTCAAATTCAATTATACCTGATTTATGAACTCGTCAGCGGTCTAGGCAATTTCTCAATGAAAGTTATTCACCAAAAACTGTTGTAGAGAAACATGGTTGCAATAACAGGGCGACATCGCCCTTAAACTGTGATAATGATGATCTATATTACCTTGTAAGTTAAAGAACAAATACAAATGTGTAAATTTTTGACAAAGAAAGCTGCGTCATTATGAGCTGTGTATTGTCAGCTAAACATGAATAATTTTGTAATCTCAGATGACGATGAAAGAGTATGTTTCAGAAATTGTCGAATAAATTTCGCCATATCAAATGTTTTATAGAGGGATAAGCGGATTATAGCCGTAAATTAGTTTTATGCGCTGGGAAAAGGTACAGAATTAACGCATATATCAACTCTAAATAGTACAGCAAGTTACTGATACATTTCAGTGGATTAGGAGTATTTTCGTGAGACTTTAATCTTTCCGAAATTCCTAAGGCATCCACATTAAGCACATGAAAATGTCTTGGCAAGATGGGAATATGCATTGTAGGATATCAGAATAAACATCTAAGCACTAATAGCGACTTAGTTTAGTTTCAACAATAATAAATTTTAGTATTTATCTTGTTTTGAATCACAGACTTACATAAGAGTAATAAAGACAACGATTATCGCGTTATTATCCACTGGGTCGACTGGATGTCTCTTTCAGGAAAACTCCAGACGTGATTATTTTTGATTATGTTACTCGAGTTACATTTGGGCTTTTTAAACCTTGGCAAGGATTCGAATTCTCTTAAAGTTCGTATATACTCTACTTTATTCACAGGACAAAGAGAACGCTAAGCTATAGTTTCTTAGATCTTTTTGCATATAAAAATTAACTCCTTTTACACAAACGGCGTTCACAGTTGCTGAATACAGCATGACAATTCAGTGTCTTAGTCAAGTTCACAGTAAGTGGAAATCTAAATACATTCATCAAAGGTCTGGACGAAGCAAGTGCGTTATGGTAGTGATATTTCATAGAAATGTTTTTAACAACTAATATGTCTCCTTTTCATGAAAGCCACAAATTTTGTAGACAATTTAACCTTCTTAGTAGAAATAGCGTACCATATTCCATCAAAATAATTTTATTGTTTGAAAAGCACAAAATTTTTCCAAAAAGAACCTTAAAATGATCTAGAAAAAAACAGGTCCGATTTTTCTGGCGAACGAATCTCTTCGAGCAATTTACGCACCTTCCAAAATATGATTATTCACAAACAACTTTTTTACCAAAACTCAATAAGTTATGCTTACATGAATATTTGCAAAAAATTTCTTTCACGAAAATTATGTTTTACAAAAATTGCAAAATATTTTTTACAATAATTATAATATTAAATTAATTAATAATATTAAACATTAGTTAATAATTACCAACAAAACTAGCAAAAGTCTTTTAGGAAAACACAGAAAAAATTCTGCGAAAACGGACTAAATAATTTCCACCCACAATTTGTTAAAAAAAATGCGTCACAATTAAATTATATATCTGTAAGTAATTAACTAAGTGAATATTGGAAACTGTGATGAGCACTGATAAGTACACTTGGATAAGCCAAATTAGCGCAACACATCTTTTTAAAGACCTAACGATCGTTTCACTAACAAAGTTAGCGTCAACAAGGATGAATTCTAACTAATTTCTTCTATCAAACCATCTACTTATATTGATTCTTAGGTAAAAAAACGATACCCAGAAGGAGATCTAAATCGCAGGCACATTTTCTGTGTATTGTATCTGTATTGCTGGACGAGGTTATTGAACTTATTTTATTACTTTACCTGAAAGGTTTCGGAAAGTTGATTTGATGCAAAGACAGAGCGAAAAAAGAAGGCTTGAGATCAGTGGCGCTGCTTGATTTAAGGAACTTTTATTTTTTATTGCTCTAGAAATATAAATACTTTCCTACGTACCAAGCATCACTTTCTGTCTAATATTTTTGATAAGTTTCAGATTATCCTTATCAATGTGGTGGCTATTATCCCAAATATGTTGTGCCACGCATGACTTGTCTATACTATCGTATCTCAAATGTGCAGGATTTTCACGAAATTAAGTCTCTATTTTTTATTTTTATTTCAACAACACACCATGAGGGCTTACAGCCTAAGTACTAGCGTGGGTGTCGACAAGGAGGAAAGAAGCAACTTGGTAATTCTGGATTTGAAGTTTTGGAGGTTCGGAGGAGAATGAAAAATATGTGCCGGCAAGGAGTTCCACAACTGGGAAGTCCTCGGGACAAAAGAGCGGGCATAACAAGATATTCTATGTCTGGTGACCTGGACAGTAAAAGGGTGCATTAGCTCTGTTCCCCTGGTAGATCTGTTGGGGGCAGCAGGTGGAGGAACTTTGTAAGAACGCTTCTCTGAGCAGTGCCCGTGCAGATATCTATAAAAGAGAAAGAGGTCATCAACGGCACGTCGGTGGGCAAGGGATTGCAGCCTTTGGGTGAGGCTAGGGTCACCGATGAGACATATAGCTATCTTCTGAAATGAGTCCAGGATAGCGTGTGTAGAAGCGTCAGCGGTACCCCAGATGCGGGAGCAGATTATCTGGTGAAAAGTATTGGCGTGCCCGGAAAAGGAAACCTAATTTCTTAGCAGCCGCTTCTGCAATTGATGTGACATGTTGGTGCCAGTTGAAATTTCGATCCACAGAAATGCCAACAAGCGAAAAGGACTCATTACTTTGAATAACTTGCTTGTTCATTGTGATGGGTCTAGGGCTGGTGTATCTCTTATGAGATAGAAAGCAAGACTGCGGTTTGGTGGAGTTGAATTGTACAAGATTTTCACTTCCCCAGTCTAATATTTTTTGGAGATCCACAGAGACAAAACCCTCCATGAGTCTGTTATCCTCATCTAATTGCACTAAAGAGACAGGCTTAGAATATTGAATATTTGAGTGGAGGGTGCTGTCGTTCGCGTAACTGTAAACTGGGTTGCATGTGCTAGAGAGGAGGTCAGTGGAGAAGAACCAAAGTAGGGGCTAAAGCTGAACCGTGAGAGACTCCTGCATTAATTGGATACAGTTTAGAGGAATGGACATCTACGACAACAGAAGTGCTCCGGTTGGAGGGGAAATTTACTGTCCAGGTGCAGAGTTTTGGTGGTAGGCCATAGGCTGGAAGTTTATTAAGTAGCGCTGCGTGCCAGACCTGGTCGAATGCTTTGGATATGGCTATAGCGAAAACCTGCGATTCACCGTGTACTTCCATCGACTTGTTCACAGGAATGGGTGAAAAGGATAGGAGGTCGGCAGTTGATCTGCGCTGACGGAACTCATACTGTCTGTCGTGGATTAGACTCTATTTTTCAAGAAATTTTAGTAATGGTTCTCTTGGTCTACCCAACGTATTTAAGATTACAACCTTTAGAACCTGTCTCATAGATACCCGACATTTCAGTGACTCTTTATCTCTTTATCTTTCATATTACCTAACAAATTTCTTAAATTATTTTTTGTCGAAAAACTTAGCAGCAAATCGGCTTGCTTAAAAATGCTCTCAAGACCCCTTGTGATACGCGGTTCATAAGGTAGGCAAACAAATTTTTCCTCTTTTTTATCTTTCCTGAATGTCGTGCACTCCGTTAACATTTTCTTTGTTCTGTGTCTATTAATCAAGGTAAGGAACTTTATTGCTAACTTCTAATTCGTGGGAAAATTTTATTGAATCAAATTGACAAATCCTTTATCAAAATCGTCTACCTCGCATATATTTGTGTTAAGCACTACCGAAATATCGTCCACATAACGAAATCATATTCTAGGAAAATACTCACTTTTATTTTTTAAATCTGTCTCAAATCTACTCATGAAAAGGTCTGCAATGAACGGAGACACTGGGTTGCCAATTGCCGTGCCTTCAGTTTGTTCAAAACACTCATCGCTAAATTGAAAAATATTTTGTTTTATACAAAGGCTTGTTAAAGTTTAATATTCTTTGAAAACCTCTTGACATGTGTTGTTTAATTTTAACAACTCTTCTAAATTCGTTAGCGTTTGTTTTGTGCGCACGCTAGGAAAAAAGACGCGACATCAAATGATCTTAAAATCTCGCCATTCTACCAATTTAACATCTTTAAATATATTAATGGATTCAAGTGAATTTGCCACTGAATACAGAGCCTTGGTGGTTCAGGAACCGAAGGATACCGGGTTCGATTCCAGGGTTCTCCTTTCACTTTTTCAGTACAAACTGTATAATTAACATCAACCGAGGTTATAGCATTCTATTTGAGCAGGTTGAATGTCTGCACGTTCCTCCCTTCGGAGGGGGCGTAAAGCCGTCGGTCCCGTGTTCATGCGATGTTGGGCACGTTAAAGATCCCTGCCCTTCTTACAGAAAGGCAGGGGTTCGGCAAAATTTCTAGGACTGTGAGGTGAAACTGCTCCCTGTCGTCGGTGATTGGCCATAGTCGCGGAAATAGGCCGACGTTAAAGAAACAAGAACACGAACATACACGACACTGAATAACGATTTTGTTTAATAGGCAAGCTTTTAAACACATTTGAGAGCTACTTTGCTAGATTATATGTCAAAGAATCTATAGCCGAAATAATAGGTCACATTGACTTTCCCGGTTTATGAATTTTTGGGAGACAATATTTTTTGGGTTTTTGGGATTTGTAACCTGTAAATGTCTTCCTAAGTCCTTGGTTATAAGAGTTTGAAAACTCCTTGAACTATTTTTTACCTCGTTAGTCATTTTTGGTAGCGGGTTTTTATTTAGTTTTCTATACGGTCTTGTCTGTATTGCATTAATCACCTTCTCTTTTTAATCCTTTTGTCCAAGATCACTACCTTATTGCTTTTACCTGTCTGAATATAAAAACAGTCCTTCGGTCGCAATCGTTTACCTATTTTCATTTGCTTAGAATTTTTGTTTTTAGTGAACCTATTTTCTTTCAGATTTTTGAATCCTCTAATGACGCTAACTTTGTTAGTGAAGCAGTCGTCAGGTCTTTCAAAAGATGCATTGTGGTAATTTGCGTTCTCCGAGTGTACTTATTGTAAGAAATTTAAATTGAAAAAAAGCCTTTCACGGAAAATTTAATCAGTGGAAGTAAAGAGAAATATAAGTGAGAGAATAGTGATATTTCCTTATGACAAGCTAACACAAATAACATTATTTAAGCCTGTCATTTTGAGGTGTTATTTGACATTTATTATTTACAAATTATTTATGACCTTTTTGTACCAAAGTTACAGTGGCGTCTCCTGACCAAAATGTTCGGGTGTGCGGTAACGAGTTGCTGTTTTAAAAATTATTAACACTAAATGTACATATATATATATATATATATATATATATATATATATATATATATATATATATATATATATATATATATATATATATATATATATATATATATATATATATATTCGACCTATATGGGAATGAGACGTAGATAAATAAATTAATTTTCCACTGCAACACTAACAAATTAAAAAGTCACTTAAAACTTTAAAACACGAAAAGAACATGGAATTATTATCAAGCTCTTCTCTTCACACAAATTTGTGTTAGCGTTAGCACTGTCCGGAACGTGGTGAAAACTGTAAACATTAAAAGTAGTTCAATGTTAATATGGTACTAAATAATAAAATGTGTAAAAATCCTGGATGCAGCAAGTGCGTTATGGTAGTGAATTTTCATAGAAATGATCTGGCACAAAATATTTTATTATAACTTTTTTATCTTGCAACATAAAAATCTAAGTTTTCGTGTATAGTTTAATTTTTATATCGTAAACCTACCTACCAAATTTGGTTATCTTATCTTTTTTATTTTTTGAGATACAAATTTTTTTCGAATAAAAACTCAAAATTTTTCCGGAAAACCTCGTCCGATTTTCCTGACTAACGAAATTATCCAATACATTTACAGAAGGAAGGTACATGCCAAATTTTATCAAAATCGGCCGATTATATTTTGAGTTATCGGTGTGATACCTATGTATATATATATATATATATATATATATATATATATATATATATATATATATATATATATATATATATATATATATATATATATATATATATATATATATATATATATATATATATATATAGTTTATAGTTTATTGTTATATAAATAGTACAAAGCATCTTACAAATAAGTCTAAACTTGTGGCTGCAAATGATACAATTTTGACTAAATTTTAATCTAAATGTCAATTGTTCTAAAGTTCTGTCATCTGATTTCTAATCTCCAAAATTACCTCACCTCATTATGTACCATTACAATTTCTAGAAATATGGATGGTACTTGAAATCAGTTTCTTCATTTTAATCAAAAATTTCTATATTTTAAAACTTGACTCAAATTAAATTCTTATATATAAAAATTGAAACTGACCCCGGATATGGGTTCTAGGGGTCCTAGTTCGCGCTCATTTGCAAACAATTTTTCAAAATTCAAAAGTCGAGATCTCCCGATTAGTGAATCTTTTCTACGAAAATTTACTAAAATGTATTATAGTCTTTGATTTTAGAATACTGTGATGTTTGTAAATAATGCTATCACAACGTTTGTTAAACCGGCGTTCCATTCATTTGTCTTGAGTGGTATTTTTACCGCTCACTGCAGTGTTAAAACGAATGGTATTTCCTTACTATTTTAAACATATGGGTGGGGGACTGTATTGTATACCAATACAGCTCTGTCGAGTGAAGTTGTTCGGAAATAACAACGCACACCTAACCCGAATTCATTCCCAGTTGCTATTGACCTACTCATATTTCCGAATGAAGACGTGGTGCCGACTTCATTCTAAGTCACTATTAACCGACTATTTATGAAATCAAATAAGTAAATTAAATCGATTGTCATAACATATGTAGTGTATTAAGACTAAGGGAAAAAGAAATAAAATATATTTAACTGTGCACATTTTAATTATATTTTAGGGTGTGCGGCGCACACCTAGCTCACTAGGAGAAATCGCCACTGCAAAGTTAGTTTAAATATTTTAATAGTTTTCCATCAAAAATTTACTAAAAGATCACATAATCCAATAAGTTATTAGAATTAAATAAAAGACTGAAAGGGAATGAAACTGATCGTTAAATGAATCATGGTATACAATTTTAAACGGAAATATTTAAAAAGCTAGAGTCTTTAGGTATATAAAGTGTTATACATAAATTGAAGGAGAGGACAATGCCACCAATTCTGCCTTCTTTCTGAACGGCACTGTAAATCGTCATAATTGCCGATTCTAGTCAAATAAAAACCATCGTGTTTTTCATGAAGTCCACACTCAAACTACACAAAAAATTAATGCTTGGGCGGGTATTTTTGGTGATCACATCATTTAACCCATCTTCATAGCAGACACTTTAACAGGAGAACGGTATTTGAAAATATTGAAATACTTTGTTTACGCTATGCTAATTGACATCGTTGAGAGAGGTTGATGAGATATACTCGGAACAAAATTTATTTTTTCAACAAAATGGTGCTCCACCGCATTATCCCGTTACTGTTGGGGAGTCCTTGTATAGGTAGAAAAGATGATGTAGAATGACCAGCCCGATTTCCAGACCTGTCCCCTTAGACTTTTTTGTGGGGCATTTAAAATCAAAAGTTTATGCTACGGAGTGCGATTGACTGGAAGAGATACGTGAGAGCTTTATTGATGAATGCCGGAGAATTATTCCTGGAATGCTTGCAAATGTTAGGCAAACATTTGAACAAAATTTATACAATTGTATGGAAGTTGGTGGCAATTTGAACATCTATTGGATTAAAGTTTGATTCGTTGGTTTGTTGATTTAATAGTATTACTTATTACTACTTTCAACATTTACTTCAATACTATGCTAAGTTGTTAAGTGAAACGATTTAGTTTTTAGTGATTTATTTAAAATTTCTTGTAATTCACCCGACTTTTAAATTTTGAAAAAATTTCGATAACTAAAAAAATAACGGGCCGATTTTGATTAAACTTGGTGAATATCTTCCCTTTGCAAGTGGCTAGGACAAGTTTGTTATCCAAGAAAATCGGCGCTGGTTTTCCCAAAAAATTTTGTCTTTTATTTCGAAAAAAAAATATCTCCGAAAATAACAAAGTAAGGACAACCAAATTTGGTTTGTAGGTTTATATCATTATGGGTAAATTAGGCACCAAAATCTAGCTCTGTATGTTAAAAGACAAGAAGTTATAGGCATTTAAAGAAAAATAAAATGGGGTTTTCCCCAAAACGTCAAAGTCGTGATTTAAAACGTCGAAATTGGCAACATTTAGGCAAAGAACCTGAAAATAATACGTGCAATGGGAAGAAAATGTCTCAAGAAGAATGTTTTACAAAGCTTGAAGTCTTACTTTCAACCGTCATTGCCCTTATTTTACTAAAATATTTCCAGAAAAGTTATTTCAAATAGACACTTTCTCTGATGCTGTAGAATTTATAGTTTAATGGTATATAATTTATGTCGAATTTTCGTAATAAATCAATAAAGTACAATATATCCGTTATTATACAAGATACGAAAAATAAATGTATACATCAATTATAGGGTGTTGTGAGCTACATCTTCAAAAATTATTTTCACAATCACAGGCTGGCCCATAAGTCATTGGTGATACAAATTTTCATTTTTTTAAATCGAATGTTATTGCATTTTTGAATTTTCCATCGAAATATAATGCATGTTTGTAAGATAAGAAATTGGGGACGCAGCAAGTGGGTTATCGTAGCGAATTTTCATTAAATGCTTCAAATTTGAATATATCTCAATTTGCTATTAACCTATAAGGTTGACCAAGAAAACAGTTTTTTCGGGAACACTTTAAGTTTACTGTCAGAAATGTTTGTACATTTTCAACCAATAAAGTTATTTTAATAAAATATGGCACATTGTTTCTACTATATTGGTTATACTGGTAACCAAATTTGATGCCTGCTTTCTTAAAAAGCACACATATTTGCTAAAAACATTTTAATGCAAATTCACTACCATAACGCACTTGCTGCGTGCAGCTTTTTTAATTTCTCTGAAAATTGATTAGTGATATTTCAAAATTCCATATCTTCTAAACGAATAGCCCTAATTTGAAAAAAAAACAATGTATAGTGAATCAAAAGCCCTTTTCAACGAGTTACACATGAGTCTTATTCCCATTTGAAAAATTTAAGCGATGATATCTCCGCTTAGGAGGGTAAATTTTGGGCTATACTTTCTATATCTCTTCACTAATAGACTTTACATTCAATAAATATGTAAGCTAGAAATCTGTTTTGAACTGACAATTACAACAGCACTGATGCTCAAATGGTAGCGTCTGCTCTTCTGGGGTAATAGGCTACAACAGTAATTTCCTGGATGGCTAGGAACTGCAGCGAAAATTTGATTAACGGAATGTCAATATTTCAGAGGATGATTTCTCACTACCCCGCCTCTAGCAATTTACAACTAGAAATATAAAAGCATTAGGTTGTCTCCACACATCAAAGGATTTTTTTAGTTTGAATGTCGTTATGTGTAACAGCAAGCTAGGGTGCACAAGCGTTATTACATTTTTAACAGGACTTTTTGATCTAGCTGGATAACGAGCCAAGCGCTTGTTGCAAAGAGATTTTTTAACGAGGAATAGTGTGCCAACAAAATAAAGGTACATTGCAGTAGCAAGGGCATGCGGTGTCGACTAAGCATTAGGTTTGGAAACTAATCTCTTAAACCTGAATAAATTGCTATTTCGATATGACCGAAACAATAACTTACATAAGTTATTGCTTATTTTTACATGGCAGAAAACATTTCGGGACGCAGCAAGTACTTTATGATAGCGAATTTTTATTAAATGCTTCAAATTTGAATTACCCAATTTTCTTTAAGCCTAGAAATTTCAATTTTGGTATATAGTAAGATCATTACCAGAGCAACGTACCTGACAAATTTTATCAAAATAACCTTGTTTTTTTGAGATCGATTTTTTTTCCATTATTTTTTTTAAAGACTGAATGGATCAGGCTTGCTAACCAACCTCTCTGTGGCCTTGACAAAATGAAGATATGTGCCGAGTGCCAAGTGCCAAGTTTCGTCCAAAGTAGTTTAGTATTTTTTGAGTTATCGCTCGGGAAGATATATATATATATATATATATATATATATATATATATATATATATATATATATATATATATATATATATATATATATATATATATATATATATATATATATATGGGAAAATAAGGTTCACTTACTTCAACGATCCCTATACCTAGCTATTACGGTTTCCCAGAGATCTTGATTTTTCGACGATACCAAAATAGTGCTGCAAATTGAATCACAATTTTCACATAGCTGTGATAATCTACTCTCAGAAGGACATTTTAGTGAAATGAATTTAGCGTCCATGACTTGACCACAAAGAAAATATTCATATTCCTGTACCCATAACCTTCTTAAACATTATATTACTCGAGTTTTAATAAAAAGATGTCAATTTTCACCAAATTATCGCTCATTTATCCTCTACCCCCTGGAGCGATTTTACCCAAAAACAGTTCGAAGCATCTCCTTGTCGGATGCTAACACGATACCAAATTTAAAGATCATATCTCAATGCGTTCGAACGTTATTGCGCCTACTAACAGACAGACGTACAGACCGACAGGCCGACCTACCGGTAGACGGACAGATAGAAAGAACGTTCTAGAATCAAGTTTTCTATATGTTTTGAGACTTTTTACGTCGTTTCAGAAGAAACAATTCCTAAATTTCTGTAACCGATATTCTACCCCCAAGCATCCAACCCTTAATTTAATTTCAGCAGAGAAAACCAGATATTTGGTGAAATTAAAAGGTGTCTAATAAAAAAAGACATAAAACGTTGCATTACTCGAATTTTAACGAAAAAATGTCAAATTTCACCAAATCATCACCCATTCGAGCCCTACCCCCTGGAGCGATTTTACCCCAAAACAATTAGAACCGTTCGTTTGTGCTGAGCTTATTGTGTACCAAACTTAAAGACGATATCTCAATTCGTTCTAAAGTTATCCTGGCTACAAACAGACAGACATACAGACCGACAGACCGACAGACCGACAGATCGACAGATCTACAGACCACAGAACGACACACCCACAAGAAGTTCTCGTTCCCAAATGATGTTTTCTATATGGTTTGGCACTTTTACAACGATTAAGCGTAAAAAAAAATTGTCCCCGATGCCATACTTCCACACGTATTGACGGTGTGGAAGTAAAATTAAAGTTAAGTTTGTACAAAAAACAAAGACGAAAAGCCAAGACATATTATATTTGATAATCCATTGTTACATAGCCTGTGTAGTATCGACAAATACAATATCTAACTGCAAACTGACTGATGAAATACCCTAAGTATTTTTGACCTATCGTGAATCGAATGCTCCTCTTCAATTATATTATTATTACTATTTCTACAACTTTTATTAATTAATAGTTGACCCGACAGACGTTGTCCTGTCCAAATTTCAATACATCAAACGACTCTTGCGCACGTAGCGAAATATATCGGAGAAAAAAGCACTGTCAGTTTTTTCCAAATTTCCCAATTTTTCTCTCTCTAAAAACCCTGCGCGGACTATTACAAACATTCTTAAAATAAAATTAGCCAAATTTGGCCAACCGTTCTCAAGTGACGCGCTTACCAACGGACAGCATTTAATTTTTATTTATATAGATTTTACTAGCAATTATTTGAGAAAAACCTGTTCTCATTAAAATTTTCTCCGTAACACGTTTGCTGCTTCTGAATTTTTTTGTTATTAAATTTATCAAATATTAAGATACCTTCTCATAAATATTTAGGGTAATTCACTATTGTTTATATATACGCTGTGTACACGATTAACTTTACTATAAAGTCTTGATTTTGTGTCGAGGTTTCGAGGTACTTTGGATGATATGATTACGGTCCAGAATTTATCGCCCCAGATGGTCATAATGTTTGCCTCGATATCAAATGGGCCATAATTCAAACTGGCTCCCAATTGATGTTGGATATCTCCTATATTTATGAGTGATACATATGTGAATGACTTTTCGTATTATGTGAACATTATATTTAGATTTTGTTGCAAATGTAAATAATTCAGACCGATATACTTTGAAAGAGATTATTATACAGGGTAATGTAAACTCACTGTGTTATGTTTATGGCAAAATATTGATATGTATTCAGGGCATTTAAAGGGTAAATCAAGCAGGCCATTTTATTTAAGACATTTACGCTTACCCTGTTATTTTGTTTGGTATCTTGCTACGAACTCGCTATTTAGTGAATTTTCATTAAGAAAATTCACTAATAGAGAAGTATCGATGGTAAGACTTTCTGGAAATTTATTCAAATGAGCGCAAATTATATATATATATATATATATATATATATATATATATATATATATATATATATATATATATATATATATATATATATATATATATATCGTTACCAAATTTGAACTCAGTTGGTTCAGTAAATCTTGAGTTTTTCGTAAGTAAAAAATAAATTGTCTACGATTTGACCTTAAATTGGGTCTGAATAGATGCCAATGATGTTAGACAAGGTCAGACAGATATATATATATATATATATATATATATATATATATATATATATATATATATATATATATTGGGTTTCCGCTGCCATTACAAACAAAAGCTCCAAGTCAAACTTTGAACGGACAGGCTACAAAATATGTCGCAATTAACCATCAGCGGGGTTGCCACTTGCCACAACTTTTATTTGAATCTGAAGATACTAGGAAAGTGTATAGCAATAAATAAAAATGTAGAGTATAGACCATAAACTCTACTAAAGCTACTGCCAAAGCAGCAAAGCAATAATATACTTGATATGAATTTTATGTAAATATTTTAGAAAAATGAAGGACAATGACGCTTGAAGCTAAAACCTGGGGTTTTGTAAATACACTTCTTGCCACATTTTTTCTACATAGTCCATATTTGTTTTAAGTTCTTTGCCTAAGAGTTACCAATTTTGACGTTTCAAATTGCGACTTTTACGTTTTAAGAAGAAAAAGTATAAAATTTTCACAATACTTTTTCTTGTACCTCTTGATCGTTTTGAGGAGAAAACTTACTCTTTGTCTGTAATATACAATATAGTTGGTTATCCACCCAAAATATTATGTTTTTGTGCGTTTCTCTGGTCATCAATGGCACCGAATTTTTTTTTTGCTTTAAATGCTCATAACTTTTTTTTTTTACCCAAAGTTCTGCATTTTGGTACGTAGGATACCTTTCTTCTTCTCCTACGTACCTAATTTGGTTACTAAAGCTTTTTTATTTCCTGAGATACAAAAAATTGTCCGAAAGAAAACCCCAAATTTTCCCGGAAAAACCGGTCAGATTTTTCTGGATAATAAACATGTTTAAGCCACTTGCAAAAGGAACGCACTCAACAAATATAATAAAAATCGGCCCATTATTTTTTGCGTTATGATATATATATATATATATATATATATATATATATATATATATATATATATATATATATATATATACATATATATATATATATATATATATATATATATATATATATATATATATATATATATATATATATATATATATATATATATATATATATATATATATATATATATATATATATATATAACGTATAAATAAACTGAAACTGACCCTGGATATGTGTTCTAGTGGCCTAATTCGCGCTCATTTGAAGATTTTTTTTCCAAATTTAAAAGCCGCGATCTCCTCATTAGTGAAGTTTTTCTACAAAAATTCACTAAAAATTATACAATCTGATCTAAATACACCCGTAGAGACTTTTTATATGGCTTGAAAGAGACATTTTTCTTTTGCCTGTTGATACCGTAAAAAGCAAAATTGGTTGCAGAGAAAAAAGAAACAAGCACTTGCGAAGCCACAACAAAGGACCATGCGGCTGTATTAAGTATGAAATGGTTTTACCAAGTTAGAGCAATAACAAACAACCACATCAGCTATTCAAATCGAATTAAGTCTTAAAAGTTTTCATCTCCTCTTTAATTAAATTTTTATACAAAAATTCATCGGAATTACACAATTTGATCAGATAACGGTAAAATGAATACTACTACTACTACTACTACTACTACTACTAATAATAATAATAATAGTAATAATAATAATAATAATAATAATAATAATAATAATAATAATAATAATAATAATAATAATAATAATAATAATAATAATAATAATAATAATAATAATAATAATAATAATAATAATAATAATAATTTAATTGTCAAAAACTGCATCACAATCTAAATAATAATTATAAACAAATGAAATGCAAATAAAGTTTCCTCACTTAAGTGTATTTCACTTGTTTGTGAGCACAAATTACAAAAAAAGATACAGCGCCTACAACTAAAAGATACAAAGTTCAAAATGTAAAACTTAAAAACACTTATAAAATATAAAAATAGAAGCAGAAAGCGTAATGTAATAAAAAATAAGGTAAAATGTGACATATAAGTTAGAGTATATAATAAAAAGATGAAATATGCACGCAGCAAAGTACAAAACCTAGATTTGAAAATCACATAACGCAATACCAAATATATAACATAAATAACTTAATATACAATATAAAACACAACGCATCAAACACAAAATTCCCCACAAAAAAGATGAAACGTCATGAATCGCAAGCGGAGGATCCCATAACGTTATAAAAAACACAACAGGGAAATACTATGCAGACATACTGCAATGAAAGTCCATATTCTATTCATTAACTTGCTTATGCCTTTGCCAAACCAGCAATAAAGGCCTTGATTTTATTTTTAAATCTTTGCATGGATGCTATACTTGTTAGTTCCTTTGGTAGAAGGTTATAAATTTCGGGAATATAGTACTACACAGTACAATAACTTGTTCTATTTGTCGAGTCAAATAATTATCATCTGCATATAAAAGGTGGTCAAAAATATGCATATAAAATGGCTGTTTTTCATCTCACTTGTATAAGATTGTCACATTTAGTAGTCGGTATTGTTCATGTGACAAAGTCATGAGCAATCTTGATAATTTACCATTTCAGTGCTCTCAATACGATAATTGCCGAGCGCAACTCTGGCGTAGCTTAAAACAGATCGAAATACAGTTTCCTGTAAAATTGACAACCCTTCTTTGTCTTAACAACTTATATGCATTCAATGTATTAATTACTTTCATTCGTCAATCAAACTCAAGGTTCAGTTATAAAAAGTATTACATACATACTGTGAGACTACTTCTCTGGCTTCACTGTTGGGTTTGGTTTCTGCAAGTGAAGGAAGTAGCCAGCGCGCAAGATAACTGGAACAAGAGGACTTTCTGAATTCTGGATATTCTAGGATGTTCTTCAGGGTTTCTGTAACCGGTTTCACTGCTCTAGGGTGCTGCCAAGAGCAGGGAAAACGGTTACAGAAACGTTGAAGAACATCCTAAAACATCTAGAGTTCAGAAGGTCCTCTTGTTCCAGTTAGCTTACGCGCTGGCTACGGTCTTCACTTACAGAAACCAAACCCAACAGTGAAGCCAGAGAAGTAGTCTCACAGTCTGTATGTAGTATGGACCAGTTTCACCAAGTAAGGGCAACTAGAATCAATGAATATAAAAGTATATTAAGTTTCTTGTCATAATTGTAGTTAAGGAATCCTACTGTTTGTCCTATCGCTTTAAACCCATGTAATTAGGTGTCCAGTCTTGTTTGTCAATTACAAAAATGCCCTGAAGGACACATGGGAGAGCAGAGAGTGTCCCCGTTTATCCTACTAATTTTAAATGTTCCAATTATTTAATAGGCTTAACTCAATCGTTATTTCAACTTTTGTTTATTTTTATTTAATTTTAATGCACTGACAGTTGTGTACGTTACCAATTGCCTTTTCTGTGCAATTAGTGGTCATCAATCTCACGTTAGCCTCGTTCTCTATTACTCACACCATTGTAAAAATTGGTATTGTACTGTTCCATGTTCTATGGCACAACCAAGAAGTCTGTGGCCAATGAACGCCATGCTCAAGGCCAAGATCAAGGCCAATAAACCCAAATCAACCAACCAACCATTATGTTGTGATAAAACGAGAAATTAATTAATACACTTAATTTGTTTCGCTTTTAATCTGTCATATAAAGCAATTGTTCTCGAAAACGGATCAAAATACCGAAATGAAACAAGAATACCTAATTAATTGAAAAGTGATTGCTCTTTCAGGTTTTGAATTAAATTTTATATTAGATACACAGGGTGGAAAGTTATTAACTGTAAATGTGAAAACGAATTAAAACTTCAACTTTCAACACCCTGTATTTCCGAAAATATCAACTTTCGGACAAGCCATGTTTGCGCAAATGGTCACAGTTTGATATGTGGTATCTCCAGCTTTCGGATTTCCCATGATAATGAGTCACCGTGTATGTATACATTTATTATATGTTATTAATTATCTCTGGTATTTTGTATGTATAAGCGTATTGTTAATATAGATTAAGAGTCAAAAACTAATATTTAAATGTTAGTGTATTATTTTTTAGCAATTCACAATGTTTTTATGAAACAATGTTTAATAATTATTATCAAGAATTTATCAGTGGTCTTTAAAACTACCACAACCAAAATACATCGGTGTTTTTCGTAAAATTTACCATTTTTAAAACTTAACGCTTTTGGTTTTACTAATCTATATCAATTTAGGCAAAATGTTAAGCTTAGAAAAAAATAGTATTTTCTTTTTAGTACATTTATAGAAGCGTTGTTTCAAGGTTGTTTTTTTTTGATTATATACACACATCGGAAAAGCTAGAGATATTTTTTAAAATGCACGTATTTTTTCTTGATATGATTTAATAAGAAAACAAAAAATGTATGGTATAAGTAATTGTTTAATATTACATAAAATGAAATGTTTTATTCAAGAAACTTAGAAGATTATTGAAAAAAATCTATATACTGAAAGACAAATTTTAAGAATTTTTCAAAAACTTTTGAGCATATGAGAAAGAAGTCTAATACAAAGTATGACTCCCACGTTGAGTAATTACAGCTCTACGTCTATTGCTCATAGACAAAATGAGATTGTCAAGGTCTCCTTGTAGTAAAGTTGCCCACTCTGCTGTCAGAAGCTCCTGGAATGTAAACGCATTACGGATGTTGCCCATATGTGGAGTAATTTTTCGTTGAAGCATATCCTAGACATGCTCTATCGGATTCAGGTCCGGGAATTGTACTGGCCATGGTAAAACTTCAATTCCCGCGTTATCCAACCAGTTGGTTACGATGCGCGCGGTATGTGGACGAGTATTATGATGCATTAGGCGGAAGTTTTGACCAACAGCGCCTGCAAATGGATGCACGATGGATTGAAGAAAGGTATCCAGATAGAGCTAAGCGGTTAGGAAGCGATTTGGAAAAACAATTTTGGTTCTGCCACCAATTATTCCGCTCCATGCCATTATTGTACCACCTCTGTGTTGGTACACTTCCTGAATATGTTTTAGGCGTTCCGCATTCCCAGATCGTCTCCACACCCTTATTCGACGAGAATCCGGATGGAAACAAACCTAGATTCGTCTGTGAATAAAACTGTAGCCCAGTTATCTGCAATCCAATTTAGATAATTTTGACACCAGTCCAATCTTGCAGCGCGATTGCCTCTGGAAATGGGTGGAAATCTGACTGGACGTCTACTAGATAGGTTTGCTTCATGAAGATGATTTCTTACAGTATTTCGGCTAACGGTTACATTATGCGCCCTTTGCAGAGTCGTAACCAATATAGGTGCCGCAATTGTAGGCTGCCTTCTGGCAGTTAAACATAAAAATCTATCCTGACATGCCGTCGTAGAGTGTCCTCGTCCTGGATGTTGCTCGGACATACTAACAGTTTGCCTAAAACGACTCTATAAACGACTTGTCACACTTTGGGAAACACCCATCCGCTCAGCTACTTCATTATGCCGCATGCCCGCTTGAAGAAGGCCTACCGCTCGTCTAAAGCCAAATGTCGCCGTTCCGTGGTAAAACACAATATTTTAAATGCAGATACTGAACAAAAACTGATTTCGAAACTAAGTTCACCGGTACATATGAAAATTCAACTTTTATGATATATAAGTTTATCAATCTTGATATCATTTTAACTTTTCTTTTACCAACAGATGGTTTTATATTGAGTGATTAATTTAATACATACATCGTGAGTGCAATTTGACCGATTCCAAAATCAATTTGTTCCATTTTTTGTATTATTTAAAAATATATCTAGACTTTCCCGATGTGTGTAATATATATATATATATATATATATATATATATATATATATATATATATATATATATATATATATATATATATATATATATTTATATTTATATATATTTATATGTATATATATATATATATATATATATATATATATATATATATATATATATATATATATATATATATATATATATATGAGCCCAGCTGAAAAAAATGAATATGTCCGCAATATTGGGCGTAGACTGACATGGCATAATTTGTCGTATTTTACTCGTCAAATCATTTCATTTCATACCCATATCGAAGAAGTTGTGAACAAAAAGGTCATCTGCCATCCTGGGGTATCTACCGTATTCGTTTTACGGTTTATCGTATCTTACCCGTCAAATCCTTATACTTTATACTCATGTCAAGGGAATTGTAAACAAACAAGTAAAGTGCATATCTTGGGGCATCCGCCATATTGGATTTAAAATGACATCACATGCTTGATCTATTTTACTAGTCAAACCATTACATTTAATACTTGTGTCAAGGAAGTTGTAAATAAAAAGATAATGAGCCATCTTCGGGCGTTCGTCATTTGAATTTAGAACAATATCAGATGTTGCATTTCTACCGAACTTCTACACGGCTGCCAAATATTAAAACTTTAGCTTAATTAGAACTAGTCAAAATTTTGTTTGAGAAATTTATAAAAAAGTGATTACTAGTCAACACGATTACATGTTGCATTAAAAAGATAATTTGGTTATATTCAACTAACATTATTAAATCTAGTAGAATGACTCACAAACGGTGAATAGGTAATCAGTATTCATTACTAGGTATTGAGGGCCACCTGAACCTCTTATTAAAATTGAAATAGAAAATTTTCTGTCATATGAGGTAATAAAATATAACTTATTAGCCGTTTCCGCTTAAATATATAACAGGCAATGAAAATCCCAATAAAAAAAATACTTCGTTGAGTTATGCCTTGTAAGTAATTAAATTTATCAAAGCATACACTGCCCTTCTCAAAATAGAAACGCTGTTGGTAATATAGAGACTTCATAATGCTTCGTTATCAATTCATGCAATTTCTCTTGATTACAAAGGAATTTAATTGGTTAGAGAATGCTGCTCCTCCCATCTTCTTATTTGTCATGTTTAATTAAATTCGCATATGGACTGGCAATGTCGCTAGGCAGCACTGGAAATCTTTTATAATCAGTATTGCTGAATATAATACGGCAAAATAAACAAAATTCAAAATGATGTTTATATAATGCTTCGGTTAGCTTAAAATCTTAATTTTTAAGGAAAAAAAATATGGTACCTTTGTTTCTTTAGGAACGGGATATTTCTGCAACTATGGCCCATCACCGACGCCAGGAAGCAGTTTTACCTTAGTGTCTTTAAAACTTCGCCGAACGCCTGCTTTTATGTACGGAGGGTAGTGATTTTTTAACGCAACCAACATCGCATGGTACACAGGACAGACGGCTTTACGTCTCCTCCGAAGTGTGGAAACTGTTTAACTTGGTTCAACACTATGCGTCAACTTTGATTATAAGATACAGTGTGTAACCGCCAAATAGAATAAATTCGGCATCCAAATTATGGGGCATATTTATTTAAAATCCTGAAAGACACCAATTTTAGATCCAAAAACGACATTCTTCAACGTGAATGTTTCACCCCTACATTGAACCCCCTTCAAGTGATAGTTAGAACCACAAAATTTTCAAATGGAAAGCAGGGGCTTGTGATATCTCATTTTACAGATCTCACCATTCACTATTTAAAAATTCTTTTAAAATTTATCGCAAAAATTAACAATAAAAAAGAGATTCATGTGACTTGCGAAGTGAGCTAAGACACACAAAAAAATTAGTAATCAATCGCGAGATAAATAGATCACCAACAATAGGCCATTATAACCACGAGTCACCTCCCCATGAACAGGATAGCCGAGTCAGCAGGAAGATGGCAGGCACCTTCAAGTAAGCAGATAGGAAAACTTTGGAAAAGACGGAGTAGACGGAAGATCACAAATGGGGAACAGTGTCGGCCAAACCGAAAGTCAACTCGGGGAAGCAATAGTGCCACGCCTGAGGAATTTGTTATAAATAGACTGCTCGCCTGCGGAGAGTTGTTCATTCTTGTTCCCTAGTTAGACTCTACACATCGTGTGCTAAACCTTTTTCATATCACACTTATGTTGATATTCATATTTGTCTTTATCTTTATATTGCAATTTTTGTATTAAGTATTAATTGTGTAAAGTATTAAATAAATTGTTTTACAAATTCAAACGCCTTAACCGTGAAGTTAAGTCGCGTTTCTTTCTTGATAATGAGAAAGCAATCAAAAACAATTTCAGTGTCCCTTTTGGACGGTATTAATTAAATGTAAGTTATCAACATTCTTCATAGTTGGAAATGTTAGTTTTGTTTAAAAGGCCTAAGCAACTTGCTGTGTGATTTTAACCGCATGACATGTTACCTCCTTCAAATAAAATAACTTTTTACCATCAATATGATGCAAAGTATTATGTAGTAAGCGGAAAACCTGTTATCCAAAGATTGACCTCAACTGGATCTGAATCCGGTTGGTAGTGAGGTCACCATTAGCTGTTGAACTCTAACCTAATGTATCTATCTATCAGATTTTATTATTTGGAAGATGAGAAACACCGGTAGGGTCACAAGATGTTAAGAAATAAAGCTTACTACTTACCTAGCTCTGAGTTGTTCTGTCATAGTTCCCATATTTGTTGGATCCCCTGATCAGAACCTGGTTATTTTTAAAACTGTAGTAGATATCTCGGAAAAAGGTAGTCAGAATTATCTATTGAGTCGCAGCCAAATATGAGAAGTATTGGTTAGGAATTACTTTTCAATTAAACAGATATGTTAATGTAACAAAGTATTAAATTTATTCATATAAATTAAATTTGGAATAGCAAGCAAAATTAAATAAACATGGTTGGTAAATCTAAAATGAACATTAATCATACACAAATAAAAATCAATTAAACAGCAAGAACTTCAAGAAAAGAAATTATCATTTCACATACATATGACAAAATAATAAGTTAAAAATGATTGTATGTCACTAAAATATTGACATTAGCTACTTGAGGTATATTAAAAGTCAGATGTTGTATTTTACAGCTCAAAAGCAAACACAAATTATTAGGTAAATTACTTGACGTTTGTCAATCAGTTCGGTTAGTTTTTTAATTAGTTAACTGGCCACTTCCTTGAGTGAGGCTCCATAAAGAAAATATTCCTACGTGAAATTTTTACATTAATTATTAAAAATAAAAGATATTAAAAAGAATGTAAAGGTTAGATATTTTACAAACGAAATTTGCTAATTACAATTTCAAGAAATGTGTATTTAAATTCACAAAATTGACAAAATTCCAAGATTAAACAGGAAATTTACAGTTATCCTTAGAGCACATCGCTGACACTATTTTGGTTCAAGTTGATTACGCTATTTTAAAAGTTCAAGTTGTAATGGTTCAAATAATAGATTGATGCTTGAGAAATTCTGCTGGTTTATAGAGATAGGATTTATTTCGACTCACCAAGTCCTCCTGCATTGAGTTACTTGATGACCCTAGGAAGATGCTTCCCAACTGGGATCAGTTATCAGTGCCTGACATAAGCTCACAAACTTCAGTAAGAGAGGGAATCCTGGAGAGAATGATTGGTACTTCCCATTAGCGGTTATTGGGCCGGTGGATCTTGCTGCTCCAATACTGGGAGGTGGTTTGTTCCCTATGTCGATACGCTGAATTACTGCGATGAAAACTTTTCAAACGACAATTAAAACATAAATTGGCTGAAGTGGAATTTACTGCCAATTGACTCAAAATTCGTTAACACTCAGAAACTCTTTCTGATTAACGTAAGAAATACACCAGGTCGGAAACAAAGGATCACGGTTAACTCGCGTTTTTATGCTAAAGACGATGTTTATTTCAATTCAAAAGCCGCTCAAATGACTTTAAACAATCACTGACAATTATTATTAGATAGTATAGAGAACAGAAAGGTTTTTATCGCCCATTTTTAAGATACAGTTTAACCACCGCAATTGAAAGGTGTTTACGCGGTAACGTGCCAGTGTCGACTCCTCTCGAGCTAACGTCTGTTCTTCCCGAGATTCAAATTCCCTTCCCCTTAATACCTACGTCCCTCGCCTATAGTTCAGGACTTCCAAGGTTAATTTCATGACAGAGTTGCAGATACATTCTCGACTCCTCCTTAACATTTAAAATAGACTCGTACCTTACCTAACGAATTTTCAATAAGGTGAAGTAATAATTTGTTCTAGAACATTCTCAACGGATCTTTTGTTTACTTAAACGCCCTTCCAGGAAAATGCGATACATCATTTACTAACAAAGCTCTATTGCGTCTTGAGATATTTCAATTTTAACGTACACATTTAAAATGCAGTACGGTGTTCAGGGTAGTTAAACATTGGCGACTTTTCATCAAATAATTTTTGAAAACCAAAACTTGAAGCATTTAATATCGATAGGGTTTTTTGGTCATTATTTAGATACCTGGGGGCTTTCTAAATGTTTTTAAACCAACCGTGATTCCAGGTAAAAAGTGAATCGTTACAGACAGTAGTTGTCAATTGTTAACTGCAATTCAGAAACAAGGCTTATTTAACAAAAATCCATTAAATAACCAGTCTACAGATGATCGGTTTCGGAAATAAAACACGATTACAGATCGACACTTCTTTTCATATTTATAATTTCTTTCCGGGTAATTTTACAACTAGATAAATTTTGACGAATATAAATACAAATATTGCTAATGCTAGAAATTCATTCTTTTTTATTTTTAAACTTCTTTTGCAGTTTTGCAGATGCGTCGTAATTTATCATTTTGCAGAATCTCGTGATATAAGTATTTTTCTTCGAAAAAAAATGGGGAATCATCTGGTTACAGTTCCATTTCTATAGAATAGAATATAGGAGCTGAAGAGGATAAAACGATTGTCATTTTTATGAGTCCAAAGTCCTGCCGAACTATACAAATGCGAACAACACTCATTTGGTAAAAGAAGTGAGCGGTTTGATTTCCGATGTGGTGAATTTCTATGCTGCTTCCATAATATCATTCATTTCTCTCGAGCTATATCCGTTCTATATATTGTTCCCGCCTACAGCGGCCCGTTTTCTGCTCTTCGGATTTGTTTCATGCTAAACAAAAAATTCTCTGTTTTCACGCCTTGAATATCTAGAACATCCACTTCATGCGAAAGAATTCCAAGAGAGGAGATACAATTCTTACCAAATGAGTTCTCCTAAATGTCCAGAGAAACTTCTTTGCGTATAATTAATGTGCTAAAGTATTTAAATTTGTTTCAAAAATATACTTAACTGTATATAGTGATTTTCAGCTGTGAGACCAGACCTACCAAGATGTGTAATCAAACCTAGTAAATATAAATACAACTATTAAAGCTACTTTTCAGGGATAGCATTATTTTGCGCTGCCTTTGTTAAAACTATAGAGCAGCTAGTTCATCATTTTAGTTTTTTGCGCCTCCTGAACCTACTCTGCTAGCATTATGTTCTCTCGGTTTTGGGTACCGTACTTTTACATATTCCAATAAGAAAAAGTCTAACAGCGTACGATCGGGTGATTGTACTGGCCATTCATAACGAACCTCGCCGCCCTGGAAACCGATTTGGAAATATTAGGTACTGCCGGACACTGAGCTGGTGCTCCATTCTGCTTAGATCCTCTTACATTCGCTTCGGTTTTTTCGATCAGTTTTTTTTCGATATAAGTTTGCCATGATTTTGGTATGTAAGGAAAAATTGTACACGTTACTTATAGGGTGTCTTGAGCTGCATCTGATAAAATTATTTTGCCAATCACAGGGCTGGCCCATAAGTCGTTGTGGATACCTACAATTTTTTCTAACATTCCTTGTTGCATTTGTGCATTTTTATTCGAAATATAAGACATGTTTGTACAAAATAGAGACTCAATAAGTGCGTTTTGGTAGGGAATTTTGATGAAATGCTTCCAAATCCAATAACTCAATTTGCTATTAACTTAAGGTTCGCCGGCTAGGAAACGAGTTTTCTCGGAAACATTTTAGGTATATTTTCGGAAATTTTTTCACATTTTCAGACAATAAGTTATTTTGATGAAATATGGTACATTGTTTCTACTATATAGGTTAGACTGGTGACCAAATTGATGCCTGCTTGCATTAAAGAGACATATTTGCTATTAAACATATTTGTATGAAAATTCACTTCCATTAGGCACTTGCTGCGTCCAGACTTTTTTTATTTATCGTTGGAGTACACACACACACAAAAACACACACACACATATATATATATATATATATATATATATATATATATATATATATATATATATATATATATATATATGTGTGTGTTTTTGTGTGTGTGTGTACTACATATATATATATATATATATATATATATATATATATATATATATATATATATATATATATATATATATATGTATTTATGTATGTACGTATAATATATAAATTCAAACGAACCTTGGATATGGGTTCTAGGGGATCTAGTCGGCGCTCATTTAAAAAAAAAATCCGAAAGTCACACCATCGTTACCTTGAATTTTCTTAATAAAATTCGCTAAAGCGCGGATTTTAGGCAATAAACTTTGCATGATGTGTGCCTAACAGGCCCCTATAATTCTGTGTCAATAGCTGTCCTTCATTTGACTATATATGTATTTGCAGAAAATTTATGTGAAATAGACCTTTTTTGGGATATTGTAGCAGCAGTTTGAATTATAAAATTTTTGATCTACGGTGTTATAATTTTTTATTTGGCAAAATAATTTTTTAACAATTCGTCTCTTTCGTTTATAAATAAATAAAAGTCTGGACGCAGCAAGAAAGCAGGCATCAAATTTGGTGACCAGTATAACCTATATAGTAAAAACAATGTGCCATGTTTCATCAAAATCACTTTATTGTTTCAAAATCTACAAAAAATTCCGAAAGTAAACTTAAAGTGTTCCTGAAAAAACTCGTTTCTTGGTCAACCTTATAGATTAATAGCAAACTGAGCTATTCAAATATGAACCATTTGATCAAAATTCGCCACCATAACGCACTTGCTATGTTCAGAATTTATTTTCTTACAAACATGCATTATATTTCGAGGGAAAATGCAAAAATGCAATAACATCAGGCATGTTTGATTAAAAAAAAGAAAATTTGTATCACCAACGACTTATGGGCCACCCTGTGATTGTAGAAATAATTTTTTAAGATGTGGCCCAAGACAGCCTATAATTAATGTATACAATTTTTTTTCATATCTTGTGTAATAAGGGATATATTGAGCTTTATAGATATTTTACGAAAATTCGACAAGTTATATACCATTAAACGATAAACTTATAGCTAAGGATACTGCCAAGCATCAGAGAAAGGGTCTATTTGAAATGAATTTTCTGGAAAGATTTTAGTAAAATGAAGGACAATGACGGTTGAAACTAAGAGTTTGTAAAACATTCTCCTTGAGACATTTTCTTTCCATAATTCGTATTAGATTTAAGTTCTTTGCCTAAATATTGCCAATTTTGACGTTTTAAATCGCAACTTTGACGTTTTGAGGAAAACCCCAATTTATTTTTCTTTAAATGCATATAACTTTTTTTCTCTTTTGACCTACAGAGCTCAATTTTGGCAGGTCACTTACCTATAACGATGTAAATCGGCGCACCAAATTTTGTTGCCATTACTTTGTTAATTCCGGAGATATAGATTTTTTTCGAAAGAACACACAAAATTTTCTGGGAAAACCTGGGCCGATTTTCCTGGGTAACGACATTATCCAATCCACCTGCAAAAGAAAGGTATTCATATATATATATATATATATATATATATATATATATATATATATATATATATATATATATATATATATATATATATATATATATATAACATATAGAAATTGAAACTGACCCCGGATATGTATTCTGGGGGGCCTAATTAGCGCTCATTTGAAGAAATTTTCTCAAAATTCAAAAGTCGAGATCCCCTCCTTAGTGAATTTTTTTAAGAAAATTCACTAAAAATAAATCCATAAACCGACAAACCATAATATAGAATTGATACTAATATAATTCGGATGCAGCAAGTACGTTATGGTAGCTCATTTACAGTTTTTTTCAAATTTTAATAAACTAGTTTTCTGTCAATCAGTAGAACCAACTTTGAAATGTAAGATAAAGACGACATGTTACGGAATTTGATAAAATAATTTTTGTTTCTTTTCGCAAATATCTTTTTTTTTCTCTTTATTTGGCAACTTAGAGTACACTTGAAAAAAGTTATTTAAAAACTTGATATCCTATTGGGTATTTTTGCATGTCGAAAAACGAATATTATCTTTTATGGAGTAGGTATTCGCATTTTGATTGGATCCTTGAAATGAGATTTCGTCCCCTACATACTTGCAAATTTAGATGTCACATAAATTGTATCTCGGAGTATATTTCCAACAAAGTGGAAAATTTGCCTTCAGTCTGGTGAACTTAGCAAATTGAAGTGCATACAGTTTACCCATGTAAAAGTATAACTAAAATAATATTAAGGATTCGTCCTCAATTGCATTCAACATAACCTGCTCCAACGAACTTTATCCAATTTGATATGATTTAATAAAAGCGAATAGAAGAGGGTGTTGAAATTTCTCAATATCTCTGGATTATTGCCGGGCCATTCGGGTGTGTAACATACATACCATAAAAACACAAGTTCATTGCATATGGGAAGAGGCTGATAGGAACTATGAAATTGAAATGACAGCTGCTTCCATTATTCATGAAACGTACACTAAAAAATAAATGTGGTGCCATAAAAATATCGGCTCTCATAACTTTAGATCTAAACACTAAACAAGATTGATTTTGTTCGAATATTCGATAAAGTTTATCCGTCAAACTATCAAAGTAAAAAAATCTGCGTAAGAGGCTAAGAAAGTCTGCCCGTGTGTACCCAGTTTCCAGCCAGTCTATCGAAAGGAGACTGTTAGATGGCGGCAAACTACTTGGCAAAAGGGAGGAACAATAAAGGGGATTGGGTGCACAACAGCGATAAGAATTCTTAAAGATTTATTGCACAATCTTATAAATACAAACGTTACAACTTATCAGAAAGAAATTCGGAAGAGCTTTGAAAACCATTACGAGTACCAAATGCGGACGCTAATAAATTAGCGACTCTGCTAATAGAGATGTCACTAGAGCATTAGAGAGCCATCCGCGTTGCTAGATATATGGAATCTGGTCTTTTAATGCAATTGTTTGCGAGAAAAAAGGCGTCACCGCAAGTATTAACAGCGGCGCTGTAAGACCAAAATAAAGGACTGGCGTTATAGAGGTGTGAGCGGGTTCAGGTTGTAGGGCGCTCAACAAGGCAGGAAAAACCAATCAGCACTCGAGTGATAAGTAATTCGACGTCGTTAACAAGAAGTTTGATTTAGAGAAACCCGTCTAATGCGTTTGGACAGGAGGATATCGAAAATCAATATAATGATTTGTATTTCAGTCCGAAGCTTTTTATAATTTGTAGACGGAAATAATCGTCATAAAGATTCCGATAAAAAGGGTATTATTTATTTGATGGTGGAAAAAACTATATTTTGTTTTGGTATTACTTTCCGGCATCTTGTTACAATATATATATATATATATATATATATATATATATATATATATATATATATATATATATATATATATATATATATATATATATATATAAAGGAAATATAAAAAAGCAGGTCTGTTTTGTTTTCGCTGCGCCACTCTGAAGGTGAACACTTTAAAGCTAATAAAATTATCTTTTTGACAAAGTATCATTTTTATTGAATTTTCTTTTTAAAAAAATTCACTATTGGGGAGATCCCGACTTTTGAATTTTAAAAAAATTTCTCCAAATGAGCGCTAACTAGGCCCCCTAGAACACATATCCGGTGTCAGTTTCAATTTTTATATCTTTATATATATATATATATATATATATATATATATATATATATATATATATATATATATATATATATATATATATATATATATATATATATATCAAACCGATAACTCAAAAAAGAGGCCGATTTTGATTAAATTTGGTGAATACCTTCCTTTTGCAAGTGGCTTGGACAGATTCGTGAGCCAGGATAATCGGACCAGGTTTTACTGGAAAATTTTGTGTTTTCTTTCGAAAAAAGTTATATCTCCGGAAATAACAAAGTAAGGGCAAACTAATTTGGTACACGGGTTTGTATTATTATAAAAAAATTACCTGCAAAAATCTGGCTCTGTAGGTTGAAAGACAAAAATGTTATAGGCATTTAAAGAAAAATAAATTGAGGTTTTCCTCAAAACGTCAAAATTGGCAACATTTAGGCAAAGAACCTGAGACTAATATAAGCTATGGAAAGAAAATGTCTCAAGAAGAATGTTTTATAAAGCCTGACGTCTTAGATTCAACCGTCATTATGCTTTATTTTCCTAAAATGTTTCCAGAATATTCATTTAAAATAGACCCTTTCTCTGATGCTTGGCAGTAGCATTAGCTATAGAGTTTATCGTTTAATGGTATATAATTTTTGTCGAATTTTAGTAAAAAATCAAGAAAGCTCAATATATCCGTTATTATACAAGATGCGAAAAAAATTGTATACATTAATTATAGGGTGTCTTGAGCTACATCTTAAAAAATATTTCTACAATCATAGGGTGGCCTATAAGTCGTTGAAGATACAAATTTTCTTTTTTTTTTTAAATCGATTTTTTTTTATATATATAAAATTTTCCTCGGACGCCCATGGTTGGTGAGATATTGACCTTGGAAAACTCTTTAATAATTGCAAGAAAAAGCTATATTGCAGTAATGCTCCAACATAGAACAACCAAATTTGGTAGATGGTTTTCCTTTATCAACGTCGTTATTTGGCAAAAATTTGAAGTGAATATAAAGTCATAAGGAATGAATTATGGGTGGGGCATCTTTTAACTGATATGGTTTTTTTAAAGCTGAAACCTAATTAAAATTTATGTCCATCAGTTTTATAGCAAATTAGATTTTGTACTTTTTTCCTCTTGTTAATTTTTCGACAAACTAGCCGTTTTTTTTGAGAAAGTTGAGACTTTTAGAGCGCTTCATAGCAACTACGGGCCTATTTCTCTGCTTTCAGTCGTCTCTAAAGTGATGGAAAAGTATATAAACACCGAATTACTAAATTTCTTGAAAAACAGTCTAATCCACGACAGGCAGCATGAAATCCGTCAGCGCAGATCAACTACCGACCTTCTTTCCTTTGTCACCCAATCTTGGAACTAGTCTATGGAACTACACGGTGAATCCCAGATTGTCGCTCTAGATATATCCAAAGCATTCGACCAGGTCTGGCATGCAGCGCTGCTTAATAAACTTCCCGGCTATGGCCTACCATCAAAACTCTGTACCTGTACAGCAAATTTCCTCTCTAACCGGAGCATTTCTGTTGTTGGATGGCCATTCCTCTAAACGGTATCCAATTAATGCAGGAGTTCCTCAAGGTTCAGCTTTAGCCCCTACTTTGTTTCTTCTCCACATCAATGACCTCCTCTCTAGCACATCCAACCCAGTTCACAGTTACGCGGACGACAGCACCCTCCACTCAAATATACAATATTCTACGCCTGTCACTTTAGCCCAATTAAATCAGGATCGCAGACTCATGGAGGGTCCTGTCTCCGTGGATCTTCAAAAAATAGTAGATTGGGGAAGTAGAAGTCTTGTACAATTCAACCTCACCAAATCTCAGTCTTGCTTTCTTTCTCATAAGAGATACACCAGCCCTAGACCCATCACAATGAACAACCAAGTTATTCAAAGTAATGAGTCCTTTTCACTTGTTGGCATTTCTGTCGATCGAAATCTCAATTGGCACCAACATGTCACATCAATTACAGAAGTGGCTGCTAAGAAATTAGGTTTCCTCTTTCGGGCACGCAAATATTTTTCACCAGCTAATCTCCATACTTTATATACTTCACAAATAAGGCCTAACCTCGAATACTGCTTCCACATGTGGGGTGCCGCTTCCGCTTCTACACTCGCTATCCTGGACTCCATTCAGAAGAGAGCTATACGTCTCATTGGTGACCCTACCCTCACCCAAAGGCTGCCATCCCTTGCCCACTGACGTGCCGTTGGTGACCTCTGTCTCTCTTTTATAGACATCTGCACGGGCACTGCTCAGAGGAGCTTTCTTCCATAGTTCCTCCACCTGCCGCCCCCAACAGATCTACCAGGGAAACAGAGCGAATGCACCCTTTTACTGTCCAGGTCACCAGTCATAGAACACCTTGTTATGCCTGCTCTTTTGTCCCGAGGACTTCCAAGTTGTGGAATTCCTTGCCGGCACATGTTTTTCCTTCTCCCCCGAACCTCCAAACCTTCAAGCCCAGAATTAACAAGTTGCCTCTTTCCTCCTTGTCAACACCCACGGTACGATAGTATTTAGGTTGTAAGCCCTCGTGGTGTGTTGTTGAAATTAATATTTAAAAAAAAAATGCGTGTAGAGGACTTCAAAATACGCCGATTCTTTTTTTATATAAAATTTTCCTCGAACGCTCATGGTTGGTGAGATGTTGACCTCGGAAAACTCTTTAATAATTACAAGAAAAAGCAATATTGCAGCAATGCCCCAACATAGGACAACCAAATTTGGTAGATGGTTTTCCTTTATCAACGCCGTTATTTGACAAAAATTGGAAGTGAATATAAAGTCATAAGTGGTGAGTTATGGGTGGGGCACCTTTTAACTGACATGTTTTTTTTAAGCTGTAACCTAATTAAAATTTAAGTCCATCAGTTTTATAGCAAAATAAATTTTGTACTTTTTTTCTTCTTGTTAATTTTTCGACAAAACACCCGTTTTTTGAGACAGTTGAGACTTTTAGAGTTGACATCAAACAAAATTATGCCCCTGAAGACATTATTAAACATTAACATATATGAAAATTAAGAAACGGCATAAAAAATAATAAATAAAAAAATAATAAAAAAACATCAAAGATATTGTTCAAAATGACTTCCATTTTCTCTTTTTCATAAAAATGCTGGAGGGCCCGTTCAAGACTTTAATAAAGTCTTCCAGGACATAATTTTATCTTGATCTCAGCTCTAGAAATCTCACTTTTGTCAAAAACGGTTGGTTTGTTGAAAAAATGAAAATCGGAGAAAAAGATATAAAACTGAATTTTATATAAAACAGATGAACTTAGACTTTTCAAAAAACTATATCATTTGTGTGTGTGTGTGTGTGTCCAACCGATAGCTAAAGAGGTTATTAACCGATTTTGAAAAAACTCAACAAAAATCTTTCTTTTATTAATAGCTTGGACGAGTTTGTTAGCCAGCCCTATCGGAACAATTTTTCTAAAAGAACATCTCAAAAATATCAGAGTGCTTTTGATAAGATTTGTTTGATATATTGCACTGGTAAATACCTTACTAAGTGCTAAAATTTAAGTTTCCAGGCTTATAGAAAATTGACCTATACAAATTTGAAGCATTAAATATAAATTCGCTACCATAACGCACTCGCTGCGTCCCGAATTTTTATTATGAGTATATAGGTTATTGAAATGATAGGTCACCAGCTAATTATCTTTGAAATAATTGACTTGATTATAGTTACAGGAGAATACATAGAGGTTAATTAACGGGTGCATGGGCTTGAGATTACCTCAAAATGGAATCAGTTGATAGGAGCAAGCTGTCTCTATCAAGGCTGCGCCACACATCAGTATTCTGTGTATACAGACAGACTATTGCTGAACACAATTTATTATTTATTTTGCTTACGTGTACACATTCTTGCTACATCTTATGAAAAATATCTCCGTTGAATGATTTATGAGCAAAATATGCATGCATAAGATAACGTGAAAGCAATGTTCTAGAAACAAAAGATTTTGTTAGTTTGTTTTTTCTCTGAAACTTTCATAGAACAATTTTATTTTTCAACGAACCAATTTGGTTAAATGTGTGTTTCCGAGAGCTCCCTTTTGTGAGACAATTTCGCAATTTAAAGCATATGTACTGACTTTAAAAAAAAAGCCGAACACCCAGTAAGAGTAGATCAATGTTAATAAAATTCATACATAACATGTTTTTTGTCAAACTTAAAAATAGTTACTGTTAGGGCGTCTCGTCTGGAGGATTAGACCTCTCAAATTTACATATTTCTCAGTAGACTTCATTGTTATGATATTTACCATCTGTACAATGGAATTTTAAACATGGTTAGGAATAACTCACAAGGGTCATTTCTTGTTTACAATTGGCAACACGTCTGCTACCCAGGTAGATAGCGTAGGCAAATTCAATATTCATTCAAAGCAGTTATTCTTTAGACTCGACTCAAGCAACACTCACTATAAATAACAAAGTTATTTATAGTGAGTGGGGTTCCGCCGCGATTTCTTATGCATTCGAAAGCTCTTCGAAGCATGTCTGAGATTAAAGTGTTTATGATATCCCGAGGAATGTCTTCTCAGGCTTCCTGAATTCGGTAGCGAAGGTCAGCTAAGTTATTTTATGGTTGAAATAATTACCCAGTCGATTACCAATCATATCCCAAACATGTTCGATTGTTGACAAGTCTGGTAAGCGAGAAGGCAATGGAAACAGGGTCGCGTTATTTTGTTTTAAGGACCTTGTAGTAACCGTGATGTATGAGGACGGGCGTTGTCTTGTTAAAAAAGTGGTTAAATTAACCCTCGTATGTATGGCAGTGCAATATGCTGCAGTACGTTTCGTATGTAAGCATTTATTCAAATTTCTGTCAATTAAAACTAGAGGTGACCTGCTACCGTATGTTATCACACTCCATACCACCATCACCCGTGTAAGGTTCGTATGCCGTTCCACAGCAAATTCTAAGTTTTTACGTTATCCATATAATCGCCTTCCTCTTCTGCGACTATCGTGCACCCAAAGATAGAATCGTGACTCGTCATAGAACACCACACCGTTCCATTCACCATCCCAATTTATTATGTCGTTACACCACTCAAGCCAAGCAGCGCGATGTCACAGACCACCCGGACCAACACTGTAACACTGTTAACACACGACATCCTATGCGGGCAAAAATTTGTCTGATAGAAAAACCGGCTTTCCGCATATTAACAATTCCCCCTTTTCGAATTCACTGAAATGATTGCATTTGTTTCGTAAGCGGCGCGACTTACTAAATTGAGCTTAAATCGCTACGAAATATTGCTTCAGACTGAAGGAAACGCAAATTATAAGAGATATTTTTTTAATAACCAAAAATTAAGATGTGTACAGTGTATATGTGTTAAAATTTCTTGTCCATGTTGTTATCATTTCTTATCAGAGACAAAACAGAGCAGTATAGAAAATTTCATTGCAATTGGTCGACTCTTATCGGGTGTTCGGATTTGTTGGAAAGCCAGTATACCTAGATTTAGATAACATTTCTAATAAGGAGTATTCTGAGAAAAGACATTACAGGTTGCTGATTTCAGAATATTTTAGTATAAAAAATTAGCTTAAAACAATTACCACTTTAATACTGACCTGACCTGACCTGACCTGACCTGACCTGACCTGACCTGACCTGACCTGACCTGACCTGACCTGACCTGACCTGACCTGACCTGACCTGCTACCGTATGTTATCACACTCCATACCACCATCACCCGTGTAAGGTTCGTATGCCGTTCTACAGCAAATTATAAGTTTTTACGTTATCCATATAATCGCCTTACTCTTCTGCGACCATCGTGCACCCAAAGATAGAATCGTGACTCGTCATAGAACACCACACCGTTCCATTCACCATCCCAATTTAATATGTCGTTACACCACTCGAGCCAAGCAGCGCGATGTCACAGACCACCCGGACCAACACTGTAACACTGTTAACACACGACGTCCTATGCGGGCAAAAATTTGTCTGATAGAAAAACCGGCTTTCCGCATATTAACAATTCCCCCTTTTCGAATTCACTTAAATGATTGCATTTGTTTCGTAAGCGGCGCGACTTACTAAATTGAGCTTAAATCGCTACGAAATATTGCTTCAGATTGAAGGAAACGCAAATTATAAGAGATATTTTTTTAATAACCAAAAATTAAGATGTGTACAGTGTATACGTGTTAAAATTTTTTGTCCATGTTGTTATCATTTCTTATCAGAGACAAAACAGAGCAGTATAGAAAATTTCATTGCAATTGGTCGACTGTTATCGGGTGTTCGGATTTGTTGGAAAGCCAGTATACTTAGATTTAGATAACATTTCTAATAAGGAGTATTCTGAGAAAATACATTACAGGTTGCTGATTTCAGAAAATTTTAGTATAAAAAATTAGCTTACAACAATTACCACTTTAATACTGTAAAAGCCCCACTATAAATAACACAAACCCAAAGAGACAGCAACTGTATTTACTTAAATGAAGTACGTATTTAAATCACAAAAGCGTAAGGTATATATATATATATATATATATATATATATATATATATATATATATATATATATATATATATATATATATATATATACAGGGTGACTGGTAAGTAGTTGCATTCCTTTGAGACAGTGATACTACATCTCTTGTGCAACATAATAAACCATATATCACATTATACAAAGTCCTCTGGTTTTCGAGTATTTCACTGTTAATGATTTTTCGAAAATTTATCATATGTTGATAATAATATTGAAATTTTAGAAGAAGTGGTAGCATTTCCTCTTTTTTTTCAGATAGTGTAGACATTAGCTCACGCTATGCAGTCATTACTATGTTAAACAGGGTAATAGTAAAGAAATGTGAGGGCAAAAATTATCAGTATCGTGAAAAAATTCAAATCAATTTAACATTTCAAGGACGTTTATTTTGAAAATTTGATAACAAAAGAGTGCTACAAATACTGCAAAAAACTTCGCCGGTCGTCTAGCTTTCTAATGATGTACGACTTGTTAATTGTCTTCTAGTGAGATAGCTATCTCGCATGCAATTTTGCGACATAGGTACATCTTATTTATTCGCCATAAACATAGTTTGCAAGTGAAGGATTTAGTTTGCAAGTGATTTAAGGTTGCTATCGAAATAATAGCAAAATGTCAATTATAATTTACCGAGACATTTGCCACATTTGATTGTTAACGCGTGTGGTAATTAAATTGTAGCTTACGTGAAAAAGTTGTTTGAATGATGATGGCAACATTTACGAATGCTCAATATGCAGATATTTTATTCCCTTACGGTTTCTGTAATGTAAATGCGGCTGGAGCTCAACATGAATATTTATGGTGCGTTCCAGATAGGCGCGTACCTCATTCCACAGTATTTGGAAGAACATACAGACGGATTCACGAAACTGGCTCTGTTAATGAAATTCATGGCGAGGTTTTAACCTCGAAGCTCAATTCTAGGGCATATGAGGAAAGATTTGACTCTTTAGAAGAAGATACCACGACAAGCACTAGGAAATATTCATCTTCTCTGGGCGTCTCGTAGTGGAAAGTATGGCCAGTTCTGTATCGGAAAGGACAGCACCCTTACCATTATACGCCAGTTCAAACATTGCAGCTAGATGATCCAACAAGAAGGCTCCAATTTTGCAATTTCCTGTTGAACGTTGGTAATGAAAATAGAAATTTCCTGCCTAGAATTCTGTTCACTAAAGAAGGAATATTCAATTGTCATAATTTTTATTATTGGTCTATAGAGAACCCCAGATGAACTAAGGTAACAAGTTATCAAAGACGATTCAGTGTGAATATTTGGATTAGTGTGATTTGTAACAAGCTGGTAGGTCCGAATTTCTTTTCAGAGAACCTAAATGGTGAAGATTATGAAAATTTCTTATCACATGATCTTGTGAATTTAGTGGATGACGTACCACTAGTAAACAGATGTGATATGATTTTCCAGCAAGACGGGTGTCCGGCACACTATTGTTGCAACGTGATGGCGCTATTAGGAGTCCAGATTTAACTCCAATAGATTTCTATGTATGAGGTCATATGAAACAAATCGTTTATGAAGTGGAGATTCACACACGAGAGCAATTGATTTACTGTTTATTCTACAATAAATGTCCAAAATAATTTTCCTTTACTTTAATACATTTGTGTATTCTTTGACTAAAGAACAGCCTAACGTTAAGGGGGAAACTCCCAAGTGTTCCAAATCCTCTGCCATAATTATTTTTGTATATTAACTACTTTGCCACCCACAAGTAATTTAATATATCCCTATACAGAAAGAGTTAAAATCTAGACTTAGAACTGGCCAAAGTACCTGGCTCTCAAGACTAATCCAGCGATCAGGAGATTGTTTATTTAGGTATTCTCTGACAGATCTGGAAAAATGTGCTGGAGCTTCGTAATGCATGAACAACATGTTTTGTTTTAGCTGTAAGGGAAGGTCATTCAAAGATTCGGGAAACTGAATTTGTAGAAAGTCAGACGCAGATTGCCGTTTAAATTTGGTGGTAGTTCGAATGGACTTAAACATAATTGACAATAAGGCTACACCTAACATTAATTTTGAATTCGTGTTAGAAATAACGTTCGGATTATAAGTGCGGATTTTCTAACGCCCACACATGTCTGATTCTAAAATTGAAGGCGTCTATACGTTTGAACTTGCTTTATATGTAAACAATATTTGGTTTTAAAACATCAAATCGGCATTTTGTTGATTACGACAGAAACAAGATAATTCCCGTCTGCCTGTAAAATCAACATCCAACAGACTCTGCACAGTTTGTGGTACTAAGTGCTCGAACACTGCATGAATGGGTTTCATGGGGTGCTTAGAAATCGGTACGATTTCCCTGGCAGATTATTGCTGTGAATATAGTTGGTCCACTAGTTCGCTCGTCAAAAGGCAATGATTATTTGTTGATAGTGGCCGACTGGTTCACGAAATATACCTTTTTATTTCCAATTCGTGAAGCTACATCTTCGCCCATTATAAAATTTCTTGAAAATCAGATTTTCCTTGTTTTCGGCTCAACGAAGATTATAATCTGCGCCAACGGTAGTAATTTGCTAGGAAGGCTTTCAAGAAACTTGCGGATGTCTACAAGGTACAGAAGATTTTCTATAACGCCAGATACCACCACCAGAATAATTACTCCTATGCGAAGCGTCATTCAGGGTACTCAAACATTCAGTATGCCATAAATACATTTTATCATGAAGCAACGGGGTACAGTACGACCTAATTCTTCTAATTTTGGTAGAAATGTTACCATTACTGGGAATCGTTATGAAGAAGTTCACTCTAGAAGTGATATTCAGCTTCTTCCAGGAGACCGCAAGGCTTTTTCGGCCGAACTGAAATACCTGGCAGAGATATATGAGGATATGAGACATAAGCTGAATGTAACTTACCAGAGAAATGCTTTCTCTTAAAAATGTTACAGGCAGTTGAGTTGCTGGCTGCAGGTTTCATAGCAATACATCTTGTGATTACCACAGGATTGTCAGCTACGCGGACCAAAACTTATTTGATCTGATCAGGAGTTATATCGGGCGCCCCGCTGAACCTCGTTTGGGAAGAAACGAACCTTTTTCTGCTAATCAATCGGGAAGGTTTTTGACATTTTTAAAATCCCGTTGTCTTCTATTTGGATATGGTTCCAGATATATTGGATGTCCTCTCGTCTATTATCTTCCTGCGTATATATGCTTACAATATCCCTCATCTCCTTTTTAGAAAACAAATTACGTCTCGGTATTTTGCACTTAATGTATAATAAAAAAAAATCGCAATGATTTCAACGATAGAAATTGTTGACATACAACGAGAAAGTTTGCCATTCACTAAATTACTACTTGGAATATCCATCGTTCATAACTGAGATATGTAGGTACTCGATTTAGTGGCATTGGACACTTTAAACGCGATTATGTCAAACACGGTTACTCCTATCGAGGTTAAAATTAGATATACCTTTCTTTATGTAGAAAAGGTAGGAGATTTGTTTCCTTTACAAATTGAATCTATATACAGAGGGACAGAAAAGTTCCTGCTGTTTAAAAGAACATTATTTGACGTAGGTGGCGCCATTTATGATCGATGTCAAAACTACGCCCCAATTTGAGTTTTCCGCTTCAATTAACTCAATAATCTCAAATTTCACGCAGTTGTCTCGATTTATTCAGTTATCATGGCGAAAAATAAAATTTTCGAATTAAACATTCATACCCTGTATATTAATTATTATCAATCTTTCGATATAGTGTACCGCGAAGTTTTTAGACAGAGGCTGTAACGTTCAAAAGTGCTTTTAACCAAAATTTAAAAGGTCGCAGGCTGATTTAAAATATGTTGTTATTGCTGGACAAAGAGTATACGCAAATTTATTTAATACAGTATATTTAAATAAAATTTAACAGTGAATAAATAGTACTTACTTCCCTAAAAATAATACTGTTCATAGAGCCATCAGCTTTTTGGACATCTGTTCAATATTCGTACACTTCAACTCATTTTCAATTTTTATATGTTTATATAATATATATATATATATATATATATATATATATATATATATATATATATATATATATATATATATATATATATATATATATATATATATATATATATATATCACACCGATATCTCAAAAAATAATAAAATAATGGGCCGATTTTGATTACATTTGTTGAATACCTTCCTTTGGCAAGTGGCTTGGATAAATTCGTTGGTCAGGAAAATTGGCTCAGGTTTTCCCGGAACATTTTGTGTTTCATTTAGAAAAAAATTCATACCTCCGGAAATAACAAAGTAAGGGCAACCAAATTTGGTGCGCGAGTTTATATCATTATAAGTAAAGAACCTGAAACTATTAGGAGCTATGGAAAGAAAATGTCTCAAGAAGAATGTTTTACAAAGCCTGAAGTCTTAGATTCAACCGTCATTGTCCTTCATTTTACTAAAATGTTTCCAGAAAATTCATTTCGAGTAGACCCTTTCGCTGATGCTTTGGCAGTAGCCTAAGCTATAGAGTTTATTGTTTAATGGTATATAATTTTTGTCGAATTTTCGTCAAATCAATAACGTTCAATATACCCGTTACAAGATAAGCATAAAATTGTATACATTAATTATAGGTGTCTTGAGCTAGAGCTTAAAGAAAAATTCTACAATCACAGGGTGGCTCCTAGGTCGTTGGTGATACAAATTATCTTTTTTTTAAATCGAACACGCCTTATTAGATTTTTGCATTTTCCATCGAAATATAATGCATGTTTGTAAGAAAAGCAGGTGCGTTATGGTAGCGCATTTTCATTAAATGCTTCAAATTTGAATAGATCAATTTGCTATTAACCTATAAGGTTTACCAATACCCCAGTTTTTTCGGGAACACCTTAAGTTTACTTTCGGAAATTTTTGTACATTTTCAAACAATAAAGTTATTTTGATGAGACATGCCACATTGTTTCTACTATATAGGTTATACTGGTAGCCAAATTTGATGCCTGCTTTCTTTAAAAAAAACACACATATTTGCTATTAAAAACATTTTTATGAAAATCCACTACCATAACGCACTTGCTGCGTTCAGACTTTTTCTTGTTACTATAGTGAATCATCAGACAGGGTACTTTGCTAGTCCCTGGATATTGTTAAAAAGGGTTATCTACTGAAATAGCTTGGCAAAAAAAGTGACTTTAAACGTCAAAATTAGTCACCTTTAGGCAAATAACCTGAAACCAATACGGACTATGTACAGAAAATATCGCAAGGAGCGTGTTTAGCAAACTCTTAAGTTTAAGTTTCGATACTGAAAAGATTTTTTTGAAAGGGCGCGAGCTAGGCTAGGGGTCAGTTTTAGTTTTGATCTGTTAACATATATACTGGGTGACGCATTTTTATGGTAAGGCTCAATCGCGTTATTATACAAGATACAAGGAAAAAATGTAGCAGTTAATTATAGGGTGTCTTGAGCTGCATCTACTAAAATTATTTCGACAATGATATGCTGGCCCATAAGTCGTTGGTAACACAAATTTTCTTTTTTTAAACCAGACGCTACTTATATTGTTGCATTTTTGCATTTTGTATCGAATTATAACGTACGTTTGTAACAAAAAAAAAATTGATAGCGTTCATCGCTTTCAAGCTATTTCAAGTGTTTCATATTTTTGGCAAAGTCCCATAAAAATGATAGATTCACACAAGTTTTCGTCTAAAATATGGGGGTTGCGTATAGAAAAAAAATCAGGATGTTCGTAAATTATTTTTTTTTCAAATTTGCATGCAATTTTTCTTATTTCTTCTAAAAGCTTTTTGTGAACATTTATATCTTGGCAGGTGAGTAAATAGCTTGTAGAGTTCTTTTAGGGAACATCTTAGGTTTATTTTTGGGCAATGTTTGTACTTCTTCAACCAATAAAATTACTTCGATGAAATATGGCAAATTGTTTCTACTATGGGTATAGGTTATACTGGTAACAAAATTAGAAACAATTTTTTCTAGCGACGCTGATAACAAAGTGTTACTATTTGTGGTGTTTTTTTTAAATTTCACTAATGAGATCCCGCTTTTGAATTTTGAAAACAATTCTTCAAACGAGCGCCAACCAGGGACCCATGTCCAGGATCGGTCTCAATTTATATACACACACGCATATATATATATATATATATATATATATATATATATATATATATATATATATATATATATATATATATATATATATATATATATATCTTTGGAATAATAAAAGTAAGGGCAACCAAATTTGGTACACGTGTTTGTATTATAAAGGGTGAACCACGCACCAAAATTTAGGTCTGTATGTTTAAGTAAATAAAGTTATAGGCATTTAAAGAAACAAGATTTAGGGTTTGCTCAAAACTTCAAAGTCGCGATTTGAAATGTCAAAAATGCCATAATTTAGGCAAAAACCTGAAACAAATACGGGTTATGTAAAGAAAATATCGAAGAAGAGCGTTCTGCAAACCATTAAGTTTCAGTTTCAACCGTCACTGTGGTTTATTTTATTAAAATGTTTCCAGAAAATTCATTTCAAATGGGGCTTATCTCTGATGCTTCGGCAGTAGTTTTAGTTATGTTTATGGTTTAACTCTATAATTTTAAGCTAATTCTCGTAGAAAAAGTTCGTTAATGAAGAGACCGAGACTTTCAAATTTTAAAGAGATTTCTGCAAGTGAATGCAAACTAGGACCCTTAGAATCCATATCTGTGTTTAGTTTCATATATACAGGTGGACACATTTCTACGGTACTAAATGTAATTGTTATTATACAATATGCGAGAAAAAATTGCATACGTTAATTATGGGGTGTCTTGAGCTGCGTGTTATAAAATTATTTTACAGTCGCAGGGTGACCCATATGTCGTCGGTGATATCTACATTTTTTTTTACAACATCACTTATATTGTTGAGTTTTTGCATTTTTTATCGAAATATGATGCATGTGTGTAGTAAAAGAAATCGAAATGCAGTAGTTCGTTTTAGTAGCGAAATTTCATTAAATGCTACAAAGTTCAATAACTAAATTTGCTATTAACCTAATGTTCGTTGGCTACGAAACCAGTTTTCTCGGAAACATTTAAAGTTTATTTTCGGATTTTTTTTTAAATTTTTAAACAATAACCGATTTTGAGAAAATATGGTACATTGCTTCTACTATAAAAGTTATACCGGTAGCCAAATTGATGCATGGTTGTATTAAAGAGACATCTTTGCTTTTAAAAACATTTTTATGAAAAGCCACTTCCATAACGCACTTCTGCTTTCAGGCTTCTTTTTTTTAAGATTCGCAAGGTACAGGAAGCTCTATTTGATTGAGCCAAATTTTAAATTTTAAATCACTATGAATAAAGAAACACATCTGTTAACTTTTTCAAGGCAATGCGTCGGGTACTTTTCTAGATATCAAAAAAACTCGATCGTCAATTTTTCACTTTCACCCTGTATATCTTTTCATGTTGAACTTTTCATTTAGGTAAATGGAAATATCTTGATTTCAAGAATTTTCTGTTTCTACGTGTGTGTATCCATTTTTTTGGATCATTCTGTATGTAATTTAATTTTAAATATCAAACGTCCTACTTCGCGTTTATATGGCAAACTTCTTTGTAACTCTCAGAGACTTATGTTTCAATGAGAAACTAAAACAATTTTGTGCTTGTTACACCATTTCAAAGATCAAAATTGGAGTATGTGTATAGTATTAACCCCTCACGATTTTTAGCGGTTTTAATGAAAGCACCTTAATGTATACGGATCAGTTGGCGATTGTCTCTGTAATTAACATTATATAGGCTATTGTTCGTTGGCTTTAATAGATTTTAATAGCGTTGATGTCGGATTACTAGAATCCTATACGAGCACGGGGACCAATCAATGGCGTGGAATAACGGGTACATTAAATTTACATGACATTCATTAATTAGTTCCCACATGTTCAAACCGAGTCTTGCCCGCAAAAAAAGGCGCAATGCATTTGTCGTTAAACATGGAAAGGGAATTCTGTTACATGGTGCAAATTGATGTGCTCAAATTGATCCGCCAGTCTCCCATGAATCCTGGATAGTCAGTAAGGTCATTGACTAAGCATGATTTTTGTATCTATTTTATTTTGTTAGAATGTGTATATTGTAATAATAAAATATTTTTTTCAACTTACATCAAAAATTGTGTTTACAAAAACACGTTTAACACTCTCAACGCCAAGTGTATTATATATGATACACCTACGTACCCACACCACAGGCCAGGTGTATCATAAATGATACACCAAGTAGTCATACGTTTAGAGTGGCGATGTTTCGAAACTAATACACGTATACGTAAATTTACAGCATAAAAATATAGACCTGGCCTGGCAATTTAAAACTTCTTTGCGAACTCTGGCCTCCTATTTAAGTAATCTCTGCGATCAGTATTATTATCAGCGAAATACAAAAAGTGTATTTCCAAGTGTAATGTTGAATTAAACGAGAATTAAAGGCAATTAAAAAGTGGTACATTTACTGAATTTTATTGTAATTTATTATAAATGTAATTGTAACACTAAAAGTATGTAAAAATTAATGCATTTTATTGAAGAAATCCCTGCATAAAAACGGAGTTCCGTCACAAGTGTCACAAACAGTCCCAACTTGTGATGGCATCTTCTTTTGCCCAGCTATGACTTTAGCATGTTTACCATATCTCCGGTAACATTCTGTACATCGGCCTCTCTTTTTCTGTGGATAAGCTGTAAGATGGTGAGCCTTCCTTTTTGTCGAAGAATTTCTCCGATTTTGAGTGGAGAGCAGAGAACCTACTATCTTCTCTCTAAAGTCTGTTAATGTCAACTTAGTAAGACTAACCATATTGTTTGAGTACAAATAGTAAGCATTTACCACTGCAGTGCCCCATATTATTTCTACCATAACTTTTCTATACCAGTTAGTTCATCGACGTAACGATGTATTATAGGATGCCAACTGGTCACTGACGTCGACAGAAAATTTGCCATCATCATAATCGAAGACACATATTGGCTTTGTAACCTGCCTACCAAATTTGGGCGTTACAGTTTTTGTTTCGGATCCATAATGACAAGTTGTAAGCATGAAAACATCTCACTTGTCCTTCCATTTCAGAGTTGTAATTCCTTCCTGAGATTCTTTGGCAATGATGCCAGCCATTTGTAGTTTGGTATTTTTTATTTCGTCTGGAATGATTTTTTTATTTTTTCGCATGGTCTCAACAACATGCGTTTTAGCCGAAAGCACTTTCAGAGCTAAGGGTACACTGGTGTAGGAGGTGTATATATAGTGTCCTTCCTTCATTTAGCAAGTCCTTTGCTAGTTTCATCACAATATTTTAGGAAGCTGAAAACGGACCATCCGTTGAATCTTTGCCAATATGAACAGATAAATTCCATTTAACTGTACAACGTTTGTACAATTAAATTCCGTAACGATGTCGCTTTGTAGGGATGTATTGACGAAAACTAAGTTTTCCTCGTCAGGGAATCATCGTTTTGTCTATACATATTTTCTCTTCTGGTGTATAAGGACTTTGAAAGTTATTTATGAACTTTTGCAGAAAATGTTCTACTTTATGGGGCGATTTTGAGGGACAGCTTCGTAATTGTTAGCGAAATGCTAGAATGTTAGAAGGAGGGCAAACCTGTTTCGAGGCATTACATCTTTAGGCAGGCTGAAATAATATAATTCGCTTTGGCTCCAATAATCGCGTAGCTTTGGAACTTTTACCAGTTCCATCCATCCGATCAAGCAAATGAAACTCCACATTTCTTGTGTATCAGTGGGATTCCACTGATGAAATGTTGAGCTACCTGGCACATTAGTCTTCTTCAAAATCTGTGTGACGCACATATTAGTTTCGTCGACCATAATATTTATGATTTCTGGTGTAGAAAACAATGTAAAGTAGTCAATAGGCTCCGCCATTGCCAGCATATCACTAGCAGTTGGATCCACCCCACCAGCTCCCAAAACCTGAAATTGCTGTTGGTTGCCTACTGGATCTGTCCAGTTCATGACTGGAATGTTGGGGCATTGCCTTGGTGCCGGCTGCTGTGGTGTTAAAGGTCTTGAATCATCTGATGAACCGTGGAGTGGTTCTCCGGATGTTGACGGTACTGCATTTGATACTTCATCATTACTACTGACGTCAGTTGACTCACCTTGAATATAATGCGGATCGGCATCGAAATCGTCTAAATCTTTCTCTTCAGCACTAAGGTATTGATCGTCAGTTGTTTCTAATAGATGCTAGAATAATTGACAAAAAATATGAAAAAACTTCGCAAAAATAAAATATAAATTGTAAATAGCTATTAAAACGAAGCAACTGGGTAGAAACACTCTTGGCCTGTGGGGGTAAAAAAAATTTCGTCTTGGTGTTGAGCGTTTAAAATTCACTAATAGAGAGTTATCGATGGTGAGACCTTTTTTTTTCAAATGAGCGGGAATTAAGACCCCTCCCACCCATTATAGATTTGTATATTTTTTTGATTGTTTAATTAGTTGTATAGTCTTTGGCCTCCCAGCGCTGCGACCATAATGCGTCTTTTCTGCCTGACCATATTTTATAATAGCTGCCCAAAATGGTCAGACTTTTCATATAGTTTAATATTTTTTGTTGGCTTTTTATCCTATTTCCTGAGGTGTTAGAATCACTTCTCCAAGATATTTGAGCCTTTTGCAGAACTGAGCCATGCAGTTGCATAGTATCTGTTCTGATGTTTCTAATGATTTAGTGCAGTGTCTGCAATTTCCACTGTTTGTCTTGCCCATCTTCATAATGCAATACCTTACTGGGGAATGTCCTGTGAGAAATCCCATGATTATTTTGAAATCCCTCCTATTCAATTCAAAAAGCAGTTCAGAGTTTTCTGTTGAATATGGTAATTAATCGTTTTGCCTGCCCTAAGCCTGGCGTTTTCCTCCAGTATGACAGCATTTGGTTCTTCTCCCAAAAAATAAGTTCATTTTTTACATGGCCTTTTGTTAGTACACAATAGGGCTCTGGAACATAGAATGGTGTTGTTGCTGCATTTTTTGCAAGGCTATCTGCTTTCTCGTTTACTTTAATGCCTTGGTGCTTGGTACTCACATTAAAGTTACTTTGTTGTCCGTAGCCAATTGCTTCAATGGCTTTTTGCCATCCCAGGTCAATCTAGACTCGGTTTTGAAAGATCTCAGAGTCTTTAGTACTGCCTAACTGCCTGAGAGAATGTAGATCTCTCCATTTCCGGGTCTTTTTTGTATGCACTTCTGTGCACACAGATCTATAGCATACATTTCTGCTTGGAAGGTGGTGGGAGCGTTTATTAGGAACTAGCGAGTCTAAAGTTACGTCATTTTATTCCCAGTCCTGCTCCCTCCATTTGATTAGACCCATCTGTATACCATACAGACGAGTTGTTTGTCACCCTTTTACTGTCTCTGTCCCATGCTTGGCGGTAATTTATGACTACGTCAAATGGGAGTACAAAGTACAGTTTAGCTGCCATTCTATTTGCTAATTTAGCGAGTAATTTCATAGAGCCATTTCCAGGACCTTCAAGTGGACAAACAAGTCTCCTGGTTTGAAATTATCTGCTTGAAATAGTCTTGAGGCACTTAGTGCTGCTTCCCTTCTCGCGCATATCTGCAGTGGAGTAATGTTTCGCATTGCCTCTATTGCAGCTTTAAGGTATGCTGCCATAGCTCCTGTTATTCCAAGACAGATCAGCCTCTGCAATTTTTGCAATTTGTTTTGTGTTGAGGCTTGTTCCGTCTTTGGCCACCATACCATAGATTCCTATGTGTCCATGGTTTTAACCACAGTTTGGTATATCCAATATACCAACCTGGGATTCAGCCTCTATGTCTTTCCCATGAGTCTACAGTAGGTCTAGATTGACAACTGTGGCTCTCGAAACAGTTTTCCTAAGTATGTGTCCAAGTTTATTTTTTGGTCTAAGAATATCGCTATATATATATATATATATATATATATATATATATATATATATATATATATATATATATATATATATACATATATATATATATGTATATATATATATATATATATATATATATATATATATATATATATATATATATATATATATATATATATATATATATATACAGATATTAAGATTATTACTGGAAACATACACTAGTTACCCTCTTATTTTTATCTGCTTAAGTTGAGCAGGAAAGAACTAAAACTATTGACAGAACCGATGACGGGTCACTGTCATATGAAGATACACTTCTATGCATTGGAGATTGAATCAGAACCAACGTGTAGAGGATGCGGAGAAGAAAAATAATGATAGATGGCATGAAATTAAAAATTTGTAAAGTGGTTGTTTTTCAATTGGAGGATTCAATGCAATGTTCAAAGTAAACTTATTTGTATTACAGTTTTAGATTGATAATAAAGTATATAGCGAAAAGATCAACGTCTAAGGATGACAATAAAGATTTTTTAACAAACTATGGCTTTTATAACGAAAATTTGCGTTTTTGCCACACCATGATTTTACAATTCTTTTGGCACAGAATTTTTTCAAAAAGAATAGATACCCGCGAATAAGTTTTATAAATTTAATTTCTTTTTGATTCCAAATAAAACGTAATATATGATATTACTTAATGTTTTCGTCAAAATAGCTGCCAAAAGTCGCGTCAGTCGCAATCGTGTCTAAATCAGCTGGTTTTTAAGAGGTGACGCCACAAAAATGTAGATTTTACAAATTCAATGATATATGGATAAGTGACTGTCATATTATAAGAATATGAAAAGATACGAAAGAATGAAAGAAATCGGCTCACGCCTCTGTGAAAATAACGTATAAATAGCAATTTGTTTTCTTTATATATATATATATATATATATATATATAAATATATATATATATATTATATATATATATATATATATATATATATATATATATATATATATATATATATATATATATATATATATATATACTTAAAAATAAGACCTCATCTAAAATCGAATCAGTGGAATGTGTTCCAGCGACCGGTGAATTATCAAGTGACAATTCAATTAATTCTGTTATTAGCTATTTGCTTATATTAACATTTAACATACAATATAAAATTTCCTGGTGCAGCAAGTTGCCGTCTCTTTAAGTACAAGGTGATTATTAGCGAATATCCATGGTTCAGTGGTAGAATGCTCGCGTGACGTGGGTAGCCCGGGTACGATTCCAGCCCGACGCATGTAACATTTTGTTTTGTTTCAGTAAGTTTAATAACAATTAGAAATATTGGTGCTCACATGTCCTACGTTTGGACCAATATCTAATTTTTCTTTGAAATGCCTGGAAAACTTTGTCTCCGTGGATTCTAAAATTATAGTCTTCAACAGATATTTTTATTGTTGATAGTAGCAAATATTCATTAAGAAAATTGAGGAATAGAGAATTTGTTTCTAAAACTTTTTTGTTAATTGAAAAACTGGTTTCGATTAGGTCGACTAAAACGAAATTATTCATAAGAAAAAACTACGTACCGCGTTTATAATCTGACAGATGCATTCCTTTTAGTGATTTTTTTTAAGAAAATATTCACTAATGGGGAGATCCCGACTTTTGAATTTTGAAAAATTGTTTGCAAATAAGCGCCAACTTGGACCCCTCGAACCCATATCCGGTGCCAGTTTCATTTTTATATGATATATATATATATATATATATATATATATATATATATATATATATATATATATATATATATATATATATATATCTTTGCTTTTGCAAGTGGCTCGGATAGGTTTTTCTTTCGAACAAAATTTTTATCTCGAAAAATATAAAACGTACGGTAACCAAATTTGGTTTAGGATATAAAACGTAAACTATATACCAAAACTTAGAGTTTTATGTTACAAGAATAAAAAGTTATAAAACAATATTTCTTGCCAGATCATTTTTATCAAAATTCACTGCCATAACGCACTTGCTGCATCCAGACTTTTATTAACATAAACTAAGTTTTTTTCTGGAAAGCTTTTCTAATTTTGATAAAATTTGTAATGCAATTATCTTTTAAAGAGACTTACAACAGCTAGATATGGCAAAATTTAGTATTCTAGTTCTATTCTAGTTGAAAATTGAGCTTTCACCATTTAAAGTTTTTTTGACAAAGAAAAAAAAAACGCTATAATTCTATATTCAAATGGTTTTTATGATAATAAAGAGTTATCGCAAGATTTCTTGAGATGCGCGCGTAGCAGGAACTTCTAAAACCGATCTTCCAGGTCTATTTAAATTGGAAATATTAATTTTGGTAATATGCCGGAAAATTCTTATAAAAATTCACTACCATAACGCACTTGTTGCGTAGAAAATGTTATTTTTAAGTATATATACATCCTAAACAACATAATAAAATTTGCCTAGTGTAGTTGGCTGCCCTCTTAATATTCCCCTTTGTGAGGCTTATATGCTTTTCATAAGAGGATATAAATAATTCTATAAAATTCTTGAGTTCTTTGTAGGTGTGAAAATTTTTAGAAGCTAACACGCGATAATACAAAATGCACCATGCCTTTGCTTGAAGTTATGAACATTGAAATGCCTGAAGACTGCAGCATTGTGTTCCAGACACAATGCAGTCTGGTAGAGCATTTCATATATTCCATATCCCTGGGCATCAGTATTGACAAAGTCTCAGTTTTCACCTATAGGTAAGGTGGAAGTTTGTTCTTTGCATAAAATGTGGTACACATGGAATATTTATGAGGCTTCTTATATCATTTACTCTGCTCTTCAGGTATTGAATTTGAGTTACCTTATATTGGATACGGGCCATCTTGTGGATATGGCTTGAATCCAACATTACTAGACATTGGTAGTTTTTTGTTTTACTTTCTAAGTGGAAAACTTCCCAGATGCAGCAAGTGCATTATCGTACTGAATTTTCATAAGAATTGTACACTATTAGTACATGTTACTAGAATGAACACTTGAAGATTAGATTAGAGGCACCAATACAGGCCCATTTCAAAAAAATTTTCGAAAATGTTACAATCGATATTTCTTTATTATAAAAAAAAAACTAACGAGACGCAACAAGTGCGTTATGGTAGTGAATTTTTATTAAATGTTTCAAATTTCAATAACTCAATTTTCTATAAACTTAGATTGCTTAATTTTTGTATGTAGTAAGGCCTTTTCTAAGGCAAGATATCCACCAAATTTCATTAAAATAACTTTGTAATTTTCGGAGAAAAAAATTTTTTTCGAAAGAAAATTCAAAATTTGAATAACTCAATTTTCTATAAACCTAGAAAGTTTAATTTCGGTACTTATAAGGAAATATATCAGTTAAATTTTATTAGAACAGCTTTGTAATTTTCGGAGAAAAAATTTGTTTTGGAAGAAAACTTAATTTTTTTTTTTGGAAAACCCCGTAGGATTTATATATATATATATATATATATATATATATATATATATATATATATATATATATATATATATATATATATATATATATATATTGGAATATTGCACTACACTGTAATCACTTTTAAATATACACTGAATTTTTTTGCTGTACGTTTGTGATTTCTTATTGGTTTGCGTGGACTGCAGAAATCACAAACGTACAGCAAACAAATAAAATATATATATATATATATATATATATATATATATATATATATATATATATATATATATATATATATATATATATATATATATATATATAAATTTAAAGCGACCCCGGGTATGGGTTCTAGAGGTCCTAGTTCGCGCTCATTTGAAAAAATTTTTGCAAAGTCTCACCATCGATACCTCTCTATTAGAGAATTTTTTTAATAAAAATTAACTGAAAACATTTTAATCTCGTGTTTCCGTTTAATACAAATGCCCAAAATTGAATTTTTTATGAAGCTAGAAAATGAAAAACATTTATACCTACCTATCTAGGTAAAGGATTATCTTTAAAAGGAACAAATTTTATCACAGCTACGAAGATTTCTAAAAGAAAAGTTAATCCATACTTAGAAAAAGTCTGGACGCAACAAGTGCGTTATAGTAGTGTATTTTCATAAAAATGTTTTTAATAACAAATATGTATTTTTTTAGTGAAAGCAGGCATTAAATTTGGTTACCAGTATAACCTATATAGTAAAAACAATGTAGCATATTTCGTCAAATTACCTTTATTGTTTGAAAAATCAAAAAAAGAAATTGCGAAAATAAACTTAAATTATTCCCGGAAAAACTGGTCCGATTACCCTGGTGAACGAACTGCTTCAAGCTATTTACCCACCTACCCAAGATATTATTCACAAAAAATTTTCGACAAAACTTACAGAACAGATTTTTCGTAAAAATTTACAAACAATTTTTTCACAAAAATCCGAAAACATTTTTTCTGCATTTTTTTAATAGCAAATATGTATTTTTTTAATGAATGCAGCCGTCAAATTTGCTTACAAGTGTAACCTATATAGTAGAAACGATGTACCATATTTTATCAGAATACCTTGTTTGAAAATGTACAAACATTTTACGAAAATAAACTTAAAATGTTTACGAAATAACTGGTTTCCTGGCCAACAAACCTTAGGTTAATAGCAAATTGAGCTAATGAAATTTGAAGCATTTAATGAAAGTTCGCTACCATAACGCACTTGCTGCGTCCCGCATTTATTTTCTTACAGATCTGTATTATATTTCAATGGAATGTGCAAACATGTAATAATCTAAGGCGGGTTTGATTAAAAAAAGGAAATTGGTGCCACCAAAGACATATGGGCCACCTGTGATTATAAAAATAATTTTACAAGATGCAACTCGAGACACCCTATAATTAATGTATACAAAATTTGATGTCTGTCAAATTTAAAAAGTGTCATTGTCAAGAAATTTGTAATATCAACGTTTGGATGAACACTGACTAAATTGCGCTGTTTGCAAGCACAAGTAGAATACTTATTTGTAAGGCGTTTTGTACTGTTATTGTCACAATAAACTATTACTATTACTCTTACAATTATCCATAATAACACATATATATATATATATATATATATATATATATATATATATATATATATATATATATATATATATATATATATATATATATTATGGTTAACGGTAAAAATACGCCACCCTGTATAAATGAAAATAGATAAAAAATGAAACTAACACTGGATGTGGGTTCAGGGAGCCTAGATCGCGCTCATTTGGAAACATTTTTCAAAATTTAGAAGTCACGATCTCGCCATTAGTGAATTTTTTGAAGAAAATTCACTAAAATGACCCTTATATCTGTGTGTACGACAGAGATAAGCACCCATATTATTGTTGATCTCACTTTGTGCAAATGTGCTTCAGGAAATCTATATTGTAAGTCGGGTCGCATTTTTCTACATGTCAAGCATTATCGCGAACCGGGTTATGCCGAGCATCGGGTTCAAAACGACGCTCAACATATTATTTAACAGTAAGGAGAGGAAATATTCTCTCCAACCCCATTATACCGCCTAATATGACTAACCTACCTTCTAAAACTTAATTTAGGCTTTACATACTCCTTCTACCTACTATTTAATAATAAGTCAAACGTCGTTGAGAACCTGATGCATAACTCGATTCGCGATTTCATTTCGCATGTAGAAAAATGCAGCCGGGTCCCTTCCAGTTCAAGGCTACATTTCAATAAATCAAGCATACATATTCATTATTTTGTATTTTAAACACAGACAAGACACGAGATGGCCAGATAGGTTGTACAGGTCAGGCCAATTAACTTTGTAAATAGAAGAAGAAGAAACATAGAAAATAAACTGCCGTTTCTATGAAGATGTGGGCGGAGCTGTTTTATCGTATTAATGTTGATCTAAAACTGTAACATGTTGTATTTGCATAACTTAAATTTTCGTTACCCCATCTCTTATAAAATATCTATTCTACCAATTGACTAAATAAACTACGCGTCAATTGAAGTGGGACACCTTAAATTTTGGATGCTGGTACATCGTTTGTAGCTCAAAAACAAGCTCACCGAATCCGCTTTCATTTTCACCGGTTGGCAGATGTTTCGTGGTGTTTTTGATTGGTAGACAATAACATAGTTTGCAATCACGTGATAAAAGATACAGGGAGAAATATAAGTAGATGTTTTTTCAGCAACATTTCAAACGTTGGCCATTAGTCTACGAAGACAGTTATATATATTTGTGGTATGCAATTAGAAAGTATGCTTTGATACCTGGGGACGATTTCTAGATTTTATTAATATCGCAGCTCACTACGTTTCTATAATCAATTTTGTATTTTACGTCAAATCCAGCCTAAGTAAAAATGCAATCTCACCCCATTGTTCGATGAGGCGGATGATGTTCGCTTTTGGTATTTAGTGCTGAAGACTATCTCTATACCTCGGGACCTCTTTTGAGATTTTATTGATATCTCCTTTCGCTACGTTGCTGTCATCAATTTTGTTTTTAAGGTCAAATTTGATTCTTGACTACATTGTTTATTTGCAATGCGCTTACTTCAACAGTCAAGGAGTTGGGTTAGGTGAATTTTTCGTATGCAATTACCAAAAACACCTTAATACCTCGGAAAGTTTTCGACATTTTATTATTATTGCCGCCCACTACGTTTATATCATCAATTTTTTTAATCATTGGTCGACGGGGAAGAACTACTCGTCCTCTTCGAGCAGAAATTGTTACGGATATGCTTAGGGTGAACAATATAGAAAGAACGAAATGGTTTGCCAGCACACCTGATATGAATGCGATTGAGCTTGTATGGACTAGGCTCAAATTACGATTAAATGAGCGAGAGAGTTGTTTTCGTGACTACTGCGATTGGGCAAGGAAGAGAAGCTACTCTCCAAGATTTGTTGATAAAACTGGTGGATAGCATGCCCACATGAGTGGCAGATCAGATCAGCAATCGTGGTGGACCTACAAGATACTGATTTTTACGTTCTTTCATAACTGTGGCGTTATTTATTCATTTATTTATCTATGTGTTACTCATGCCTTGTGTCACGAGTAAAATAAAAATTTCGCTACTAATATATTAGTTTACTACTAAGAAACAAAATTAATAATATCAACCTAGTAGGCTGCGATATCAACAAAATCTCAGAAATGTCCCGAAGTATTGAAGATTTCTAAACTGAATACCGAAAATTCACATAACCCAAATTCTTGACTATTGTGATGCGCGTTTTGCGAGAAAGTTAGGAGGCAAATTTCCTGACAGCAACGTAGTCGAATGTGATATCAACAAAATCTCAAAAATGCCACGTGGTATAGAAATATTCTTCAGAATGGCATACCAAAAATGAACGTAAACCTTCCCGTGACGAACGATAAAAAAATAATGATATAAACGTAGTGGGCGGCGATATGAATAAAATCTCGAAAATGTCTCGTGGTATTAAAGTATTCTTCGGAATTGAATACCAAAAATTCACCTAACCCAACTCCTCGACTACTGAAGTGCGCGTTTTGCGAAAAAAGAATGTAGTTAAGAGTAAAATTTGACCTCACAAACAAAATTGATGACAGCAACGTAGTGGAGCGCGATATCAACACAATCTCAAAAACGACCCGAGATATTCATATCATCATATCATAATCCTCAGGAAACAACTGTCAACCTGTGAAAATCAGACCAGATTCGGTGAACCAGTTTTTGAGCTACAAATCATCAAACAGCATCTAATGTTTAAAGTGTTCCACTTCAATTGACGCGTAGTTTAATTGACGAACGTCATTTATTACACTTCAGTTTGATTTACGTCTTATTTGAAATCTAAAAGATCTAAAATTTAAGAAACGTAATCCTGGATACCTATTCTGGGCAACGAGTGATTTTGAGCAAATTCTATGACAAAAAATGGTAAAATTGTGGTTTGGCAAAAACGTTGCATTTTATTTATAAAAGTCAAATTTCTTTAAATATTTCTTTATTACCTTGCTTAAACGTTGATCGTTCTACCATATACTATATCTTTTGTCTAAATATTTAATTGAGACAAATAATGAAGCTACAAATATAGTGTATTTTAAACATTTTGTTGAACCTAACTCTTAATAACGTTTATATGTATGTAAATTTCCAGATTAGCGCAATGTTCTTTTTTTTAACAAAAAACTTCATAAACATGCTTAGAGGGACCCCTTTATGCATTAACTACCAAAAAATACGGTGATCTCAACTCTACAATGCAGCTAAGAGACATAAGAGCAAATTTGAGGTGCTGTGCAGTGTAAACATGCTGCAAATGAGCTATAAATGCAAACTGTAAAAACTCACTTTACAAAAATTCATAGAAAGGAGAAACTCCTTAATAACCGTTCCTGGCCAGCAACCGATCGCACCGTTTCTCCATGACAAACTCCCACTTTGCTCAATTGAAAATGAATTTAAAAAAAATTATAGAACATTATAGACCTTAAACTGAACTAAAAATACCAAAAGATCAGAGAGAGGTTTTACTTGAAATGAATTTTCTGGAAACATTTTAGTAGAATAAAGGACAATGATGGTTGAAGCTCTAACTTAAGACCTTATAAAACACGCTTCTCGCGATATTTTCTGTACATAGCCCGTATTCGCTTCAGCGTCTTTGTCTAAAAGTGCCAGATTGGATTTTCGCCTGTCTGACGATGCACTAAGAGGTGAAACGGGTTACAGAAAATCACTCGTGACTCCAATAAAGAAGTGTCTACGTCTGTATTTAAAAATATATAAGTCCTGGTCTTGTCATAAGAGTACCGTGTATCTGAATTTAATCTTATTCAACTGAAAATCAGACAGAGAAAAAATTATGCATTTAAATTCCAGTAATATCGATTAAGACATATTCTCTCCTAGAGTATATTAATCATTTTCGCAAACGGATTTAATTCAATACGATTTCATTATTTTGCATATGGATGACACTGTAGATAGACATAAATCAGATTTAGCCCTCTTGAAGATTTGATTGATTATTTGTATTCTGTGCCATATTTTCCTGGATTTTCAGCAAACTTTGCTTTATATTGCTCTGTAAGCTATTATGGTTTCCGCCAACAATATTATCGGTTGGTTCGGCGATCAAAAGCCGTTCGCTTATGAAATTTATATTCCTCGTGAGATATGTTATTTAATACGATGCAAACTTTACCAGCCAGAGATTCAATTTCAGACGTGGCGGTTTTATAATTTCTGAAAGTTAACTGAAAATATTCCACGCACTCAAGTATTGATTCTGATAAATTCCTCGGATGATTTATATTCTCATTGAGCAAGAAAAGCCTCATTATTTGAAGATGGTTTTACCAATAATTTAATTGTTATACAGTTTATGTTTAAATCGCAATCCAGGTTAAAAAATTTCAGGGGCATAATATATAGACAATTTTGAGAAAAATGTTCACATAAACATGTGTTTTGAGTTGCGTAATTTACGAGATACAGAGTGCTGAAAATAAAGAAAATATCTTTTCTTCATAACTATTTTGCAACTGCAGCTTTTTTCACCAAATTTGGTAAAAGGGATACCTGTAATAAGTAGTTTTAAAAACCAGTATTATTAAGCTGTTCAGACAACCAGTAGCGTAGATATGGGTTTTCACCTCAAGATTTTGACAAAAAAAAACAATAGTATGTACCTGTGAGAAAATCAAGTTGCATTTTTAAATGTAAAATTTAATGCTTAACAAAAATTAACTTCTGACATTTTTTCCTATTTGTGAACATTTCATGGCAAATTTGATTTTTAAATTTTTAAATCTGCACTCGCAAAGTATGCAGACCGGTTTCATTACATTAAGTAGGCTGTGGTCTTGTTTATTATACAAATCACTAATTGTTATGTCAAACCTAATCACATACAAAGAAACTGTTACAATCAGAGGCTTATAAAATAAAACATGACTTTTAACAAGTATTACGTTATTTATTGAGCAATTAAAAACAAGGAAAATCGAACAAAATAATTGTTACAATAGCTGTTGAAAGTGACCATTACCAACACTTTACAGCTTCGCTTCTCATCAAGAAGTCTCGAACCATTTCACAGCAAGTTATTGTGCGGTTTCTTAACATTTTCTCATTTTCAATTGAGATAGAATACAGCCGAGACTTAAGGTGACCACAAAGGAAGAAATATATTGGGTTACGGTCGGGCGACTTAGCTGGCCAATGGTGTGTAATTCCTCTACCTTTTCATCGTTCAACATATGTAGCGTCTAAGAAATTTCTTGCTACCAGACTCAAATTAGTGAAGGTTCCATCGTGCATAAAGCAGATTGAGACCGACGTGAACATTCTCGATTAGCTTGGACATCTCTTGTTCCAAAAAAGTCTATAGCTATTTCCATCTATTTATAACAGGCGGAAATAGGGCCCAGTCGAATAATCCCCAATTCTACCTAGCCACACATTAAATGATATTGTATCTTAATTTGCGTAATTGTATTTGGGTTATCTTTAGTCCGAATATGATTATGATGGAAGTTCATAATTCCATTCCTTGAAAAACAAGCCCCAACTTTGGAAAAGATTTCAGATAAAACTCGAGGGTATCGCGCAACTTTTCTCTGCGAATCCAATACGTGGTTGCAAACCGCGTTACATAAGTGCCTGAACACACTGGATATTATACGGATGTAAATGATGATCCTTTAAAATTTTGCAACCAGCCTCTGGATTTACATTTAAATTTATACTTATTTTTCTTGTACTTACCTGCAGGTGTTCACTTATCTCATGGAGAACCGCTTCTTCTACTTCTGGGGTTCTAGTAGTTTGCGACCGTGCTACGGCAGAGTCTTTTCCAAAACTTCCCGATGCGGAAAGTCGTCGAAAAACATTAAGAGAATGTCGCTGCACAGGGTGTCACTTGCTGGAGATACCTTTCTCGGAAATGCGTCTGGCCCCAGATGAATTTCCTTTAGCCACCCTGTACACAAAAACCATGTAGGCCATTTCAGCATTCGGAAAATAGGCCATATCACACTACAAATTTGTTTTATTATTATTATTAATTGCCCAGATTAAATACAAAAACTAGAAGCAAATTATTACAAATGAATTAAAATTCTCAACTCAAGCTAATCTAATCTAAGATAAGCTTAAATGGAACCCCATGGCGAAGTCTAGCCCTTGGCTAATTTACTCAACCATAAAGTTTCCTAATATAATTATGCAACGTCGGCAGGTATATTATCCACTATAATACCACCAACCACACTCACATTGCAAGCAGTAGCCTTTACAAATGAAAAATACTACTAATATTGCTACGAGAGCAAATACCTCTTAAATATGTTCTTGAATGCACTATCCGTGAGATTCAAATATCCACAACTCAATGTAAGCAATAATTCTAGAGCGCGAAAATGATTCGCTACGTTCAGAATTAGTATTAGGCCAAACTTGTACGGTGTGTGTGCATTACAAATAGATGTTTACCTGTGAAAGACTAACGCTCTTCATAACACGATAATTGGCAGATGTGACTGCTCAACATAGTAAATATAACCTGAAAATTTATTTGCCTATATCTCGTCGTTTTATCAGTTAGTGGATGCACCAGCCAAGTTGTAGGCAATTTTCTATCATAAACTAATATTCTCCAAGTAAGTCATCTATTGCCAATTCCTATAAACTGAATGAAATCAACTTGTTGTTTTTAATTTTGTCAAACTCTGCAAATGTGAGTTTTACGACCGGGGTGATAACTGTTATTTATACCTGTTTATTTAAGCAAATGTGAAACAACGGAAATTTATAGACCAGATGTAATTAATTTAGTTAACCATATTTTTGCACCAACAATAAATTTGACCTCTGTATTTATTCTATACACAAAAAAAAAACTAAAGAAAAATTGTTGCCCTAATTTCATACCGTAACAAGGAAGTGATGCTCTTCGAAGCTAACGAATAGAGTTAATATACTTAAACTATAATAGCACGTGTCGCGAGAAACCATGGGTCGTGTACGAATTGAGGCACTCGATGCAAACGACTGGGAAAGGGATGAGCGGTTAATGATTATGAAGTGTTGCTCTTCGAAGCTGACGAACGAATATAGCTGATTTACTTTAACTGTGGTAGAACGTGTTACGAGAAAAAGGCGGATCGTATACGAATTGTTGCACTCTGTGCAAACGGCTGAGAAACCAATGGACAATTAACGAATACGAAGTGATGCTCTTCGAAGTTGACGAAAGAATATAGTTAATATACTTTAATTGCGGCAGCACGTGCTAAGAGAAAACGCGGGTCGTATACGAATTGTTGAACTTTGTGCAAACGACTAGAAAACGAATGAACAATTAACGAATACAAAGTAATGCTCTTCGTAGCTTACAAACCTATAGAGTTTATATGCTTTAACTTTGTCAGCACGCGTTACACTCAGTGCAGAACACTGGGAAATGACTAAACGATTACCGAATATGAAGTATTGCTCTTCGAAGATGACGAAAGAATATAGTTAATATACTAGAACTTCGGCAGCACGTGTTACGAGAAAACAGGGGTCGTATACGAATTGTTGGAGTCTGTGCAAACGACTGGGAAGGGAATGAACAATTAATGAATACAAAGTGATGTTCTTCGAAGTTGACAAACGAGTAGAGTTAATATACTTTAACTACGGTAGCACGTGTTACGAGAAAACTCGAGTCGTATATGAATTGTTGCACTCTGTACAAACGGCTAGGAAACGAATCAACAATTAGCAAATACGAAGTGATGCTCTTCGAAGTTGAAGAACTAACAGAGTTAATGTATTTTAACTACGGCAGCACGTGTTACGAGAAAACGCGGCTCGTATACGAACTCTTTCACTATGTGAAAACGACTGGGAAACGAATGAATAATTAACCAATACGAGGTGATGCTCTTCGAAGTTGGCGAACGAATAAAGTGAATACTTTAACTCTGGCAGCACGTGTAACGTGAAAACGCGGGTCATATACGAATTGTTGCACTCTGTGCAAACGACTAGGAAACGAATGAACAAATAACGAATACGAAGTGATGCTCTTCGAAGCTGACGAACGAATAGGATCAGTCCAGGTCTTGATTTTTGCAGGTCCCATTTTTCGAAAGGTGGGACATGCGCCGAATACACTCTAGTTATGTCAGACCATTGTGACGTCCAGGATTGCACTCTTATAATTTAAAATTTCGCGGCAAAACAGTAGACTATCACAGCGATATGGAAGTTATAATTCAATTTGCAGCACTATTTAGATATATTTTAAAATCAATTTATTATATAATTTTTGAATGATAAAGAAATAACATAGTTCTGTTGGAGCGTTCAGTTCCCTGTTACTTTAGCTACAATACTTGATAATTAAATTTGAATGCTAATAACCAAGCACTTTGCAACCCTTTGTTTGCATACTTTTACGCTTTGTTCTGTAACATCATATTATACGTAATTCACTTTACAGGTTTTATTCAATCATCCTTTGTCTCTCAGTCGCACGCGTCCGAGTTATTTGATGCCTTTTTATGTAGATATGGGGAACCATTTTAACCCTTATTATTAGCAAAAATTGATACATATTGGTAATTTCCTGTTTTTGTTGGTAAATGTACGTCAGTTGATATGTAAAAATTTATACAAAATACAAGCCTTCCAGTAAATTATGGTAAAATATTTAATTCACTAATGGGGAGATCTGCATTTATATATATATATATATATATATATATATATATATATATATATATATATATATATATATATATATATATATATATATATATATATATATATATATATATATATATATATATATATATATATATACATATATATATATATATATATATATATATATATATATATATATATATATATATGTATGTAAGTATATATCGTATCGATAACTCAAAAAATAATGGGCCGATTTTAATGAAATTTGGTACGTACCTTCCCTTTGTAAGTGGCTTGGATAAGTTAGTTATCCAGGAAAGTCAGACTAGTTTTTCCTTAAAAATTTTGGGTTTTCCTTTGGAAAATTTTTGTATCTCCGCAAATAACAGAGCTGTGGCAACCAAATTTCACATATACGTTTCCACTATCCAACTTACCCGACGTGCCAAAACTCAGATCTCTAAGTTGAAAGTAAAGAAAGTTATAGGCAATTAAAAAAAAATGGGTGCCACTGGTGATTAGAGAAAAGCACAAGAACAAAATATTTTGTGTGATTAACAAAACCAATTGAATATTACATCCAACGGTTAACTTTTCTTGACGCAAAAACGTCAAAAAGTAGCTGAAAAAATATTTTGAAAATTTGAACATTTTTCTTTTTCAAACGTCAATGTCACGATTTGAAACGTCAAATTTTGCAATTTTCGGGCAACGAATTTGGAACAAATACGGATTATGTAGACGATATGTCGTAAGAAGTGTGTTTTACAAGGCCTTAAGATTCAGCTTCAACCATTATTGTCCTTCATTTTACTAAAATAATTTCAGAAAATCCATTTCAAATAGACCCTTCTTCCGATGCTTCGGCAGTAGTTTTAGCTATATAGTTTATGGTTTGATAGTCTATATTTTAGCAAATTTTCGTAGAAAAAATTCGTTATTGAGAAGATCGCGACTTATGAATTTTAAAAAGATTTCTACAAATGAGCGCGAACTAGAACCCCAAAAACACATATACGGGGTCAGCTTCAGTTTTTGTCTATTTACACATATACGGAGTGACGATTTTTACGGCAAAGCTCAACACATCCGTTATTATACAAGATATGACAAACAGGATTTACGTTAATTATAGGGTATCTCAAACTGCATCTTATAAACTTATTTTGATAAGCACAGGCTGGCCCATAAGTCGTTGGTGATACACACTTTCTTTTTTTAATAGAACACCCCCTTATTTTATTGCATTTTTGTGTTTTCCAGCGAATTACAATGCATGTTTGTAAGAAAAAAATTTATATCGTTCATCGTTTTTGAGTTATTTCAATTGCTTTGCAGCTTTTCACGTTTTTGGCACATACTTCAAACACATCACAAATTGTTAAGGGGCGTTTTTATCAATAGATAGCGGAGCCCCATGAAATTGACGCATTCAGGGAGCTTTTTGTTTGTATTACTCGTCGAAAAAATCCAGCTGCCGTATACGGGCACTCTCAAATAGTGGCTGAGTTTTAAAATTTTTCAGAGAAATGTTTTTAATGTCTCTGTGGAACTTATTGTTGTAAGATTTTTGTGATACATTGGAAATTAATAAAAAATGTTTAGTAAGTTATTGCACAAAAAAAATTGTCGAATTTTCTTGTGAAAAATATAATTTAGTGTAACATTACTGAAGGCAATTTTTATTTAAAAAATAGTGATTTTCTGTAAAAGAAATTTTTGCAAATTTTCATATATTGTTATTTTGGTCCTAAAGCTGTTCGTGAATAATTATATCCTGGCAGGTGTGTAAACGGCTTAAAGAGGTTTGTTGGCAAGGAAAATCGGACCAGTTTTTTCTGGAACTTTTAAAGTTTATTTTCGGTAAATGTTTGTACTTTTTGAAACAACAAAGCTATTTTAATGAAACACCGTACATTCTTTGTGATATATAGGTTATACTATCAACCAAATGTCCTTGTAAAAACAATACATATTTGCCATTAAAAGCATTTCTACAAAAATTCGCTATATTATGAGTGATACATATGACAACGACTTTTCGTATTATGTGGACATTATATTTAGATTTTGTTGCAAATGTAAATAATTCAGACCGATATACTTTGAAAGAGATTATTATACAGGGTAATCTAAACTCACTGTGTTAGAAGCTGTTTATGGCAAAATATTGGTATGTATTCAGGGCATTTAAAGGCTAAATCAAGCAGGCCATTTTATTTAAGACATTTACGCTTACCCTGTTATTTTGTTTGGTAATTTGCTACGAACTCGCTATTCAGTGAATTTTCATTGAGAAAATTCACTAATAGAGAAGTATCGATGGTAAGACTTTCTGAAAATTTATTCAAATGAGCACAAATATTATATATATATATATATATATATATATATATATATATATATATATATATATATATATATATATATATATATATTCGGTTTCCGCTGCCATTACAAACAAAAGCTCCAAGTCAAACTTTGAACGGACAGGCTACAAAATATGTCGCAATTAACCATCAGCGGGGTTGCCACTTGCCACAACTTTTATTTGAATCTGAAGATATTAGGAAAGTGTATAGCAGCAAATAAAAAAATGTAGAGTATAGACCATAAACTCTACTAAAGCTACTGCCAAAGCATATGTATATATATATATATATATATATATATATATATATATATATATATATATACATATATATATATATATATATATATATATATATATATATATATATATATATATATATATATATATATATTGGACTGTAATTACTTTTAAATATACACTTTATTTGTTTGCTGTACTTTTTGTGAGTTTTTATTGGTTTCCGTGGACTGCAGTTTCGAACACAGCACACTACTCTAATGATGAACCGGGACGGTTCGAAACTGCAGTCCACGTAAACCAATAAAAAAATCATAAAACGTATATATATATATATATATATATATATATATATATATATATATATATATATATATATATATATATATATATATATATATATATATTTGTGTGTGTATGTATGTATATATGTATGTATCACAATGATAACTAAAAAAAATAGTACTGCAAATTTTATCATAACTTCCATATAGCTCTAATAATCTACGTTCCTCAGAAAGACATTCTCATGAAATGATTTGAGTTTCCATGACTTGACCACAAATAAAATATTCCTGTTCCTGTTCCCATAAACTTCTGAAACGTAATATTACTCAAGTTTTAACGAAATAATGTGAATTTTCACCAAATCGCCCCTCATTTATTCCCTACCTCGTAAAGAGATCTTACCCAAAAATATCTCAATTCGTTCGAAAGTTATTGCACCTACAGACAGACGTACAGGCTGACAGACCGACCGACCGACAGACATAAAAAATATTATGGAATCGAATTTTGTATATGTTTTGAGACTTTTTACGCCGCTATGGACAAACAATTCAAACTTTCTGTCGCATATATGCCACCCCCACACATTCAACCCCTAATTTACTTTCAGCACAGAATACCACTTGTTTGATGAAATTGAAAGTTTTCTAATAAACAAACCCTAAAATGTCAGTTTTCACCAAGCCATCCCCTATTTATTCCCCCCTCCCTGGAGCGGTTTTACCAAATATCAGTCCGAACCGTTCACGTGTCAGGTGCTTACTGTGTATTTAAAGGCGATACCTCGATTCGTTCTTAAGTTATCGTGGCTACAAACATACAGACATACAGTGCGACAGACTGGCAGATCGAGAGAGAAAAAAATCTTTGTTCCCAAATAATGTTTATTATATGTTTTAACACTTTTTACGACGTTTAAGCAACGAAAAAATTGAAATTTTTGTCGCCGATGTGATAGATCTACACGTTGTGACGATATTTAAGTAATAATGGGTCAATGATCAAATTTGGTGAGTGCGTTCGTTTTGCCAGTAGCTGGCTTGAATAGGTTTGTAGGCAGAAAAATTGGACCAGTTTTTCTGGAAAAATTTTGGGTTTTCTTTCGGAAAATTTTTGTATCACCAGAGATTACAAATATATGGTAGGGTGAACCGACCAGTGCATGAACAGCACCCTGTGAATGAACAATCCGGTGAGTATTTATTTATATTAAGAACCAATCAAGATCAATTCGCATTTGCCGCTAACTTTCCTCTGAAAGCGCATGTGCATCACAGTGTTCGGTAACGAACATGCTTCTAAGACAGTCAGTGCAGTTCAACAGTTGGTTTCAAAGTGGTAGATACTATTATATGGACTGTGAACGCCATTTTTGTCAAGGTATGCGAACGCCTAGCTTATTTTGAATGAAGAGTTTGAAATACTTAGACGAATTACTGTAAATTCAAGTATGAAAATGATGTTTCTAAATACACCACGGTTTTAAATTATGGAAAGAACCAAAGCATTACATTGACAGTAAATGTTTTTTTCACATGTTTATTCACTGGAACGCAATGAATTAAAAAGCTAGTGAATGAACGGCCGTTCAGTAACTGGTACTTTTGTGTAAAATTTGAAAGTATACGAAAATGAACCTTAATATACGTTACAATAAGAAGAATCCAAGAATGAACTCGAAACTAGAAACCCTATGTCACAACCAGTAAATGAACAAGGACTTTGTTATTCATTAACTGGATTTTGCGAAGCGTTCATTCACTAGCAAGAAATACAGTGTACGAATTGACTAGTGCTTCATTCTCTCTTATTCTTCAGATGAGCAAGAGAAAGAAACATTACCAACGTTTCCTGTATTCCCAAGAGACACTGGCCGTCGCTATTAAATAAATAAGAACAGGAGGGGTATCTCTGAGCCAGGCATCTCGGAGATTTCAAATCCCAAAATCGACGTTACATAATAAATTAACCGAAAAAAACGCCAGATATTAGGAAAATGGGACAACCACCGACATAAATCGACGACGAAGATGCGCCTTTGAAGAACTGCATACTTTTCAAGGCTCATTTAGGCTTTTCAATGCATCCGGACGAAGTTAAAGATTTAGTACAGAAGATTCTGAAGATAATTGGCCGCAGCAAACCTTTCGTAAACGACAGCCCTGGAGATAAATGACTTCATATATATATATATATATATATATATATATATATATATATATATATATATATATATATATATATATATATATATATATATATATATATATGTCTCAAGCGGAACCCGGATATTTCAAAAAGAAACACAGAGATAATATCGAAGTCACGGGCCGCCGCTACAGAAAATTGTCTACGGGGATAGTTCTCCGAGCTTCACAATTTTTTTGAAACTGAACAGTTACTAGGTATGATGGAAGATCCTCAACGCATATTCAATGCAGACGAAACCGGAGTCTAACTCCAGATTTTGAACATGTTCTAAAAATGTTCAAAATCTGGATTAGTTTTAGCGCCAAAAAGTCAAAAGAATTTGTATGAAGTCGCATCGGGCCCCGAAAAAAATCCATAACCGTTTTATGTAGTTATTGTGCTTCTGGGATCGCTGCACCTTCCATGGTGGTACGTCCGTACAAAACAGTTCCTAAGGAGTTGGTTCTTACTGTACCTGATGGCTGGGCGATTGGACGTTCAGATACTGGCTGGATGATCACTGCAGCATCTTTTGAATACGTTGCCAACGTGTTTCACTCATGGTTAATGTCAACAAACACCACGTTCCCTATTATATTATACATCGATGGACATAAGTCCCATTACAATCTAGAACCGTATGAATTCTGCGTGGAAAAAAGGATAATTTTGTATTGCTTATATTCGAACGCCACACACATACTCCAGCTTTGCGATGTAGCCATATTCAGACCTTTAAAGGTGTCTTTCAGATTATAGACAACAAAAGGGACAATGTCAACGTATCTGCCACAGTTGGCATAGAAAACAGTGGGTGAGAAAAAATTAAAATTATTTCAGATATTACTATAGGAACCGGGTCAAATTGTGTTCCAGTACTTGAGGATGTTTGGAGGGAGCACCTGCATTGGCCAAAACAAGCACGAAAACGTCAAACTACGCATTTTGCTATAACATCACGAAAATGGGTAGAATATCAACAAAACATCGAAAGACAGAAAACAGAAATGCAAGAAGCTTTACGGAAAAGAAAAATGGACAGGGATCGCAAGAAAATGGAAAAAGAAGCCAAAAACTTAAACAAAACCACGATCTGAATCGAGCATGGGCCGAGTAGTACCATCTTCTGTCGTAGGGGACTATATTGTGATGAATTTTGAGGGTTTAAGGTATCCCGGTCTCATAAAAAATATCATTGAAGATAAATTTGAAATCAGCGTCTTACGTAAGACCAGAACAAACAGATGAAAGTGGCCGAAATCTGTGGACCAAATTTGGTATGATAGCCATGAATTGATAAAGAAAATTCCTGTACCAATAGAAGAAAATGACGGAACATTTATTATAAAAATGTAAATCAATATCATGTTTTACATTGTTTTTATACTATGTTTTCTGAATAAAGAATGTCGTTCATTTACTGGTTCGTTTGAGTTCAGTTACTGGTTTTCAATGTTCATTCACTAGATTTTGAGAATCTTTTTGATTTATAAGACAATAAGCCAAATTGGAATAAAAATTTCGAAATTTTGTTAGAATGTGCAGACTGATAAATCACAACCAGGTGCAAAAGTGCTTCTCCCAAAATATTTGGACGTAAATGTGAACTGTGGTGTTATGTCGAAGTGGAAAGTTGCCTTAACTGTTCATTCACTGGATGATTAACCCTAACCAAATTTGGTACGCAGGTTTGTATTATAATTATAAAAAGTATACTGCATACCAAAATTTATGTCTCTGAGATAAAAATTATAGGCCTTTAAAGAAAAATATTTGGGTGCCACCATTGATAACCAGACAAACGAACAAAACGAAAATATTTTGTGTGTATAACATAATCTGATATATATCGCAGACAAAGGTTGAGTTTCTTGACGCAAATAAACATTCGGGTGTCACTACTGATGACCAGAGAAACAAACAGAACCAAAATAGTTTGTGTGTATAACAAAATCTAATATATATTACAGACAAGGGTTTATGACTCTCTTGGCGCAAAAAAACTCAAAAATACCAGAAAATTACTTTTAAAAATTGTATAGTTTTCCTTTTTAATACGTCGAAGTCGCTATTTGAAACATCAAAAGTGGAAATCATGAGGCTAAGAACGTGAATTGAATACGGGTTATGTAGAGAAAATGTCGCAAGGAGTGTGTTTTACAAACTTAAGTTTTAGCTTCAACAGTCATTGTCCTTCGTTTTACTAAAATATTTGTCGCAAATTACTTTTAAATAGCCGCTTTTTCTGATCACTTGGGAGTAGTTTGAGTTATAGAGTTTACGGTTTAATAGTATACAATTTTTAGCTACTTTATTTGCTATGGAGGAGTCTATGACTTTTGAATTTTGAAAAGATTTCTTCAAATAAGCTCGAGCTAGGCGCCCTAGAACTCACATCCTGGGTTAATTTTAGTTTTCATCAGTTATATAACATATATATACAGGGCATTTCTAGGACAAAGCTAAATATATTCGTTATTTACAAGATACGAGAAAAAATTGTATACGTTATTTATATAGTCTCTTAAGCTACATCTTACAAAGTTGTTTTAAAAATCACAGGGTTGACCATAAGTTGGTGATACAAATTTTCTTTCTTTTTATATCATTTTTGCATTTTTCATCGAATTATATATAATTATTATATAATATAATACTTATTTGTAAGAATTTGTAGACTGTAATAACTTTTGGGCATCGGACCATTACCTGTCCGTTTGACCTCTGTCGTAGGCAAGCTTCCAACATATGTGGACATTATATTTACTGCCTTGTTATCATACCAGACAATTAGAGAATTATTAGTGCCATCAATGTCAGACACCTTTTCCAACATAGACCCACAACTATGTTTTTTTAAAATTCTCACTCTTTAGGCATATTGACATTGGATACCCGATTTAGTCTCACGGTACCCAATGATAGTAGAACTTGTTTTGTTAAAAAATTTGCGACAGTACACTATTAAACCAATTATCGAAAAAGAGTTGGTGATTGATATGGCCAGGTACTGTTTACGATAATCGCAGAACTGCATTTGAGCTCACGCCTAAATCGGGATAATCATCGAGATTACATTATTTTGCCTTTTCGTCAAAATTTCTTAGTTATATGAAAATCTGCTTACTTCACTTAGGACAATGCCTTTGTAGATATGATATTTTTGGGTTATATTGTTTTACAGATAAACGAGATTTTGTAGGAATAATTTGCCTATCGATGGCCAAATATTCCTGTTTTGGCACTTTGAGTAATCGCTCTCGTAGTTTGTTTAGTAATGGTCTGATTTTAAATAGTTTGTTATGTCTAGGTGTAATAGCATCATTATTACTAGAAAAATGTAGATAACGTTTTACCCCCTGCCACCTATTGCATGACATAATATCAGAAACTAATCGGTGGTTTAGATGATAACTCCAATAATGTCTGGCATTAGGCAATTGTCCAATGGACATATTCCAATAAATTGCTTAAACTCATTTTCAGTAAGTTCCATTGGTATTTCTGGCTTTTCCCCTACAGAGTAAAAAAATACTCTGGTAAACAATCCCACCTCCTCCAGAAAACAAAAATCTGAAAAGTTCATATGGAGAATCCATGCCTTTTAGTTCAGGTGGAATATCTTCAGACCCAATAAATTTTATATCTTCTTCTGGAGTAGCTAAGCTGGCTTTTTTCTAGATGTGGTTATTTTTTTAATCTCTTTTTTAAATTTTAGTGAATTTTCTTAAAAAAAATTCACTAATGAGGAGATCCCGACTTTCGAATTTTGAAAAAATTTCTTCAAATGAGCGCTATTTAGGACCCCCGGAACCCGAATCCGAGGTCAGTTTCAGACTTTATATGTTTATATATATATATATATATATATATATATATATATATATATATATATATATATATATATATATATATATATATATATATATATGTGTCACACCTATAACTTAAAAAATAATAGACCGATTTTAATAAAATTTGGCACATACCTTCCTTTCGCAAGTGGCTTGGATAAGTTCGTTATCCAGGAAAATCCGCCGAGGTTTTCCCGGAAAATTTTGTGTTTTCTTTTGAAAAAAATCGAAAAAAATTTATTTCTCCAAAATTAACAAAGTAAGGGCAACCAAATTTTATACGCGGGTTTATATAACTAGAGGCAAGTTACCTACCAAAATTTAGCTCCGTAGGTTAAAGGACAAAAAAGTTACAGACATTCAAAGAAAAATAAATTTGGGTTCTCCTCAAAACGTCAAAATCGCGATTTTAAACGTCAAAATTGGTGAGTACCTTCCTTTTGCAAGTGGCTTGGATAAGTTCGTTAGCCAGGAAAATCCGACGAGGTTTTCCCGGAAAATTTTGTGTTTTCTTTCGAAAAAAATTTATATCTCCAAAATTAACAAAGTAAGGGCAACCAAATTTTATACGCGGGTTTATATCATTATAGGCAAGTTACGTACCAAAATTTAGCTCTGTAGGTCAAAGAACAAAAAAGTTATATGCATTTAAACAAAAATAAATTGAGGTTTTTCACAAAACGTCAAAGTTGCGATTTAAACGTCAAAATTGGCAACATTTAGGAAAAGAACTTGAATCTAATACGGGCTATGGAAATAAAATGTCTCAAGAACAATGTTTTACAAACCCTGAAGTCTTAGTGTCAACCGTCATTGTCCTTCATTTTAATAAAATGTTTCCAGAAAATTCATTTCAAATAGACCCTTTCTCTGATGCTTGGCAGTAGCCTTAGCTATATAGTTTATCGTTAATAGTATATAATTTTTGTAGAATTTTCATTAAAAAAATCAATACAGCTCAATATATCTGTTATTATGTTATTGCATTTTTGCATTTTCCATCGAAATATAATGCATGTTTGTAAGAACAAAAATTCTGGACGCAGTAAGTGCGTTATGGTAGCGAATTTTGATCAAATGCTTAATATTTGAATAGCTCAATTTGCTATTAACCTATAAGGTTGACCAAAAAACGAGTTTTTTTATATAAATAAATGATTAAACATTAATTATGACTAAAATAATTACAACGCCCGCTGGAATACGACATTAAAACAAAGCTCCAACAACTGACTCGTTGGTCTAGAGGTATGATTTCCGCTTAGAGTGCGGGAGCTCCCAGGTTCAAATCCCGGACAAGCCCAAATACCTTTTATTTGCTTTTTTTTAACCGACTTCAAACAAGGACGAGGTTCTCAATTCGCCTGTATGTTTTTAGTTAATTTTCTTAAACAAAATTCACTAATGAGGAGATCTCGACTTTTGAATTTTGAAAAAAAATTTCCAAATGAACGCTATTTAGGACCCCTGGAACCCAAATCCGAGGTCGGTTTCAGACTTTCTATGTCTATATATATATATATATATATATATATATATATATATATATATATATATATATATATATATATATATATATATATATATATATATATATATAGGTATATATGTATGTTTATATATTTATGTGTCACACCTATAACTAAAAAAATAATGGACCGATTTTGATAAAATTTGGTGAGTACCTTCCTTTCGCGAGTTGCTTGGATAAGTTCGTTATCCAGGAAAATCCGCCGAGGTTTTCCCGGAATATGTTGTGTTTTATTTCGAAAAAAATCGAAAAAAATTTATATCTCCGGAATTAACAAAGTAAGGGCAACGAAATTTGGTACACTGGTTTATATCGTTATATGTAAGCTACCTACCAAAATTTAGCGCTGTCGGTTAAAGGACAAAAAAGTTACAGGCATTTAAAGAAAAATAAATTTGGGTTTTCCTCAAAACGTCAAAGTCGCTATTTTAAACGTCAAAATTGTTAATATTTAGGCAATGAACCTGAAATTAATATGATCTATGGAAGGAAAATGTCTCAAGAATAATGTTTTACGAAGCCTGAGCTCTTAGTTTCAATCGTCATTGTCCTTCATTTTACTAAAATATTCCCAGAAAATTCATTTCAAATAGACCCTTTCTCTGATACTTTAGCAGTAGTGTTGGCTATAGAGTTTATCGTTTAATGGTATATCATTTTTGTCGAATTATCTTAAAAAATCATTAAAGCGCAATATTTCCGTTATTATTCAAGTTACGAAAAAAAGTTGTATACATTAATTGTAGGGTGTCTTAAGCTACATCTTAAAAAATATTTCCACAATTACAGGGTGGCCCATAAGTCGTTGGTGATTCAAATTTTCTTTTTTTTTTAGTGAATTTTTTTAATCGAACACGCCCTATGTTATTGCATTTTTGTATTTTCCATCGAAATATAATACATCTTTGTAAGAAAAGAAATTCTGGACGCAGCAAGTGCGTTATGGTAGCGAATTTTCATTAAATGCTTCAAATTGTGAATCAATTTGCTATTAACCTATAAGGTTGACCAGAAAACCAGTTTTTTCGGGAAAAATTTAAGTTTACTTTCGGAAATTTTTGTACATTTTCAAACAATAAAGTTATTTTGATGAAATATGGTACATTGTTTCTAATATATAAATTATACTGGTAACCAAATTTGGTGCCTGCTTTCTTAAAAAAACATATTTGCTATTAGAAACATTTTTATGAAAATTCACTACCATAACGCACTTGCTGCGTCCAGAGTTTTTAGTTTTTAGCTTTGTGCGCAGCATATTTAGGGGTATATTTTCATCGCTATCGGACGTGTTTTCTTCATCCTTATCAGAAATAATAATACCTGGTTGGCGGTTATTTTCAATTGATGGTTCATCATTCGATTCGTAGGCCAGTAGGTACCAGAGGTTCGTTTTCATCATCTGGATGTCCTTCAAGCTGGATATTCTCTGGTGTATCAAAAACTGTTACATCTTGAAACCCATTTAGTTTTTCTGGCTGAGAAATATTGGTCTAAAACAAAGATGAAATAAAGTGACATTTCAAGTGCATAGGTGTCATTATATATCCACAGACGTGTTTTCAGGAAACCCCATATATGGCACAAAAACATTTTGGGACAAAATACAATTAATTTAAGAAAACTAGTTGTTTACCTGTCCCAGCAGCTTCTGACACTGTTATCCTTTAGACTGATATTTTTTGCAGAGCTAAAATCGCACTAAAACTTGTTTGAAACAGTTCACAATTATCAAATCACTTGTCACAATCTAACACAATGAATCCATGACATAATTTTTTGATGGAACATCACAGTATCACTACTAGATGACTCTGTAGTGTAAGCAGTGACGACTCCATGTCATATCAAATACTATATAATGACAATACAGGACACTCCGGCCGATTTCGTGTTTCAAGAATATCAGCGCCCCTAGCGGATAGTACTGATGTTACGTCGTTCGAGACCGTGTAACACTAGCAATTGCTGGTGTTTAACTGTGTATAATTAAATTTCAGCTGTATTTTTTACAATGAATGTTAGTGATTGGGTGTGTGCAATCTATAATTGTTCAAATTATAACGTGCTAAATCTATCAAAGATAGTTCATAGGTTTCCAAAGGATGGCGTAACGTGAATATGATTTGAAACAGAAGACAAATTCAGAATCACTTTTATACCAGTATGTACAGTTCGCAGAATATAACTTATTGTGTAATATTTACCATCATGTACCTATTTGTACATAAACTTCGTAAACGGATGGTTGAAAGGCTTCAATCATAACTTGTCTTCCAGTGCATCAAAAAGAAATATGAAGGCAAAAAAAGTTTTGCATTAATAATAAATGATATAAGAAAACTGTTTTTCTATGTGTTTTTCTGTATCCTTTTTTATTTCAGTATGGCATAAGTTGTCACATTTTTTCACATTTATAATTATTTTACTTGGTAAAGGCTTTTAATTATCTTCCCAAGACAAGTTTTTAAAGAGACAAGTAGAAATAGCAGATTCAGCCCTATAATAGATTTATTCACGGAAGTAAGAGTTAGTCACACGTTTCATCTGCACAATTTCTTAATTATGTACTAAGTATATCAGTTACATATTTTAAAATATTAGATTAATAAGACAGTTTTCATGTAGATATATAGCAAATTGAGTACTGTGCTACCATCTATACCTAGAACAATTATTTACAGGTACAGATTGTAACTTAATATCCTCAGAAACAGCTTTCAGTATATTCCTATACCTACCCTTAAAATAGTATTTTAACGACGGTTTCAAGGTAGTAATTTTAATTATGATGAAATAAGATTATGGGTAAGAGAAATTTGCAGAATTATTCATGTTGAATTCGCTTAGGTTTCAAGCTGATTGTTGATACAAAATCTATTTATAAATATATAATTAGAAAATTTTTACTGTTCTGTCATGTACAAGTTTTTATATTTATCTATAATAAACCAATTGTCTAAATTAACAATATGCAGGTAAATATACAATTCAAATTACCCGCTCAGTTGTCAGTACTTCACGCGAGCTGGTGCTAGTGTACTTGTCACAAATATCACCAATGCTAAAGCATAGGAGTGTCCCGTATTGTCATTACATAGTATTTGGTTATATATGACCCAGTGTGCACTAAAAACTCACTTTTTTAATGCACACTTATTGGAAAAATGTTAAAATTGAAATTGTACCATATATGACCCATTATTAAGTAAAGGGTTCACACGAGGTTAAAGGAATAAATGAATAATTTTGTCAACACTAGGGCTTGATGGGTTTATAACTATTTTAATAAACATTATCAGGTGTCAATCAGTGGAACTGGTATGGTCTAAATGATTGACTCTATGGTGCCAATACTTGTATACTTTTCTGTTTTGCGCTATAATTAATAGACAACTCGCCACAGAAACAGTGAGATTTTGTGAACATTGTTAGTCCCTTTGTGTATGGTTGCTGGTAATAAAAGTCATTTAGAATTTGCAATATGTAGGTAAACAAAAGGTTTCAAACACGGCCGTTAAAAAAGTAAACTTTTGCAGCACGCAATAAAATATTTAATGTAACAATTTAACATCCTCATAAATTAAAAGAATGTGAATATTTTTCTTCTACCTACTAAAGCTTACATTATTGTTTTAAATTATTTTTGCTCCTCACGACACATTTTCAGCAAAGCTCTCTGAATTGCGTTATATTTTATTTGGCTCTGAAAACCCATATTTTAAACCACTTCAGAAAGAGCAATTTAAATTCTGGCAATTCCTTTTATTATTTTTCAGCTTGGTAAACTCCAGTACGAGTAAATATTTTGTGATATGATTTTCAGATTCGTTAAGGTAAATGCTCTAGAGGCTGTATCGTTTCGAATAATTGTAATAAAGGCATTTCTATTTGAATTCAACATTTTATGCGTTTCGATATAACGTCTATTCAAACAAGAAAAATCTTTTCGTTTTTAGCATATTTTCGTAGATAAGTTCAAACCAGTTCTGACAATTATTATAGATGGATACTAAATTCCCTACTAAACAATTTCTTTTAATATGCTAAACTTCCAACACACATGAAAGAACCACTTATTGAAATATTAAGTGACGGAATGATGAAACTAGAACGTCTTTCCCAGAACCTGGATCGTTTTTGGATCAAAATATATATATTAATATATATATATATATATATATATATATATATATATATATATATATATATATATATATATATAGGGCAACATGTATTCTCGCCACAATTAGAACCGTAGACCGGTTTCGCTCTCATTAGAGCTCTTCAGTAGGGCTTACTAATTGTAACGAAAATACACCTATAAAATAAAACGGCTATGGTAGCCAGCCTTCCAGCACTAAGTGAGTGGTAGACACGAAGCAACGTGCCGCCACCTAGTTGCGGAACCCAGTAGTATGTTGTCACGCCAGCTTCAAATAAATAAATAAATATATATATATATATATATATATATATATATATATATATATATATATATATATATATATATATATATGGCGCATTGAAAACGAAAAAGGCCGATTTGAGTCCAGAATAATTTTTTTTTTAGAAACGCTGAAACACTCCAATTTTAGTATTTAGTGGGACATGTTTTGACATAAAACTCAACTTTGTCAAATCAACCCCTTAAGGGTGGTGATAACAACCCTTATATTTTAAATAAGGAACATGGGTCGAGTGTTACATCATTTTAAAGCTCTTTCTTTTCTGAATTCCGCACACTATTTTTTTTTTGAAGTTTTATTAACTCGTTTAAAAATTATTCACAGTTGAGGGTGCAAAAACGCATTTCACTTATTCCGATAAGAAATGTGCTGATAGTGAATGTTTTGTTGGTTTGTAAACAAAAAGTTGACTATCAGAACATTTCTTATCGGAATGATAGAAATGCGGTTTATTATTTCAGTTTATCGGTCGGTTTGATACTTACTACCGAAAATTAATTTCACAATGGTGTATTCTGTAGAAGAAAGAGTTGAAATAATTACTTTTTTTCAAAAACGATGATTGTGCCAACCGTACCGCAAGTTTGTTTAATGAACGACATCCGAACAGACATGTTAACAGAAAATACATTTTGGAGTTAGTTGCAAAGTTTCGACAAAGTGGTTCATAGCCAACAAAAAAACGGGATTCTGAGCTTCAATTTCCGGTTAGAAATGGGACTAGTGAGATTGAAGTTTTAGGACAAATTGCTGCAGACCCAACTTTGAGCACGAGAAAATTAGCCACTGTTTCAAACATCAAAAGAAGAACTATTCACCGAATATTGAAGCATCATGAATTTCACCCGTATAAAATTCATCTTGTACAACAACTGAATGAAGATGATTTTGATTGGCGGCTGCAGTTTTGTAAAGTTATGACTGCACGAATAGCTGGTAACGGGAACTTTCTGTTCAATATCTGTTTTTCAGACGAGTGTACGTTTTTATTAAACTCTACAGTCAATCGTCATAATTGTCGTTATTGGGCAGATACTAACCGAAGAAATTTTCACGAAGTCCACACTCAAACTCCACAGAAATTGAATGTCTGGACTGACATTTTTGGATACCGTTTAATCGGACCAATTTTCCTTGATGGCAATTTGAGTGGCGAAACGTATATGGAGTTACTAGAAGATATCGTTTACCCTCTACTAATTGACATTGTTGAAAATGATGATTTCTATCAAGAAAATCAATTAGTGCTTTAACAAGATGGAGCTCCTCCGCATTTTTCACAACGTGTTAGGGCGTTTTTAAACAGAGAGTTTCCATGACAATGGACTGGGCGTAAAGGTGCTATTGCGTGGCCTCCTAGATCACAGGATTTAACTCCTTTTCTCTTTCTATGAGGCCATTTAAAGAGTAGAATTTACGCAACAGAACCGGAGTCTCTGGAAGAATTCCGACGCATTGTTGAAGAATGCCGTCTAATAACTCCACAAATGTTCCAGAATGTCAGAGCTCGTTTTGAACAAAATTTGTATGGAAGCTGGTGGTCAACAATTTGAACAGTTACTTAACTGTATAAACATTTTTGAACGTTTGGTTTTGTTTTTTAGTTTTTTTTAACGAAAATTTGACTAATTAGTGCATTTCTTATCACAATGAATGAAATATGTTCTTGCAACTCCAATTGTGAATAATTTTTAAACTAGTTGTTAAAACTTCCAAAAAAAATTAGTGTGCTGAATTCAGAAAAGAAAGAGCTTTCAAATAATGTAACAGTCGACCCAAGTTCCCTATTTAAAATATAAGGGGTGTTATCACCACCCTTAAGGGGTTGATGTGGCAAAGTTGAGTTTTATGTCAAAACATGTCCCCCTCAATATTAAAATTGACGTGTTTCAGCGTTTCTTAAAAAATGTCTCTAGACGCAAATCGGTCTGTATAAGTGTATATATATATATATATATATATATATATATATATATATATATATATATATATATATATATATATCCTCATAGACTAATTGCTATCGTTTAAAATGTTTCTGAAAAAACATCTACTTATATTCCACCCTGTATCTTATATCACGTGATTGCAAATTTTGTTATTATCCACCAGTCAGAAGCCTCATCTTTCTCAATATTCAACCTGTGAAAATAAAGCAGATTCGGTGAACTTCTTTTTGAGCTAAAAAGAATCAAACAGCATCCAAAATTCCACTTCAGTCGACGCGTAGTTAATTTTGGATGCAACCTTTTAATTGTGCTGTAACACAGCACAAGTCCATGACTTATTGTATTGAAATACTGTATAATTTGTTGTCGATAAACAATCAGAATATATATTTTGGTTAAAACAGTGTTTTCCGACTGTTAGTGGTTAACCAATTTATAAGAGAAAATTGTTTCTAAATCGTCTTGTGATGTAGGTCTTTTTTGCAAATTGATTTTAATATATAATAAATTTTTTTAAGAACCATAAAATAAAAATTGCAATGGGAATTGTTTAGTATCTTGTAGGCGTCTGTAAACAATGACAAATATGAGTAATATCTAGGGATCTGAGGGTAATATGGATGAGATCGTTGGCTTTGTTGAGGAGAACAGTAAATTAAAACGCCGCTGTAATGCTCCTTGAACAACGCAGGTGTTTCCTTCGCAACGACCATACTTCATCTCACATGATTTGCTTCTCATACCGTAATGTATGAGCTGCGAGAGGCAATAAACTAAAAAACGATGATGAATTACATTTTGTCATGGCACATTTACGCTAGACCTAATAAATCACGCACTCATCTAGCCGCTATAAAACAAAGTTCGGTAATAAGTTTTCTTAAGGTATATATATATATATATATATATATATATATATATATATATATATATATATATATATATATATATATATATATATATATATATATATATATATATATATATATATATATATATATACAGGTTGTTTCTAAATTGATGCGAAAAATTTTACAGGGTGATTTTTTGGCGAAAAATACGGGTGTCTCTCTTATAAAGTTTTTCTGGAAACCCCTTCTCCTCCAAGTTACAGCCCTTTGAAATTTTGGCAAAAAAAAGTTTTCATTAAATGTCTCCATTATGGAATAATTTTAAAAAACGAAAATTTGCAGATGCATAAGGCTAACAAAATGACAGTTTTAAAAGGATTTTATAACCCTATAATATTATCACAAGAGGGTGAAAAAACCTACCCTTACATATTTTTTTATCAGTACTTTTTATTGTTTGTACCGTTTACTATTTAAAATAACGATTTAGAAAGAAGGTTTCATTTAGCAACTTTCTTATGTCCTGACATTTTCTCATAAAATTGTTAGTTTCATCACAAAAAAATAAAATATTACTCAGATCGATGTCACATGTATTTACAGAGTGGTTGTTATTTTCTGAAATAACAAGTACGTGGTAGGCTGTCAAATAACGTCATAATTACACTAATATGTTAATATGTATTGTTCTGGCTTTTACTAATTTCCAAAAATTGATAATAACAAACAACAACTAGGTATTGTACTACTATTTAATAATTAATAATTAACAAACTAAGAAACGAAAAGAAATATTAACAAAATGTCAGTACGTATCATCATAATAAATGTAGAAAATGCCCCACTTCAAAGAGAACGCAATACTCTAGTCCGTTTCTCATTGAACTTCGTATTCTATGAAAAATACCGGGTGTGTTTCTTATAACATCACATAATGCGATAATACGATTTCTGAGGTTATCGATGTTTGCAACAGGACTTGAATTAAGGTTTTCAGAAAACCCCACAGGCAAAAATCCAACGGATTCAATTCAGGAGATCGGGCAGGCTAATTCTGTGGACCTTCTCGGCCTATCCAACGATTTGGGTAAACTTCGTTCAAGTAGTTACGAGCGTTGATACTAAAATCAGCCGGAGCCCCGTCGTACATGTACCACATTTGTTGTCTAATTTGTAAAGAAATATTTTCAAGAAGTAGGGGCAACTCTTCTTGACAGTACACTTCTTCATTTAGTCTTATCGGAGGAAAATATGGTCCAATTAAGTAATCACCAATGACAGCAAGCCATACATTTAATAAAAACTGGTGTTGAAAATGAGATTCCGTAATTTCGTGTGGGTTTTTATCAGACCATATGTGGTTATTATGAAAATTTCTAATAGATTCTCGTGATTGCGTGATCATTTGAAGCATCCATTGACAAAAGATTAAACGAGGTAAAAAATCACGAGGTAAGAGCGCTTGAACTCGTTGGATATGGTAGGGGTACAGTAGTTGTTCTTTTAAAATTCTAAATACCGTGGAATAGCTGACATTTAAGACTTGAGCGATTCTTCTTGTACTTGTACCAGGAGATTATTTAATTAAATTGAGGACAGCCTCTTCAAGTGCTACAGTTCTTACTTCTCTAGAACGCCCGCAATCGGCGGCACTTCTAGAATTTTTTTTATTTTTCTTGCAGACGTTGATGAATGCGTGCGAATATGCTGTGATGGGGTACAGTTCCATTTGGATATAACTCATTGTAGAAGCGCTGTGCTCTTAATCCTTTGCCAATAGCACGGCCATATTCAAAATGCATATCTGACATTTCGGAATTGGTATAATTTACCATTTTATTCACTTATTTGTTGTAAGTGTTTAAAAAATACTCTATAGATTGACAGTAACCAGAACAATTAATATTAGTGTAATTATGACGTTATTTGACAGCCTACCACGTACTTGATTTCTCAGCACATAACAACCACTCTGTAAATTCATGTGACATCGATCTGAGTAATTTTTTATTTTTTGTGATGAAACTAACAATTTTATGAGAAAATGTATGATATAAAAAAGTTGCTAAATGAATCCTTCTTTCTAAATCATTTTTTTCAATAGAAAACGGTAGACACAATAAAAAGTACTGATACAAATAATGTAAGGGTAGGTTTTTTCACCTTCTTGTGATAACATTATAGGGTTATAAAATCCTTTTAAAACTGTCATTTTGTTAGCCTTATGCATCTGCAAAATTTCGTTTTTTAAAATTATTCCATAACGGAGAAATTTAATGAAAACTTTTTTTTGTCAGAATTTCAAAGGCGTGTAACTTGGAGGAGAAGAGGTTTCAAGAAAAACTTTATAAAAAAGACCCCCCCTGTTTTTCGCCAAAGAATCACCCTGTATATGTATATATATATATATATATATATATATATATATATATATATATATATATATATATATATATATATATATATATATATATATATATATATTCAATTCGTTACCATTATTATATACCTAGTATGTATATATAAGTACACTTGGAGAACCCAAATCGTCACAACACATATTTTAAAGACATTACGATCGTTTCACCGACAACGTCAGCGTCATCAGAGGATTAAAAATTCAAAAATTAAATCAACAGCTACCGTGTATTTATATCGCACATAGGTAGACGAACTAATCCAAAGTAAAAATTGCAGTCGTTTGTCTGTTGTGTAAATATTGAACGGACGAGGTCGAAGAACTACTTTAATCTTCTGGTTGACAAATTTATTAGCTTTTATCTAATTTAAGTATAATGGGCTTAAAATTAAAGGTACCGAGACAATTAAAGAAGGTACACGTTCTTTTTGATCTAAAAATTTGACTATGTGAATATTGGGGTACATGAAGGGCGCCGACAAGCACATCTGGCAAACAGACCAATAACAGCCACTCATCTTTTTTTAAAAACAAAACTACTGTTTCCCTCACAATGTTAATTTTAACAAAGGATAAACAATTCAACTAAAATGCTACATAAAAACAAGTATTTATATTGATTTCTTAATCTACGTAAAAACAAATATTTATGTTAACTTCTTAGATACAAAGAAAACGAAAGGGGAATTTATAAGTCGAGAACTAGACGCAGAGCCTAGTATCTGTATAGACTCGCCGTGTTATTGACAATAATTTATTATTATGCCAGACAAATTAGGAGTGTTTACCTAGTCAAATGCAAAGTGAAAATAATGGGCTTAAAATTAAAGGTGCCGCACGATTCAATGACGTTTTGTTCTTAATCGACCTTGATATATAAACACTTTCAAAACCATCAAGCATAGTTTGATGTCTAATATTTTTGACAAGATTCAAATTTTCTTTGTCAATGTGGTGATTATTATCCCATATATGTTGTGCCACACATGATTTGTCAACCGTACCATATCGTACCGCGTATCACAATGGGTTTGGAAAGTATTTTTAAGAAAGCCGATTTACACTGGACTTTTTCGACGAAAGGTAATTTAAAAAATTTGTTCGGTAATACGAAAGACAAAGACAAAGCCACTGAAATGTCGGGTATTTATGAGATAAGTTGCAAATATTGTAATCTTAAATACGTGGATCAAACCAAGAAAAACATAGCCACCAGATTTCGTGACCATCTCGCACATTTACGATTTGGTTTTTAAACATTCCTTATTGCATTTTTGCATTTTTCATCGAAATATGATGGGTGTTTGTAAAAAAATCGAGACGCAGTAAGTTCGTTTTAGTAGCGAATTTTCATTAAACGCTTCAAAATTTAATAACGCAATTTGCTATTAACCTAACGTTCGTCAGCTAGGAAAGAGTTTTCTCGGAAATGTTTCAAGTTTATTTTGGGAACATTTTTGTACATTTTCAAACAAGTTATGTTGTTAAAGTATGGTACATTGTTCCTACTATATAGGTTATACCGGTGAGCAAATTGATTCCTGCTTGCATTAAAGAGACATATTTTCTATTATAATCATTTTAAGAAAATTCACTTCCATAACGCACTAGCTGCGTCCAGATATTTTCATTATAAGAATGTCTGTCCAAGCTTCCAGTGTACAATATAATTGTTTTCATAAAATAATAACAAATATTTGTACGTAACGTTACACGAAACGTTAAATGTTAATCTATATTTATGAATCTCTAATGCAATAGTTGATTTTGGTTTGTGACAAAATACTGATAACGCTGTTTAGAGTTTTCCGATCACATAAGCAAAGTCCTATATGTTGACGTTGGAACCTAAAGTTATCTCTGTTATTTTATCTGTAACGTTTCGTTTCTGCCATAACACTTCTCTATATTAACATTTGTCAGGCAAAAAACCTTCGCATATGATGTATATGTTCTTTCCGGGACATGAATATGCTGATTGGTTTTATGAAACCTATCCAAGATACTCCAGCAACACAATAAATGGTGGTACTTGAAGAATAATCTAAAATGTGAATATCGTATGGTAAAACCGAGAGCGGGCAATGTTTCAGTTTTTACTGGAGTATTTTGTAGAACAAAAAATAATGAATATATTAAAAATAAATAACCGTGGTAGAATTTTACAATTTGTTTCCAATTAATGTTTTAGAAACGTCTTTTTCAGCTGACATTGACATTTTCTGAAAGTTTTACTATCATGATTTAATTAGTACCAATTTGTTTAAAAAACTTTGATAGGGAAATCTGTAGGTAATATATATATATATCTACTGTCTATATTATAAAAAGTCGGGAGGCAGCAAGTGCGTTGTAGTAGCAAATTTTCATAAAAATATGTCAAATTAAGAAAAACATATTTTTATAAATGTATCTCCTAAAATAACCAAGTTGGTTTAATTAAGTTTGGTAAACATATTATAAAGATTGTGTTACGTACCAAAATGATGTTTCTTGGTTAACCCTCGAGCGGGCGCGCTGGCGCACTTTGTGCGCCAACGCGACATTTTCTCCCACCAAACTGTGAATATTGGTAAGACACCGTCAACGCTTGAGGTATTCCTTCAGTATAGCATTGTGCTCAGATGGAGAAGGTTATGCACTTTTATAACCAAATCTGCGCAGGTTGAATTTGTATATTCGTAGACCTTATCCATTTGGAGCACGGAGTGCGCCGCGCGCCTGGTCATGTGAGTAGTTTTATATATATATATATATATATATATATATATATATATATATATATATATATATATATATATATATATATATATATATATATATATATGTTGCTTGTTTTTGTTGTTACACGTAATATAAGTTGTTTTGTTGTCGCTATATAGGTATAAAAATGTAGCTATAAATTTATTAGCGTAACAAATAATCATAAAGAGTGGGCGTGATCAAAACACTATAGAGAATACTGTTACGTATATAGTTTCGACCTGTGAGGTCGTTGTGAACTAGAGGTTTATGCCTGTGCTTATGGTGCCAGCAGCCTGGGATCGATTCGCGTCGAGAGAAAAAATTTTTATGCTTATTTTTTTAAGTTAGCTGAAAAAAGGAGATTTGTTTGGACGCGGGTTTGGGTTAGGCCATTTTTTTAGAAAAAAAGCATTGTTTTAGTATGTTCATTACCACAGGATCAATTATAACTTCTAACGACGAGACGCTTGTATAAGTTTAATTACTTATTATTTGTATTGTAGGGCCAGAAAATATCTAACGCATGAGGAGTTGGAAAAATACCTTTATGAAGATTTATCAGGTGATGAACTACCGATTGAAGATGAAGATGGAGACATATCTGAAGAAGAGGAGTTCGTGACTCACAGTGATCATTATTCGAACTCTGAACAAGATTACGCGGAGAATGAAATTTCAGAATCTGAGTCAGATGATAAAATAGCTCCAGGTAATAACTTTTTTATGGCCAAAGACAAGACAACAAAATGGTTCAAGACCAATGTGTCAACAATTTCTAGAGTAAAAAGCAAAAATCTGTTGAAAATTCTACCAGGACCAAAACAAATCGCCAGAGGAATAACGTCCGTAATGTCTGCGTGGGAATTGATCATTGACTCGTTTATGATTGAAGACATTGTGAAATATACCAATCTTTACATCCATGATAAAAAAAATCAGTTGGATACCAAAGAGCTCGTGATGCAAGAATTACAACGAAGAATGAGATTGCGGCACTTCTTGGTTTATTGTATTTCATAAGCGCTAAAAGAAACAACCATTGCAGTGTTGAAGAGATGTGGGACCCTGAGAGTGGATTTGCAATAACAAGACAAGTCATGTCCTATAAAAGATTTTTATTTCTGTTACGATGCATTCAATTTGATCATCGTGACACCAGGGACGATCGTAAGAAAACTGATAAACTGGCTGCAATCAGGGTTATTTTTGACAAGTTTGTTGCCAATTGTAAAGACACATACTGCTTGGGAGAATACGTTACAATAGATGAGAAGCGAGAAGCGTTTCGTGGTCGTTGTAGCTTTATTCAGTATATTCCGAATAAACCTGCCAAATATGGTTTGAAAATGTTCCTATGATGCGACGCAAAAACGCATTACGTAAGCAACTTGGAAATATATTGCGGTCAGCAACCGGAGGGGCCATATAGAATGCAAAATACACCAATAGAAATTGTCAAAAGACTTGTTGATCCCATCAAAGGTTCCAAGAGAAATCTAACAACCGACAACTGGTATACCAGCTTTCCCCTTGCCGAAATCTTACTAAAAGATTATAATATAACACTTTTGGGAACTTAAAAATAAAATAAAAAAGAGTTACCTGTAGAGTTTTTACCTCACAAGAATAGAGAAATTAAATCGTCTTTATTTGGGTTCCAAAAGAACATTACAATTGTCTCACACGTTCCAAAAAAAAAAAAAACTGTTATATTGTTATCAACAATGCATGATTCAGGAGAAATTGATGGAGATCCTGAAAAACCGGAAATAATTCTAGACTATAATGCTACAAAAGGTGCAGTGGATACAGTTGATCAAATGTGGAACTCCTACTCAGTCAAAAGAATTACAAAAAGGTGGCCCTTAGTTATATTTTTTTCCATAATGGATATGGCTGGTATAAATGCATTCATTTTATACTACTCTAATGCCAACAATCAAAAAGTTAAAAGAAGAATTTTTCTGAAAAACCTTGCAATGGATCTCATGAAGCCTTTTCTTGTGGAAAGGGCAAACATTAATTCACTTCCGCTGGATATTAGAGCTTCTCTAGCTAAATACAAATCAAATGGGGAAGTAGCCAATAAAGCAGAGCCTGACCTAAAGAGAAAAGGACGTTGTGTTACGTGTGGAAGATCTAAAAATCAAAATACCACTATAAGATGCGACACATGTCAGGAATTCGTGTGCAAGGCCCATTCTGTTGTTAAAACAAGTTGCCCAAAATGTTACAGACAAATCGAAACAGTGAACGAAGATAGTGACTAAGTATCTCTGATTTATTTAGTTAAAAGTATGACTTAATTTGTTTTTTTTTTATTTTCACCATTTTAATTATATTATATCATGTCAATAAACATTTACTTAATATTATTGTGATTTAAATTACTAAGATAACATAAATATATAAAAAAATAAGTTTAAACATCATTTACCTAAAGTTAAACAACATTTATACTTCTGGCGCACTCGTTGCGCCGCGCGCCTTCTCGTGTTCCGATTTAAGGCGCGCCCGCTGGAGGGTTAAGAGGCAATGAAGTTATTAAAGTTTCGGGAGGCAGCAAGTGCGTTATCGTAGTGAATTTTTCATTAGAATTGTACACTATTGGTACGGCATATTACCAAAATTAATACTTTAAATTTAAACAGATCTTACATTTTGAAGATCCTAATACATCCTTATTTGAAAAATGTTTTTCGAAAGTGTTGCCATCAATATCTCTCTATTATCAGAAAAATATTTTAATCTTGTGTTCTAACTCCTTTTGACATAAATGCGCAAAACTCAACTTTCTATGAAGCTAGAAAATAACAATTTGGTATATGTAGGAACAGCAAGACTTATTAAAATATACTTGTATTTCAATATTTATTAAAGTTGCAAAAAATTTCTTAGAGTTAACCTAATTCATATTTATAAAAGTGTGAACGCAGGCCTGAGAATGCCATAAGGTAGCTGGCTTGCTACTCCTTGCACTTTTTCCAGTCAGCCACGGTCTCTTGATAGGTCTGGGTACTAGTCTGGCCCGCACTACTCCATTAGAGGTCTAATGTATATAGTGTATACAGTTTAGCACACTGAGGGTTAATATGGTGAAAAGACTTACGGATCATGTACAGGATACGATTTTCTTTGGAACATATACTGGACACATGCGCAGATCAGGTCAAGTCTTTAGTCGCGATGACTCACAGATCGGTCTGCCGTTTTATCGTTGCAAGCTGGGTTCCATTAACCTAGTATGGAATTTTCGCGTTGTTTCTGCCAATGTGCAATACTGAACACTTGGAGGCGTTGACGGGAAGCAACAGTGACTTGCACCAATCCTCCAGCTTGAGCATGTCTTTCTGGATATCACTGTGATAAACGAGTGGGTCGTTGTATAACATGTAGTCGTCGGCAAAGGAGCGCATTCAGATATGATAGCCAGTGGTACATGGCTAGTGTATACCAGGAAGAGCAGGGGTCCGAGGACTGAGCCTTGGGGAACACCACTCACCACGGATCGGAAAGCGGAGTATGCACCATTCACGCGTACACTGAAAGTTCGGAAAGCTATAATCAACAAAAGCAGATGTCCACAAATTCCGTGATATGACAGCTTTGAACAAAGCAGACTTAAAGAAACTCGGTCAAATGCTTTTAAAAAATCCAGGTAAACAACGTCGACAGGTCTCCTGCTATCCACCAATCTTGTCCAATGGTTAACACAGGTCAGTAGGTGTGTGAGTGTCGAGCGGCCGGGCGTAAAACTATGTTGGTTTTGCGGGATGATGTGGTTTTCAAGATGCAACGTCTGCATGTGGCAAACTTATTTGACGATAAATGGAAGGATCGTATCTCTCACCTTTCTTGAATATTCCAGTAACATCCGCATTCAGTCGGGATTGGGGCAGGATATGAGACAAAAAGGAAGATTGCATATTTATGGCGAGAGACGTGGACTGCGAAGATCCACATTTCTTCAGCACTTGGGCAGTTATTCAGTCCGGGCCAGGTGAGCAATTTTCAGATAGATTGGCTATTTCGGTCAGAATGTCACCTGGGGTAAAATACATCAAAGACAACGCACTAGGTGACACGGGCAAATTGATACCTCGCAGTGTATCTGTTGGCGCCTCAATGCAGTTCCTCGCGAAACACTCAACCAACGATTCAGACGACTCCTCATTGGTGTAATCATCGAGTCATCAGAGAGTAGCAGTCCAGGATGAGTTACTCTTGATGTTAGTGACGATAGAATATGCTTGAAAGACTTCATCTTGTTTCCACTAAGCAAAAGTTTTCTTTCGTATTCCTGCCGTGCAAGAGCGATCTTGGATTTAACTAGATTGGCAAACTGTCGGCGACGTGTGTAAGCAGAATCAAGAGCAGAACGTCTATACGTCCTCCACAAAGTTTTTTTCTACGAATTAACTCTAAGAGGGATTCTGTTATCCCGGGTTTAGTGGGGTTAACTTTAGTAACTTTGCTATGAGAATACTTATCGATACTATCAAATAAAACCTGCAAAAAATAGTTCCATTGCTCGTTCACGCAGAGGCCACTTAAGATGCTATCCCAATCAAGCATCGAAAGTGCTTGACTTAACAGTTCATAGTCAACGACATTAAGAATTTTGAGGTTGATTCGGGTGTTAGGTGGCTGAGTTACAGCTTGTAGGTTGAAGGATAGCACACAGTGGTCCGGGTTTGTGAATGGTGGCAAGTATTTGACATCGGTAATAAGTTCGCGGGCACTGGTAAATACAAGGTCGAGGAGGGACGGTTGTTGATTTACTATTAATCTGGTGTCGCAAGATACACACTGTACGAGACCTCCTTTCTCTATTGCTTCGATACGTGCTTGGGATTACGCATCAGATTGGGGGTTCGGCCAAGTGATATAGGGCATGTTAAAGTTCTGCGAGATGGCCAACGGCAACAAATAGTGGCCCGTCACCGTCGGACTGTGGCCGAGGAAAAGGTCTGCAAACACAAGCAACAGTGAATGACAGCGTCAAAGGAGAAGACAGCAAATGTTTGAGTAAAATGAAGGACAGTGGAAGTTGAAGTAGAAACTTAAGGCTCTGCAAAAAAAACACATTTCTTACGATATTGGTTCTACATAACCCACATTCGTTTCAACATTTTTGTCTAAAACTTGTAAATTTTGACGTTACAAATCGCAACTTTAAAATTTTAAGAAAAACAAACTATCAAATTTTCAAAGTTGTTTTTATGGTATTTCTTAATACTTTGCGCCAAGAGAACCTATTTTTTGTCTATATTATTCAATAGATTTTGTTAATCACACACAATATTTTGGTTTTGTGTCATTCATTGAACACCAGCGACACCCAAAATGTCTTTTTTAAATGCCACTAACTTTTTTTTCTTTTAACTGAGAGATCTAAATTTTTGTATCTGCGTTACTGTTTGCAATGTAAACTAGAACACTAAATTTGGTTGCAATAGCCTTGTTATTTTTGGAGATACAAACATTTTCCGAAAGAGAACCTAAAATTTCGCCGGAAAAACTGGTCCAATTTACCTGGCTAACGAACCTAATCAAACTACCAAATATCATCAAAATCGGTTTTTTTAGTTATCGCTGTGATATATATATATATATATATATATATATATATATATATATATATATATATATATATATATATATATATATATATATATAATATTAAATTGTGGGATAGCTGTCAGTTGCAAAACTAAATCTCTTTATTAATTGCCGAACTTTCGGAATAGTTTATTTCATTATCAAGGATATAACGCGAGTTTTGCTTGAATTAATAAAGAGTTTTTATTTTTGAACTGACAGCTATCCCACAATTTTTAAGTAAATAATTATATTACCGTCAAAAACTGAATACTATATATATATATATATATATATATATATATATATATATATATATATATATATATATATATATATATATATATATATATATATTGGAATGTTGCACTACACTGTAATCATTTTTAAATATACACTTTATTTGTTTGCTGTACTTTCAGTGATTTGTTATTTGGTTATGTGGACTGCAGTTTCGAACCGTCCCGGTTCATCCTCAGCACGCTACAGGAGCGTTCATAGTCAGTAGCGTGCTGAGGATGAACCGGGACGGTTCGAAACTGCGGTCCACGTAACCAAATAAAAAATCACTGAAAGTACAGCAAACAAATAAAGTGTATATATATATATATATATATATATATATATATATATATATATATATATATATATATATATTGTTACGGTATAATTTGCTCTTAGATGGTTATCATGTAAAATTTATGGTAGTAACACTCTTAAAGGAGTTAAATCCGCACCTATTCAGTGGTGAGGAAGTGGGTTCAGGTTTTTAATTTTTAAAGGTGCCAGGCAATTTCAAGACCCCTGACTCCTTAAGGAACTTACGTATGCTCATGCAAATTACCAAACATGAGTAGAAGTCGTCCAAATTTGACACAATAAGTTGCAAAGTAGTAAGACACTCAGCATTAATAAAATATAAATTTAGTTAGTTATTAGATAGTTAGAGAAGGCATAAAGTGAAGTGATAATATTATAAATTCTCACAATATGTTGCTAGCTTAAGTTTACAAATAAATATCATGAAATTATGAATGCGCGCAGTCACATTATAATACTCAAATTGTTTTAAAAAGGTAGCAATTATTAATTTTATACTCAATGGGTTTAATCCAATACCTGTAAAATTATTATACCCACACTCAATGATTATTAAAAGTCCTTTTCGTTAAAAGACATATTGCTGGTTGTAGAGATTGTAGTAGAGACTGACTTCTTGAACAACAAAATATCAGCAAACGAACAAGTTAAGGCGGACAGCCAACGGAAGCCAACCATTAACTAAGCTTCGGGTCCAGGGACTTAAAGTCACAATTATTAAAAAAGCGTCCTAGGCTAGGGCTGGTGCGTATCTTTCTATTTGCTGTGTCCTACTTTTTATCTGCTATGACCTATTTCCATTTGATTATCAATACCCATTTTCGTTGTCTTTTCTGGTTCTGTTTGTCAATTCCCATTTCTAATTTACAGTTTCCAATTTCTAACTTCCAACTTGCCTATAAATTCCAATAAAATATGGGATAGTCAAAATAAAGAATGAGTATGAATAATAAACCTTACCGAAAGATGTTAATTCGGTAGCTTACTTGGTTTTCTTCTGTTATTGTCCTGAATATTTTCAGACTATATTAATGCCACCAACCAATATTGAGACTATATCAACTAATCAAACTCAAATCAAAGGACAGTAATATATTTTAAACCGCGTGAATACTAAATCCAAATAAAATTTGATAGAGTAAAACTCTTAAACGACTCAGCGTGGTTTCCAGAAGAAAATCCAAAATATAAAAGAAGGTCAACGTGGATTTCTTAACTATCAGGACAAAAATAGGCTTCCCGATCATTTTCTTGTGTTTTTTCAAACCGAATTTTATGCGCGGTTTTTTTCATCCCCGAGCATCCTATGCCATACCAACTGACAATTATAATGCACTAGAAATGAGAGCCGATAAATAAATGCGGATTTAAACATGTAGTGCACCTGTTTAACAAGAAATAACCGATAATATCCTGTATAAGAACAAAACAATTCCCCATACTAAACCATTCTTAGAAATTAAAATTAAAGGAAAAGGTACTACTTTTCTACGCGGAGGGAATCTAAATCTCAGACTGGTAGCACTGACAAGTCGAGATTTGACATGACAACTGGCCATTTGATCTAAATTTTGAAACGAAATTAATGTATCCTGTCATTTGAACGTAAACAAATGACCACACTTAAGTTTCAGTAAAATTGCATACATTCCAATTAAATACAAAACTAAACATTGCGTAGCATTTCTCACAGTTCCTATCATAACAAGGTAGGTTTCAAATTTTATATTTCCCTGTCTTAACCTAGGTTAGGTTAGGTTAGGTTAGTTTGTGAGTGGTCCATATCGGTCCCTCCACCACGACCATAAGGTCTATTGTGGCTCACGCCTAATGTCTATATTTCGCCCAACAAATCCAGCCTCCTACAGAGGTCGATAACCTTTGCGGGCGAAAGTTGATCCAGATCTTCTGGAGCAAGCTTTATCTTGCCAAAGAGCAGGTGTCTAGTCCTATCCGCTGCCGGACAGGAACACAGCACGTGCTCTGCTGTTTCGTCATTCTCCATACACAGCCGGCATTCGGTCTCCTGACCGACCCCAATACGGTGCATGTGATGCCGGAAGCGACAGTGTCCTGTATACAGGCCGACTAGAGTACTCAGTTGTTGTCTGTTCAACTCTAGAAGTTTCTTAGCCCTTGACTCAGACAGGCCATTTATGAAGGCCTTAGAGTGAGCTAATCCTGGAAGATTTTGCCAATATTGAATTGTCCTTCTATCTGTCCAGGTCTTTAAGGTGCGTTTTGCTGTGCAAGATGTTATTCCCAGCACCGGTTCTGGTCCGACAAAGTCACACTGGGCACCACTCCTGGCAAGCGCGTCTGCCGCAACGTTGCCATCATGGTCCGAGTGACCCGGTATCCAGACCAGCGACACCTCATTACAGCTGCCCAATTCGTTAAGGGCAGATTTACAACTCCATACCGTCTTTGAATTGCACCGGTAGGAACCAAGAGCCTTTATTGCAGCTTGGCTATCTGCAAATATCTTTATCGATTTGTTTGTGCATAGGTCTTTTAAGCTTTCCCTTGCACACATCTCGATGGCATAAACTTCTGCCTGGTGTATGGTTGCGTACTTGCCGAGGCTAGCTGATAGTCTAGCATCGGTGCTGCCCCCATATGCGCCGGCTCCTACTCCCATATTGGTTTTGGAGCCGTCAGAGTACCAGCAGAGGTCCGCTCTCAACAGGGTCGATTGGTTCCGGTCCCAGTCCTCCCTTTCCCTAACTCTTCATAATAATGTATTACAGAATGGAATTAACCAAAACAAAACATATCAGGAAAATTGACGACAAATTGCCTAAAAGGATAATGAATTCAACTTTAACTAAAATAAACAACTACAGGGTGATATCTGAAACAAGACTCGACAACATCATCTTGAATTTTACTTACTTGAAGAGGTTATACCCACAGACTGTACTGATAAAACTAAAAGTGTTACAAAAATACTTATGATTAACAGGAATGTATCCTTTGTAAATAGACTTTATATAAAATAAATGTATAGTCACAATTCGTGTGTGTGTATGTGTGTGTGTGGCTATCGCCTCATTAGTTAATTTTTGCTAGGAAAATTCACTATTATAATTTGTGGGTAATGATAATGAGAAATGCCAGCAATAACAGGACACCCACACACTGAACACAATTCAGACATATTTATGAAAATCACTACTTATATTAACTTTTAAAAATTAGTATTATCATTTGAGATATTTTTAAGGTTTACAATACAATCTTTAAATATTCTTTGTAGCCTGTAACCAAAATATGAGTAGCTTTGTTGTTTTGATCGATTCCCTTTCAATGTTAAGAACTCTATCGAATCCTCAAAATGCTATATATCGGTCCAGGGTAATATGTCATTTTGCTTATCAATTAGAGGTCTTGGAACAACAGCACAAAAGAGTTACTTTCATATGGGTAAAAGGGCACTCGAAGCTTGAGGGTAATGAAAAGGCCGACTATTTTGCTAAAAAAGCAACGACAACAGGTTATAAACATAACTTTTACAGTAACAGAGATCTACTTCCGCAAGTAAAACATGTGTGTAATATAAGATGGCAGGATCATTCGAATAAGTTGAAAAGTAGCTGTAACAAGCACTTCAGTAGTATTATCCCTAATCTAAGAAAACAGCCCATTTACAAAGAACTGTTGCTTCCTAGGTACTTGTCTACGACACATAACAGAATTATCATAGACCATGGTGCTTTTAAATCTCATTTGTATAAACTAAAAGTTGAAGATAATCCATTTTGCTCATGCGACAATACCAGCCCAGCTGATTCAAATCATTTGATTTTTTCCTGTATTATACATCATGAACAAAGAAAAATATTATTTTCTTATTTGATAGAATACAATGTTTCATTTCCACACTTTGTGTGTAATGGTAGCTTTAATGTGTTTTGTTAAAGACTCTAAGTTAGCTAGGTTTATATAGCTCTTAGTAAAACGATGATATTGTACCAGTGGCAATATACTATATAGTCTTAAGGGATAATAAATAAACTTAGCAGATTAATGTATAGTCAGAGAGATAAAAGTAAGTTCCTTTGTGTATTTCCTTGTGTTAACCTCTTTTGACTGCAGCCTCCCCAGTACGTTAAAAAGTCACCACAACAGGCTCCATTGGTGTAAAAAGTGTCCCAATGTTTCTCCTGCAACAGCTTGTAGCGTAGATGTGTGCATGCATATGTATGTATGTGCCCATGAAGAAATAATGTGCATTTTCTGTCCTGCACCTAGTGTTAAATACTGGACTTATAAAGCCTATTGATGTGGGTGGGTATACATGAGTGTATATGCGCTCGCGTACGTGTGTGGGTGGATATGTGGGTAAGTTTTAATTTTAGTATATATTTTTAGTAAACAGCAAGTGTATAGGGAGATAAAAGAAAAAAGTTACAGAGCTTGTTAGAGTAACATTCTTAAGACAGGTTTTGCCATTGTGAAAAGCAAGGTCAGTGTTCATTTTAAAGATTGACAGTGACTGAATGAGCCAGTTCTCAAAGTCAAAACTCTAATAAAAAAATATTCTTTGATAGGCTTTGTAAATATTTATATCAATTTGCCTCTGTTGCAATTGCATTAAATTAAAACACTTTTCCCTCAAATCGCCTTTTACACCCCGATTTTCTGTTCAACTTCACATTCTACAGATAACAACTTAGAACTGCTTAATAGAACAATTCAATAGCTGAGATAGAAATGCATCAATTTTCTGAGATAATGTTGAAATTAGCGCTATTCGATCAGGGAGTAGAATTACCAATATGGCCACTAGGACGTGACAGTCACGGGGCATTGCTACGATTACTAGATCCGCCACTATACTATATTATTATTCATAAAGTTAGATAGCGAACTTGAATTTAATTAGGGACCTCCTTAATACAGCCCGACACAAGCAGCGGAAATAGCTGAGACGTCGTTAGGAAGGAAGTGTAGAGTTGGAACTGTAGCTAGCTAGTTCTGTAGGTTGACTGGGTTCTGTGCCACTTTGTGGCGCAATTATGCCGATATACGGCGAACCACGGCGTGTAAATTCACTCCCTCCGATAACAAACGTTCTATTAGTTAATTTCCGATATTGAATTTCTTGTGTTGAATATGCCCTATGGTGCGATTGTTATCATTTCAGCATTATTATTCATTTTCAGATAAAGGGTAGATAGAATGCGTAGGCATAATTACGCTCACTGTGGTAATTATTTGTTATCTACATAGTAATAGTATATTAATAGTACGTATATTCCAAAAACTCTGGACGCAGCAAGTGCAGCAAGATTTTTCATAGAACGGTTTTAATGATAAATATGTTTTTTTACGAAGGACATGAAATTTAGTAGATAATGTAACCTTCATAGTGGAAACAATGTACCGTGTTACATCAAACTAACTTTTTCTTTGAAAAAGTTCAAAAATTTTCCGCAGATAAATTAAAAATTAAAAAAAAAACTAGTCTGACTTTCCTGGCCCACGAACCTATCCACGTAATTTACACCAAAACTGCACAGAAGATGTAATTATTAACAGAAAGCGTTTCGACAGAAATTAAAAGGATGTTGTCATGAAGATTTGCAATTTATTACATGAAAATACACCATTTTTTTTAAATATTGGCTAAGTTATCTCACACAAAAAATACATAAAATTCTCTTTACGAAAATCTCCAAAAAAATGGTTAACGAAAATTTGCTTAAGAAAATTCGAAAAAAAAGTGTAAAGATTTTTTTACAATATCTTTTTATACAAACATTTACTGGCAAAAAAACATAAAATTGTAATGATTTCCCCAATCTGTAAATAAATTTGAAAAAACAAATTTGAACCAGTGAAGGTAAAGAAAAATATAAGCGGAATACGTCAATTTAATGTCCATTTGATAGCGAGGCTGTGAATAAAGGTGGTTATTATTATTATTATTATTATTATTATTATTATTATTATTATTATTATTATTATTATTATTATTATTATTATTATTATTATTATTATTATTATTATTATTATTATTATTATTATTATTATTATTATTATTATTATTATTATTATTATTATTATTATTATTATTATTATTATTATTATTATTATTACTTCTAAATGTTCATACTTTCATGTCACAAGCTGTCAAAATTAAGAACGGTTTTTAAGTCTGTCACTTTAAAGTCTCATTTGACCTTTTTGTGAAACTACTTATGTATTATAAAAAGTCTGGACGCAGCAAGTGCGCTATGGCAGTGAATTTTTATAAAAATGATTTGAATGGCAAATATGTCTTTTTAATGCAAGCAGTCATCAAATTGGTTACCGGTATAACCTATATAGTAGAAACAATGTACCATATTTTATCAAAATAACTTATTGTTTGAAAATGTACAAAATTTTGTATCATGTATAAGAAATGTCGTAAGAAATCTGTTTAATAAAGACTTGCGTTTTAGCTTTAAAGTCTGGACGCCGCAAGTGCGTTATGGAAGTGAATTTTCATAAAAATATTTTTAATAGCAAATACAAGCAGTCATCAATCTGGTTACCGGTACGCCTATATAGTTAAAACAATGTACCATATTTTATCAAAATTACTTATTGTTTGAAAATGTGCAAAAATTTTCCGAAAATAAACTTAAAATGAGAAAAGTTATTTCCTAGCCAACAAACCTTAGGTTTATAGCAAATTGAGTTATTGAAATTTGAAGCATTTAATGAAAATTTGCTACTAAAACGCAATTACTGCGTCTTGATTTTTTCTTTTATATTTCGATTAAAAATGCTGTATGAAAAAAAATGTAGGGATCACCAACGACTTATGGGCCAGCCTGTGATTGTCAAAATAATTTTATAAGATGCAGCTCAAGACACCCTATAATTAACTTATACAATTTTTTCTCGTGTCTTGTATAATACTAATTATATTGAGCTTTACCGTAGAAATGCGTCACCCTGTATATATGTAAACAGATCAAAACTGAACGTAAATGGATTCCAGGTGGCCTAGTTTGCACTCATTTGAAGAAATCCTTTTAAAATTCTCAAGTCGCGGTCTACTCTTTGACGAATTTTTTGTACGAAAGTTGGTTAAGAATTATGGACCGTTAAACCATAAACTTAACTAAAACTACCGCCAAAGCATCAGAGAGAAAATAACTAACCTGTTGCATATCAGCCCTTTTTGTAAAACTTCGATCCTTTATATGTGTTGATAAAACATAACAAACACGGTTTAGTTCACCCACTAACATTAATAAAATCATAAAGGAATACTTTGCACTTGTATATAAAAATTACCAAATAACACAAATAATGTGTCAACTGAAACAGACCTGCGCAATAATATCAAATGTTCCGTTGCCAGGCAACGCTCAGACATACTAGATCTCATATAAGCCAGGTTTGCCATTGTCAATGAAACGCGGTGATATTAAAAATAAATGTTTCAAATTTTAATAGCTCAATTTTCTGTACACCTAGAAAGCTGAGTTTTGGTACATATTTAGGTATTTCCCAAAGAAACATGTACACCCAATTTCATCGAAATAGCTTTGTAATTTTAAGAGAAAAAGTTTTTTCGAAAGAAAACTCAAAAATTTCCTGGAAAACCTTGTCCTATTTTCCTGGCTAACGAACTCATCCAAGCTATTAATAAATGAAAGGCACTTGCCGAGTTTCATCAAAATCGGTTAATTATTTTTTGAGTTATCGGTTGGATACACACATATATTTTAAATAAAAAATCACTAAAATATAAATATAGATAAGAAGTTCATTGATTGTTGTTGCCTTACTTGGTGAAACTGGTCCATACTACATACAGACTTGGAGACTACTTCTCTGGCTTCACTGTTGGGTTTCGTTTCTGTATGTGAAGGGCGTAGCCAGCGCGTAAGCTAAGTGGATCAAGAGGCGCATATGAATTCTAGATGTTCTCGGATATTCTTTAACGTTTCTGTGACTAGCTTCGCTGCTTGGCAGCATCCTCAGATAGATTAAAATTGAATTAGTACGAAATCATGACAACTACAAATAAAGATCTGTTGCTATGTTATAATCCAAAAAAATTGTAACAAAGTAAATAGAATTAAATAAAAAACTGAAACAAAAATGTTTTTAACTGATCACTACATGAATCATGGTATGCGATTATAAATGAGAAGAGTTCTAAAACTAGAGTCTTTAGGTATAGGGAATATTATACAAGAGTCGAAGCAGAGGACATGCTGTTTACTTTTAAATCATAAAATGAATGCTGTTCTATTTAAAAAGATTCAGTTACGCAGTTTGAGTTTGTTCAAATTCAGTCACCATTTGATAGCGCCCTGTAAATGGCATCTTTTTTTTTCACGAATAATATAATTGAAAACCTTCCTAAATGCGTCATTTTCCTGGGAAAAATTCGCGAAAAAGTATATAGTATTAAACCACAAACTCTATAACTGAAACTGTTGGCCAAAGCAATCATTTGAAATGAATTTTCTGCAAATATTTTAGTAAAATAAAAGACAATAATGGTTTAAGATGTAACTTACGGCTTTGTAAAACACATTGACTATGATATTTCTTCTTCTTAACTCGCATTTTGCGTTAGATTCTCCGTCTAAAAATTGCAAATTTTGACGTCTCAAATCGCAAGTTTGACGTTTTAAGAATAAAAACTAGAAAATGTGCAAAGTATTTTTTCCGTTATTGCTCGACCTTTTTACGCCAAGCAAACTTTATCTTTGTCTGTAATATACATTAGATTTTGTTATACATACAACATATTTTGGTTCTGGTCGCTTCTCTAGTCATTAGTGGCACCCAATTTTTTTCCTTTAAATGCCTATCATTTTTCGCCTCTTAACTTAGAGACATAATTTTTGGCATGTAGGGTAAGGTTAATAGTGTAAACCTAAGTGCAAAATGTGGTTGTCATAGCTTTGTTATTTTCGTAGATGCAAAAATTTTCCAAAAGGTAACTCAAAATTTTCCTGCAAAAACTGGTTGGATTTTTCTGGATATCGAACGTATCCACGCCATTTACAAAACCTAGGTACCTACAAAATTTTATAAAAAGTGGCTCATCATTGTTTGAGTTATCGCTAGAATATAAATATATATATATATATATATATATATATATATATATATATATATATATATATATATATATATATATATATATATATATATATATATATATATATATATATATATATATATATATATATATATATATATATATATATATATATATTTACATTAGAAGAGGAAACAGATAACAGTGTACTAATCTTAAGATACAAAATTGATTAGAACAAACGATAACAACATAGTTTTAGATTGGTATATAAAGCCAACTAATTCTCAAAGATATATTAATTTTCATTCAGATCATATATTTAAAACTAAAATTAACATTTTATGAGGTTTAAAAAATAGAATATTAAAGATATGCCATCCTTCTTTCCACGAAAAAAATTTAATAAAACTTTTTAATATTTTTGTTAACAACTCTCATCCTCCCAAACTACTTAATAATCTTTTATACAATTGTTCAAACAATCACCATTACAATACAAGACACTCTACAAACAGTATCAAATTTTTTCTGACAGACATAACACCCATATAATTTCGAGTTCGGAAACATCTAACTTTTTTTACATATCAATCCCATACATTAAAAGTATTTCCAATAGGTTAAAGTTTATATTTAAAGATGAAACCAATTTTAAAATAACGTTTCGATATTCAAAAACAATTAATAACATTTTCAGTAAACTCAAAAGTAAGGATGACATGTCAAGTGTGTCTGGAGTGGTATATTGTAATCCATGTAATAATTGTAGTTCAAGATACATTGGCCAAACAGGCAGAGTCTTTAAAGATAGGTTAACACAGCACAAAAGTGTCATACGTTTACAAAAAAGAACTTGCGCTCTGTCAGAACATAAATAATCTCGACACTGGCCATAATATAAATTTTAGTAATGTTTCTATTTTACACTGTGAAACCTTAAGTAATAAAAGAATGTGTTTAGAAGAATTTGAAACTACTTTTAACGACAATTTAATAAACTTAAAGAAAGATAATAATTTTAGAAATCACTACCCCTATTTATATTTCCTAGACAAAAACAAAAGACAAACTCAATTAGATAATAGTTAGCTTTATATGTCAGTTTGGCACTTTTGGACTTCAGTCAAAATTATAAAAAAGGTTTTTTTATGTTTGTCATTGAATAATTAGTTTAGTAGAACTCACGTTATATGCAAGTATTTTAAACTTTTATATTTTTCCCATGTAAATTGTAAACTTTTTTTTCTTTCCATGTTGTAGCGTTGACAATGGAATAAATTTTCCCGAAAGCTCGGCCTATAATAAAGAGTTTTATTTTGCAACTGACGGCTTACCCCCAATTTTTTGATAAATAACACTATTACCGTCACGAAAAACTAAATTATATATATATATATATATATATATATATATATATATATATATATATATATATATATATATATATATATATATAGATATATATATATATATATATATATATATATATATATATATATATATATATATATATATATATACACAGATTATCCCTTTGGTGAATTTTTGTTCTACGAAAATTCACTAAAAAGATATTATGGTGACTTGGTAACAACAATATTATTATCATACAGTACATTTACGAGAAACATGACTTAAAATAATTACAAAGAGCTCAAGTTATCAATATCTTATGTTTATTAGACCTGTTAAGGCTCTGCCTACTAAAACATAGATAAAACAAATACACGTATTCAAATTCTGAAATATATTGCATTCGTGGCGGAACAACATAATCAAATCTGAATCCGTTCCAGTGTCATTTTGCAAGTCTAATTCATTACGTTGCTAAAGCATGGAGAACTCTGCTCTGAATGTAAATCAGAGCTCTTCATTTACAAATCTAGGATTTGTTGCCATTCGTCACGTGAAAGTGGTGAAATTCAAACTCGCACTTTGCATTATAAACATGGCAGTATAACGCACATATATCTACATTTATACACCCTTGTTATTATTTAATAGTATGGCTAAAAATGTTCAAAATAAACATTTACCTAGAAAATTTTTGTGAAACTAAAATTGCCCTTGAATAAATCACAGCTATGCGATATCAAAGAAATTTCTTTAAATGTTTAAATGGCGGTATGTTCAGTTGTAATTAACCTATGTTGATGTAAACACATCTGTATATAGCCACACACACACACACGTATATATAATGCTTAAGACACAAGATAACACCAAAATACGCTAAAATCACTCTTCATAACCATACCAATACGGCCAAATACACCCAAACACAAGCAGAAAAACTATTCATCACGAACCAAATCAAACATCAATACAGCAACATAACCACACGTACAAAACAATTATATAGACTACATCTCTTATTAGCAAACCAGATGAAATATGACTCATGGACACAAATATTTAACAATATAATGAACAACAGAAAAATCGATTATAAACATAAATTAGAGAAAATAAATAAAAAAACTACACAACCTTCAAAAGAACAAACTAGATAACGTAAACATAACACCACATATTTCAGGATATATTCATAAACATAACAGTCACAAAATTAACAAAAGAAGAAAAAGAATTCATGGAAAACAACATAAAAACCAACTTTTCAGATACAAAAAAAATACAATAGAAAACATAATAGTGTACACACAACACGCAATAAACTCAATAAATACCACAAACTTAGAACCACTACAAAACCAACTAGCAACAGAAATAAACAGGATTATTGACAAGACTAAATCAAAAAACCATACACATGAAAAAATGATCAAACAAATAAGAAACAAAGTCACATATAACAACATAACAACAGCAAAAATAGATAAAAGCGACAAACAAATAGCAATATAAACACAGGACTATATAGAAAAGACAAACACTTTCATCTCAAAAAATAAATGCAAGAAACTGAACAAAAACTCAACAAAAAAATTCCAAAATCAAATATTAAATATCAAAAAAATACAAGACAATATTCAACCAAAAAACAAAACATTATTATAACAACAACCCTAAAGCTCAACCAATGACAGGAATAATAAAATACACAAAATGGGATACCAAATAAGACCACTTATCAACTTCAAAGATGCACCTTCATACGAAATAGCAAAAGAACTAGACCAAGTACTAAAACAAGAAATACAACCGGAAAACAAATTTAACATAAAAAACTTCATAGAACTAGTGCATAAATTATAAAACATAAACAGAAACACAAGACTCGCCTTATTCGACAGTTTACAACTAAGAAAAATGTCAAAATTATAGCAGTTAGAATTTTAATATTAGTTAAGAAATTTGGTGTTATATTGGAATGATTTATCTTATAATGGTGGCTAAATACTCGTGGCAGCTGCAGTAGTGTTGTTGATAGAAACGCAGAAGGAAGAAACATACGTTGAACAAAATTTTTAAAGTGACATTTTATAAAAATGTTTTGATAGTTTAGTTTGAACATCAAACGAAATTGTGTTAACTGCAAGGACAAGCTTATGCTTATTTGAGGAACATACTGTAAAATTTGAATCAATCAAACATACTACATCAAATATGCTACTATGTAGACCAATATACCAATTAACGAAACCACAAATAAAATCGAAAAGAAAATGCAGCATAACAACGGAGAATACTACATCCAAGAAGACGGGGTACCAATGGGATCTCCACTATCAAACATCATGGCAGAAATATGCATAAAACAGTTAGAAGGTAAAATCAACACCATCATAAAAGAAAAGAACACAAAAATCAAATGGATAAGATACGTCGATGATATATTAATAATATACGACAATGAAAAAACTCTGGACGCAGCAAGTGCGTTATGGTAGTGAATTTTCATAAAACTATTTTTTAATAGCAATAATGTGTGTTTTTTTAAGAAAGCAGGCATCAAATTTGGTTACCAGTATAATCTATATAGTAAAAACAATGTGCCATGTTTCATCAAAATAACTTTATTGTTTGAAAATGTACAAAAATTTCCGAAAGTAAACTTAAAGTGTTCCCGAAAAAATTCGTTTCTTGGTCAACCTTATAGGTTAATAGCAAATTGAGCTATTCAAATATTAAGCATTTGATCAAAATTCGCTACCATAATGCACTTACTGCGTCCAGATTTTTTTTTTCTTACAAACATGCATTATATTTCGATGGAAAATGCAAAAATGCAATAACATAAGGCGTGTTTGATTAAAAAAAAAAGAAAATTTGTATCACCAACGACTTATGCGCCACCCTGTGATTGTAGAAATAATTTTTTAAGATGTAGCTCAAGACACCCTATAATTAATATATACAATTTTTTTTCATATGTTGTATAATAACAGATATATTGAACTTTATAGATTTTTTTACGAAAATTCTACAAAAATTATATACTATTAAACGATAAACTCTATAGCTAAGGCTACTGCCAAGCGTCAGAGAAAGGGTCTATTTGAAATGAATTTTCTGGAAACATTTTATTAAAATGAAGGACAATGACGGTTGAAACTAAGACTTCAGGGTTTGTAAAACATTCTTCTTGAGACACTTTATTTCCATAGCCCGTATTAGATTCACGTTCTCTTCCTAAATGTTGCCAATTTTGACGTTTAAATCGCAACTTTGACGTTTTGTAAAAAACCTCAATTTATGTTTCTTTAAATGCCTATAACTTTTTTGTCTTTTGATATACAGAGCTAAATTTTGGCATGTATCTTACCTATAAGGATGTAAACCCGCATACCAAATTTGGTTGCCCTTACTTTGTTAATTCCGGAGATATAAATTTTTTTTGAAAGAAAATACAAAATTTTCCGGGAAAACCTGGACCGATTTTCTTGGCTAACGAACTTATCCAAGCCATTTCTAAAAGGAAGGTATTCACCAAATTTGATAAAAATCGGCCCATTATTTTTTGAGTTATCGGTGTGATACATATATATATATATATATATATATATATATATATATATATATATATATATATATATATATATATATATATATAAACATATAAAAATTTTAACTGACCCCGGGAATGTGTTCTGGGGGGCCTAGTTAGCGCTCATTTGAAGAAATTTTTTCAAAATTCAAAAGTCGGGATCTCCTCATTAGTGAATTTTTTTTAAGAAAATTCACTAAAACCAACATAGACAATATTTTCGAAAAAATAAACCAAATCAACAACAACATATAATTTACATAGCTACAACAACCCAACCCACCTTTGTCCACCGCTCTAAGGAGTAGTCAGATTGAGGCCTTAGAGTGTTCTTACATATTTCTTTTACCTCTTGAAAATGGCTCCAAAACAGGAGCCGAAACGTTGACTTTTCAGAAATTCTGGACGCGGTTCAAACCGAGAACCAAGAATGTCTCATATATATATATATATATATATATACATATATATATATATATATATATATATATATATATATATATATATATATATATATATATATATATATATATATATATATATGTGTGTGTGTATTTAACCCCGTATATGGGTTCTAGTGGCCATAATTAGCGCTCATTTGAAGAAATTTCTTCAAGATTCAAATGAGATCTTTCTATTAGTGAATTTCTTCTACGAAAATTCATTAAAAAGCCGAGGCACGTCGACTTTGTTTTCAAGGGGAGGGGGGGCATGTCGTAAGTTTTGGGTCTTGGAACCTACCCCTTGGGCGGGGGCATAAAATAGCCTTATTTTTTAAATGGCACCTTATGTTGAGTGACACCTCATTTTAAAGCTTTCTCAATTCTGCTCACGACAACATATGTGTTTTTATTGGGCTACAAATAAGATTACGTATTATATTAATTGTTTATTTACGCTTTTAACTCTAACTAACAGATTAACCTAATTATTGGTTTGGAATAAAATGTACTCGAATTATTTTGTTTCTTAAGTTAATTGGTAGAGAACTAAAAATATTATCACATAATGGTAACTTCACACTTGGCGTAGGTAATTTCAGTCACAACACATTACTTTTACCTGTTACGCCATTTACAGAAATATATGTTGGATAAAATGTCACTACCAACTTCTGTACGCGCAAATAGTTTTCCTGACATACCTAAAGAAGATTTATCGATGATAGAGCAGAGGAAACGAGAAACCCCTTCAACTGATCACAACTGATGTGTAATATAAGATTCTTTTGTTAACGTTAGCTAATGAAATTCTTTTGTAGTTTAGAACCAGCGCGTGCAGATTTTAATAATCAAGGAACTAGTTTCGTCTGGGACCGGCAGGGGTATTATAAACAGCTATACAAAAAAAGTTTAGTTTTGCTCTATATAAACACAATGACAATTTTGGTGAGAGCTAGGGGTTAAATAAATAAAAGCAATAGTAAATAAAACATAAAAATCACTGACCCGTAAAAATTAAAACAGCTTCCAGCGGAATCAATAAATAGAACACATATTTTATCCTTTGGAAATCACTTCGACTTTTTTCTATTTGCTGAGTACTTGCATTAGCTAATTATTATATAAAATTTCGGCTGTCTTCTACAAGTCGTATTATTCGTATATCTTAAATCTTTAAAGGTATGTATTTTTGCATAGAGGCAATTCACTAATGGAGAGATCGCAAGTTTTAAATTTTAAACAAATTTGCTTAAATGATCGCGAGCTAGGCCCCCTAGAACACATATCCGCGGTCAGTTTCAATATATATATATATATATATATATATATATATATATATATATATATATATATATATATATATATATATATATATATCTACACACACACAGGGTATTCGGCGAGTCGCGTTCATTAGCAATTAGAGCAAATTTGAGTTTGGCCATAAGCGGCTATGCGGAAACAAAGTACATTACGTTGAAGTACATGGTACCTTCGGTTATACCGGAAGTACCATGTACTATCCTTATTTTAAATAGAACACCGTATATATTATTGTAGTTTTAGATTCAGCATCGAATTTCAGAATAATTTTTATAAGGGCACCATATGTCAAAAATGTGACGTTTTCAAGTTATTTCGATTTTTTCAAAAATATTTTAAAAATGTCACTACCATGTTTGATAAGACATATCTCCGCTATTATACAAGATCGAAGATTCTACCTTAGTGAGTGAGCTAAAAGAGCTTAGTTCTAAGGATGCTGTAGATAACATCTTTAAGAACTTATACACAGCGTTCTATACTAAGCGTCCAACTTGAACAACTTCTTTCATTCATAACTTGATAATTTTAAATAGAACATTCTATATTTTTTTACTTCGTCTTATTGCTCATTTAAATCTGTTTGAACCTACACCTATCTCTTACCATTCCTGAGATATGTAGATTTTTCTGTTATATTTTGGTGCAGACATCAGATATCTGGTGATATTTAGTTGCCTATGACTGAAAATGTCAAAAACAGGGTGAAATTCAACTGACACTTCCTATAGTCGGGTTCTAAAATAAACGATGTGACTTGTGTCTAAACTCGCTCACAATTCTGAAATATCATTTTGTATAATTGCAATAAGTTTGCTGCTACATATCGGCAGAAGAAGTTTGCGCATAGTATAAATAATGATATGGACTATTTAACTCTCAACAAGGTAAAAGTGTGTATACCGAGCTGCAACGGTAAATTACGAACAATGGCTATGAAGCGGTGAACAAGAAATCTGGCCTTAACATGTACGTAACTTCGCTGACACAAGAGAAAGTATAGAATCCATTTTAATGCCCATCCCATAGGCGCAGATATCCTTCGCTCTTCTGTTTATAAAAATTAGTCCATTTCAATTGAAACTCTTTAAATACTAGAATGGGGCTGCAGTCTAGCCACACTCGACATCTATCCTCTTTATTATTTTACAAAACCTATATCTGGGGTTGTATTGTATTTCCACAAAACTGCTAGGTTCGGTTGTGAATGATTCGACATTCTCAGAATTTAAACTGCTCTATGAAGGAGCGGGACGTCTAGTATTTTCACCTATTCGGATTAAAACGGTTGCACCGTATATCGTTCTATTTTAATTGATAGTAATTATAAGTGGCGTATGTGAATATATATTGGACTTTCGATTAGACAGTAGTAGTAGTAGTGTTGAACGAATTATCTTTTAAAAATTAATAGATAATATTATATCCCTATAAAAATAAATGTCTCCGCCTATGGAATCCCTTTTATAGCTCGGTTTGGTAGGGATGCGTCACTTCTTATATCTTGGAACCAGACTTTCATTGTAGCTGCTTGTTGTCAACGTTTTGAGATATATAGATTTTTTGTTACATTATGTTAAACCTATCTCACTTTCTAAAATCTTCAATTATCTAAAATCCTCACTTTTTTTTTTAACCTGGATTTGTCTTATGCATTAAATTCAACAAATTTTGCAGAGGTTGTAAAATTAATAGGCATTAGTAAAAAAAAACACAAACAAGAACATTAATTTTATAAACTTTTAACAAAAATAATAAATAGCAAACGTAAAAATAAATCATAGGTAGGTAGAAGCTTATAGGAAATTTTCAATGTGTCTTCCGTTCCTATCGAGACATTTCAAAATTCTCTAATTTACTTCGTGTGAAGTTGCTTTGCTTACTTCGTGTGGAACTAGTCCTTGAAAGGCCTCGACGATCCGTTGAATAAGTTGATTGTGTGTACTCACTTAAGTAGCATAGACTTTACTCTTTATCCTGCCCCAGAGATAAAAATCACACGGTGTTAGATCTGGTGATCTTGGCAGCCATCTTCAGGGACCGTTGCGGCCTATTCATCGGTCTTCAAACATCCTATTTAGTTCCTGATATACTTCACTCGAGCAATGAGAGGGAGCCCCGTCTAGTTTATACCAGCAACTAAATAATGTGTTGACTGACAGATTTTCAATAAAATCTGTTACTATGTTTCGAAGAATCTCCAACAAATACCTCTGAGAATTTAAGTTTCCGTCATAAATGTAATAACACACAACACTGTCACAAATTAAGGAGTTCTTGTACGAGCTGAAGCGAGAACTTATGCATATTGTGTTTTCTCAATATATTGTGTTTTGTCCAGATAGATAAACCCAAATCTTCAGACCCACTTCTTAACGAACTTTGTGGATATGCTTCAAAATATGCAAGAACTATAATTTAATTCATTTCATTGTCTCAATTTTGTAACGCTTAACAACGCGTCGTGTCGGTATTACTCCAAGACTTGACCACATGCTTATAATTCTGCTGAATTTTGTCCTATTCATTGGAGCCAAATGAGGGAATATGTTGTTAAATATTCGAACTGTTCTCTCAACTATTCTATTACATTCACCATATATTGAAAACAAATTGAAAAGATCATCTGCAGAATAACGAAAATAAAAAGTAGTCTTATCCATATTATTTAAGCACCTCTAATAACAAAAAATTAACAACAAACATGCAACAATGAAATCGTCTAGGAAGTGTCAGTTGAATTGCACTCTGTTTTTGACATTTTCAGTTAAAGGCAACTACGTATGACCAGATATCTGATGTATGCGCCAAAATATAACAGAAAAATCGATATATCTCAAAAATGGTAAAAGATAGGTATAGGCAAGTGTTAACAATTTTCAAAGAGATTTAAATGGCCAATAAGATGAGCTATAACCAGAAGTACCATGTGCTCAAAAAGTAATTTACTTTGCTTCCACATAGACGCTTATGGCCAAACCGAAATTTTTTCTTTCGAATTCGGACTAGAAGGTCATAAACTTCTAATGAACGCGACTGTCCAAACACTCTATATATATATATATATATATATATATATATATATATATATATATATATATATATATATATATATATATATCAACAAATAATCGGGTGATCTTGATCAAATTGGTGAGGAACTTTTCTTTACAATTGGCTTAAATACGTTTGTTAGCCAGGAAAACCGGACCAGTTTTTTCGAAAAAATTTTGGAAAATTTTTGTGTCCCCGGAATTAATACAGCTACCAAATTTCGTACGCAGGTTTATATTTTGAAAAGTAAACTATGTACCAAGATCTAGATCTCTGAGTTAAAAAAAGTTATAAGAATGTAAAAAACTTAGTTGTCACTGGTGATCAGAGTAACCCACACAACCAAAATATTTTGTGTGTATAACAAAATATACTGAATATTACAGACAGAATTTAGGTTTTTTTTTGGCGCAAGGAAGAAATACCAGAAAAATTACTTTGAAAATGTAAAAGCTGCAATTACAATCGTTAAAATTGGCAATTTGTAGACAAAAAACCTAAAATGTGTACGAGTCATGTATAAGAAATGTCGTAAGAAATCTGTTTTATAAAGACTTGCGTTTTAGCTTTAAAGTCTGGACGCAGCAAGTGCGTTATGGAAGTGAATTTTCATAAAAATATTTTTAATAGCAAATGCAAGCAGTCATCAATCTGGTTACTGGTACGCCTATATAGTTAAAACAATGTACCATATTTTATCAAAATTACTTATTGTTTGAAAATGTGCAAAAATTTTCCGAAAATAAACTTAAAATGAGAAAAGTTATTTCCTAGCCAATAAACCTTAGGTTAATAGCAAATTGATTTATGGAATTTTGAAGGAGTTAATGAAAAGTCGCTACCAAAACGCTCTTACTGCGTCTCGATTTTTTTTCTTACAAACATGCATAATATTTCGATAAAAAATGCAAAATGCGATAATATAATAAATCAATATAAAAATGCAATATAAAATATTTTTACAAGATGCAGCCTAAGACAGCCTATAATTAACGTATACAGTTTTTTCTCGTATTATGTATAATAGCAATTATATTGAACTTTACCATAGAAATGCGTCATCTTGTATATATGCAAAAAGATAAAAACTAAAAGTCAACCAGGGTTTGGATTCTAGGGGGCCTGCTTTCCGCTCATTTGAAGAAATCTTTTTAAAACTGAAAAGTCGCGGTCTCCTCCTTAACGTTTTTCTCTACGAAAAATAGCTAAAAATTATACACCGTTAAACTATACACTTAACTAACCCTACAGCTAAGGCATCAACTTAACATAATCTACAGCCGAAGCATCAGAGAAAGGGTCTATTTGAAATGAATTTTCTGTAAATATTTTAGTAAAATAAAGGACAATGACGGTGGCAGCTGAAACTTAAGGGTTTGCAGAACACTCTTCTTGCGACATCTTCTTTACATAATCTGTATTTGTTTCAGGTTATTTGCGTAAATGTTGAAAATTTTGACGTTTCAAATCGTGACTGTTGTTTTGAGGAAAACCCCAATTTTTTTTAATGTCTATAACTTTCTTGTCTCTTCAGATGAAGATCAAAATTTTGGCACATGTGTCATTTATAATACAAACACGCGTACCAAATTTGGTTGCCCTTACTTTGTTATCTCCGGAGATATATTTTTTCCGAAAGAAAACACATAATTTTCGTGGCTAACGAACTATTCTAAGCCACTTGAAAAAGGAAGGTACTCACCAAATTTGATCAAAATCGGCCCATTATTTTTTTAGTTATTGGTTTGATACCTATATGTGTATACGTATCTAAATATATACATATATAATATATATATATATATATAGGGTGTTTCAAAAATGATGGTCTATGTTACAGGTGCACATTCAGCACAAAAAAATAAGACTATTTTTTCATATAAATGCTTAGTTTTTTAAATACAGCATATTAAAGTTATATGTTTTTGTCAGATTTTCACGAATAAGTCTGAGTCAAATTAAAAATTTGGCGTGAAAGTTGGCACGCGGGTTTTCGAGGGCAAGAAATTTAAATATCTTATTGTTAATAACATTGCTAGTAGAGGGCGCCACCTGTAAGACTATGCTTGCATTCAATTAGCTATAATTTTTTGACACCCAATAATATCGACCAACTGTACAGCCACATTGCAGCCCTTATCAAATGTAAGCAAAAAATGTATATTTGATCCAAATATCTCAGACACACCATTTTCGAGATATTTCAATTTTTGTATGTCGATGTCGTTCAATAGTTATTTTTTCCCAAGTAATTAATTGTATTGTCTGCAAATTTTAACAACAAATAAAACAACAAATAAAAAAGTTTATACCATTTTATGATACCTGACTACAATAAATGTTCAAAATGGCCACCCTCCACTTCAATAAATTTTCGTATTCTGCGGAGCATACAACGTCGTATATATAATATTTCTGGTGTATTTCTAATTTGTTCGCATCCAAGTACAATTCTTTGCTGCAGATCATCAACATTTTCAACATTTGCTTCATAAACAATACTTTTGAGATGCCCTCTAAAATAAAAGTCCATAGGATTTAAATCAGGGGATCGAGCCGGCCATGGCTGAGGTCCACCGCGTCTACCTGACCCGACTTGACATTTCGGGCGAAATGGGGGGGGGGGGGCTCCGTCATGCATAAACCACAGGTTATGTCTAATGTCAAGAGGTATATTTTCTAATAATCCATTTAGTTGGTTTTGCAGGAATTCAAGATAAGTTGTAGCATTAAGTCTGTGCGGTAAAAAAATTGGTCCTATCAAATTACACCCTACAATTCCAGCCCATACATTTAAGGAAAATTGCTGTTGATGACGCGTTTCAAAAACTGCGTGGGCATTTTCGTCAGCCCAAATAAGGCTGTTACGAAAATTGACGATCCCGTCGAGTCTAAATCCAGACTCGTCAGTGAACCATACACAATTCAACAAGTTCTCTACATTATTATGTTGAAGAAACCATCCGCAAAATTGTAGGCGAGGTATAATATCTCTTTCAGGCGATAGTGCCTGCACACATTGGATGTGATATGGACGCAATTGTTGCCCGTGAAGAAATCGCCATATCCTTACATAGGATGCTCCCAGACGATTGGCCATTTCCCTAGTACTTATTTTTGGATTTTTTTCAATTTCATCCAGAACAGCCTCTTCAAAATCAGGATTTCGTGCACTTCGTGGTGTATCTCGACCAGCAGTAACTTTATTAAGGGTACCTGGTAAAAAAATATATATTCGAAAGAGACAGATCGATATATTAAATAATGTAAGTATGTACCTGTTTCTCGCAGACGGATGTCAATCCGTTGAAACATTCTTCTGTCTGGAATTCTCCGATTTTGGGAAGGCTTCTTCATACAGTCGTTTCGCCTCATAACAGTTGCCAAAGTCCCGTGAATACATAATATGCATGTCTGTTAGTTCATTGTTGGTAGATACTTCCATATTTAATTAGAAAAATTACGGACAATATAACTTATTACTCAAAAATAGTAGTCTCAAACGTAAAAGTCAAATAAATGTAGTATATGTCACGACGAAAACGCAAAAATCAAGTCCCGTAACGATGGAAACCACTTTGTGAAATGGTTTGGTCAAAGTTGGTTATCATGGCTTTTTATTTTATCTTCATGATTGTGTCAGTTCTTTTTTCTGGTAAGATTTTAATTTTTAACTAGAGAATAAGAAAATTAAGTTTATACATACTAATAGCAATTAAAAGGTGAAAAATGTATTCCTATGATTTGTCGCAGAATTAATTTTTGAGCGACATCGACATACAAAAATTGAAATATCTCGAAAATAGTGTGTCAGAGTTTTAAATCAAGTATACATTATTTGCTTACAATTGATAAGGGCTGCAATGTAGCTATACGGTAGGTCGATATTAGTGGATGTCAAAAAATGATAGCCATGTTTTACAGGTGGCGCCCTCTGTCAGCAGTGATATTAACATTGACATATTTAAATCTCTTGCCCTCGAAAACCCCCACATGCCAATTTTCACGTCAAAATTTTAATTTGACTCGGACTTTTTCGTGGAAAACTGACAAAAACAAATAATTTTAACACGCTGTATTTAAAAAACTAAGCATTTGCGGATCCAGGTTTATATAAAAATATAGTGTTATTTTTTTGTGCTGAATGTGCACAAGTAACATAGACCTTCATTTTTCAAACACCCTGTATATAAAAATTGTGAAGACTTAATAACTATATAATATAATATATACATTTTATTTAAAAAATGCTCCCATAAACGACGAACTAACTTTATTAAATTATTAACCCACCCTTTATGCAATTTTGTAACCGTTATCACGTAAATTATTCAACAACCACCGGTAATTTGTGAAATAGTTTTCTTGGCGGTCGCTAAATGATGTTGTTTTAGAAAAAATTAAGTTTTTTCACCTTCTTCTGCTTAAAGCTATATAAGGTTTTCGTTATTCCGAAGCAGCAAAGGTTGAAATAACTGCGGAGAAATATAATTTTATTAACATTACAAAACGCAGTGGTCTGTCAAAACGTATTACATCAATTTACGGGAGGGTTCGCAGAAATACAGCGAAAGTGTCAAAGAGTGAACATCATCAACACAGAACAACCCGAGGGTTTTGCTAACCTAATAAACTTTACCCTGGTGCACTGTTAATTCGGTAATCGTGTTTGTCGGTTACCGTTATTTATTGAAACACGTCCTCTATCAAGCCATAAAATTAATATTGCGTTGTAACATGACGACAAAGGGTGGATAATAATTGTTTGCCTAGCATACAGTTTCACTAATAACAAGGATATACTGCGTTTGTTTTTCCATAGTTTCATGTTTGTTTGTTCAGTTTAAAGTAGCTTTCGTTTGTGAGATGTTATCAAAAGTTGTCATAGTAAACTCTCCCTAATTTTGAGGTTTGTGTAGACCTTTAGTTTGGATGGTTTAGTGCAGGTATTTTTAACACTATTTATTTTAGTTTACAGCGAATTTAAAAAAAAACGTGCTAATAGATTGGTCATGGTTTTCAAATTTTCACAAAATTTCACCGAATCAGCGCTAAAAATTATGGGTTAGCCATTTGTTGTACGACAACAACCCTGTATTATATAGCCGAGCTTTCGAAATTTGGAGACCTTTATGAAGCTGGAAAGAAAAAGTCTAGAGGCAGCAAGTGCGGTATGGTAGAGATTTATCATAAAACATTATACCTCCCGTGATTTATCGCAAATCATTTCTAATTTTGGCACTTTGTTTCGGAGGTAAATTTCACATACAAATCGGCGAATGTCATGCTCAAACACCGCATCGACCTTTTAAAGTTTTTGTCCAATACTCTTCTTACTAGCAAAATAATCCACTACATCCCCGACTCTAATTATTCTATAAATTATAGCACGGCTAAGCTTCTCAAATTCTCTTCACAATTCGGTTAAACTATTAATTTTACCTTTCAGATATGAATATATATTTGCAATGACTTTTTGAACATGTACGTTAGGTTAGGTTAGATTTTATTGTGTGTGGGCCATAGCGGTCCCTCAACTGAGACCTTAAGGCCTATTGTGTCTCACGTGTAATTGTCTAATATTTCACCCAACAAGTCCAGCCTCCTACAATCAATTTTTGTAGGCAGATATTCTGATGCAAGTTGTGTTTTGCCAAAGAGCAGGTGACCATAGCCGGACAGAAACATAGCACGTGCCCAACTGTTTGGTCATTCTCTACACACAGCTGGCACTCGGTTTCTTGCTTGAACCCAATTCTGTGCGCGTGGTGACGCAAGCGGTAGTGTCCTTCGTACAGGCCGACCAGAGTTCTCAGTTGTCTGTTTAGCTTCAGAAGCTTTTTAACCTTTGACTCTGTACGCCATTTATGAAGGCATTATAGGGTGCTAATCCTGAAAGATTTTGCCATTGTTGGGTTGTCCTTCGATCTGTCCAGGTCTTTAAGGTGCGTCTTGCTGTGCATGAGGATATCGCCAGCACAGAATCTGATCCTATAAAGTCTTGCCGGGCACCCCTGGCAGCGCGTCGGCCGTCACATTGTGACCAAGGTCCGAATGGCCTGGTACAGTAACACTTCATACCGTTCTTGAATTACAACGGTAGAAATCAAGTTCATATAGCAACTTGGCGCTCTGAAAAATCCTTCTATGGATTTTTGTGCGCAATCTTTTGTATAATCTCCATCTCACACATCTCTATGGCATACACTTTTGCCTGGCGCATGGCTGCAAACTTTCCGAGGCTAGATGACATTCTTGCATCCGTGCTTCACCCAAATGCGCCACCTTCTGCCCCCAGATTGGTTTTGGGGCCATCAGTATAACAGCAGAGATCTGCACTCAATAGGCTCGTTTGGTTCCGTTCCCAGTGCAGCGCCTCTGTGGCCGTGGGGGAAAATCGATTCAGACTTTCCAATACGGACTCGGAGGAAGACGGTTCGAGACTCACCGGCGGTGGATGATTTTTCAAATCACTGTCGTCGTTGAGATCGAGCTCAAGGTGTAGGGTAGGTTAGTTTAGATAAGCAAAAAGGGTCAGCAATGGCCTAATTGCCAGTAAGCATCTTACCTTTTTTTACCTTTACCTTTCGTTCCCAGTGCACCCTTTTCGGAAGAACGGTCTTGGAAGACAGCTCTCTACTGATCTTAGTAGGCAACAGCTCTGAGGCCATTACCGGAACCTAATGACTCTCAGTGGCATCAAGAAGTCTGGTCCTCCCGAAATCGATTGCGTTAGGCATGCTGTCAGCCGTTTATTTTAGTCTGTGTTTTGTCTACCTAGCCTCCCTCTTCCGTATTATCTAGAGTAACCTCCAGCTAATTTGCAAGTTTCATAGATGGAATTGTTTCCCCCATAAGAGTAGGTGGTTTTAATCTATCCAACGTTCCTTTTCTGGTAAATGGAACAATCATGGTTTTGCAAGGGTTCACAGACATCTGCTTCCTCCGGCACAAATCATTTACTGCGTTTAGTGTCTCCTCAAGAGTATTTGAAAGTTTGTCTAACAATTATGAGAAGATCATTCGCATACGCGTGGAGCTTAACCTCTCACAGTTCCAGGAACATGTAAGTCATTTTTGGGTGATGAATAAAAAGGCCTTTTCTTTCCAAACAAATATTTTATGATTGATTAATATGTGATTAATATGTATTAAATTGTCTCCGTAAGGCAAACAAGCGGAGAATTAAGAACATGAATTTTCACACGATCGTTTATGCTAAAAATAATTGGAAAGTTCTTCATTTTAAATTAAGTCTGAACACAGCGAGTGCGTTATGGTAGCGAATTTTCATAGAAATATATTTAATTTCATCATGTTTTTTTAATGAAAGACATCAAATTTAATAGAAATTATTACTGTTATAGTAAAAACCATGTACCATATTTCAGCAATTGTTTAAAAAAGTTTGGATGCAGCAAGTGCGTTATTGTAGCAAATTTTCAAAGTACTGTTTTTTTATACGATTCTTTCTTAAGAAAGACATCAAATTTAGTAGATAGTATATACCTAGCCTCCCGCTTCCGCCAAATGTGAAGAGGTGATATGTTTAGGGGGACCTCCAGAGAGGCTGATGGAGTGGGGCTCAACGCGCCCGTTATCAGATAAGTTCATCTCTCTAGCTGAGCCAGCTTGGCCCTCACGGTACTACAAGTGATTTAGGCCAACAAACTATAGCTTCGTATGTTATCATTGGTCTAATAACCACTACATAGAGCCAGTACATCTGTTGTGGGGTTGTTCCACAGTTATTTCCACAGATTATTCGACACGTGAACAGGGACAGTTTTGCCCTGCGGGTTACATTCTCTAACTGGACATTCCAGTTGAGCATATTATCTAGAGTAACCTCCAGCTAATTTGCAAGTTTCATACATGGAATTGTTTCCCCCATAAGAGTAGGTGGTTTTAATCTATCCAACCTTCCCCTTCTGGTAAATGGAACAATCATGGTCTTGCAAGGGTTCACAGACATCTGCATCCTCCGGCACAAATCATTTACTGCGTTTAGTGTCTTATAAAGAGTAGTTGAAAGTTTGTCTAACAATTATAAGAAGATCATTCGCATACGCATGGAGCTTAACCTCTCACAGTTCCAGGAACATGTAAGTCATTTTTGAGTGAGGAATAAAAAGGCCTTTTCTTTCCAAACAAATATTTTATTCCTTGTCCTGACGCGTTTCGACCCCTTTTTAACAGGTCATCCTCAGGAAATCTAGAATCTACAAAAGGCTTGTCAGAAAAACTGAGTTTTCCGGTAGGCTACTTCTGCGAGGGTACAACACAAGAATGTAAGATAAAAATGAGGTAACAACAGCTAACCCCAACACTAAGTCAAAAAGTTAAAGGTTAAAATGTCAAGCTACAAAGCTATAAAAGATGTCAGGTATACAGTCATAAACTACTACATGCAATTAAAATGAAAACAACTACAAGTCAAATTGAACTACAAGAAAGCTAATTTGTCTTGACATTTTTAAAAATTACAATAAGTCTAATTCTAAAACTCATAAAAGCTTAAAAATTCTCTAAAATTTAAGTTCAAGCTGAAGACAACAACAGGAGCGAAAGCAAACAGCACAAACACCAGCAAGCCATGCAGCTGAGAAGAAACTTTTAGAGAACATCAAACTTATCAAATGAATGGGAATTGAAACAGAAGCGAATTATTTACTGTTTTATGAAACATGAAAACGCCAAAATGGCGAACTTACTTGTCTTGTTAAACAGGACTAAAAAACTATACAGTTGAATGTCCAAGGAACATGCTTCATCTGTTGTTATATGATTGATCCATTGGTATCAGAAGTGCTAATAACTCGGAAAGTAGCAACTTTGTTGAAATTAAGAACGAATTTTTGTTTTAAATGCAAAAGTTGAAATTTAACGTGCGTCTCACGTGACGACGAACACGAGCTGACAAAACATCCAGGCGCAAGATCGGTTCTTAAACTGAAAACGGAAATGACAAGTGACAGCTGACAAAAGTGACATACCGACCAGGAAATGTCAAGACGCTAAAAACGAAGGACAGGTCCGGAGTGGACCAAAATAACCAGACGTAAGATCGGTCTCAAAACCGAGAACGAAAAACGACAACTAATAACTGACAGACGCGACAAATCGACTCGAAAATTTACGGGCATGAAAATCAAAATGGCAGGTCTGGAAACCACGGAGCAGACCATCTCACAGAGTTATCTCATGGTCTACTTGGATGGTGTGTGGGTGATGATCTGCTAGTTGACTATATATGGTTGAGACTTGTGACGTCTGTATTGGAAACATTAAGTACGTTTTTGTTAGAACAATTAAAATATGTTTATAAATTTCTATCTTTTCAATGACAAACTGTTCAATGCCAAAATTGGAAGGATGCAGAATTTTTGCGTCATTTTCTTTGCTGAAAGGGTGACCTGACTCTCTTAGTTGACAACCAAAGATCGAAGTGTTGTTATTTGGTTGATTTCTGCTTCTTAGGTGTTCAGCGATTCTCAAACTCAATGCTCTCCCTGTCCTGCCATCATAGACCGTGTTGCAATCGGGTTCACCACACTTTAAACAATATACGCCTGACCTCTTGAGAACTGGAATACTGTCTTTATTTTGGATAAACAAACTTTTTACAGTGTTTGTGGACTTGAACGAGAACCTGACATTTTCTCTCTTGAGTGCTCTTGTATTAGCGTTGGTAATATAACACAAAAAGTTAACGAAAAATATGAAAGTCTCTCTGACTGTTCTGTGGACAGACTTAAACTCATTGACCTCAGCAATTGGCGGTTTTTCTTTTCGACTAATTTATTTACTAGTCTCAGTGGATATTCGTTATTGGTAGCTAATTTTTTGATCAGATTTAGCCCTTTTTCGAAATTTTCCCTAGACAATGGGATTCTAAACAATCTATCGATTAAGAATTTGATAGAAGCCATCTTGTGTGACATATGATGACGAGACCTGTACGGCATAAGGTGGTCGGTCTGAGTGGGTTTTCTGTATATATCGAACTCTATTGAGTTACCTCTTCTTTTTAGCTTGAGGTCTAGGAAGTTGATTGACGATTTTACTTCTAGCTCCATTGTAAGATTGATGTTGACATGTAAGCTGTTAAGCCAGTTCAGGAACAGATGGAGCTGCTCAATGGTGCCAGACCAAACCACTAGAATGTCGTCTAGGTAACGAGTCCAAGAAGTAATAAAATTGGAATATGGATTGAAATCCTTGAAGACCATTTCCTTCTCAAAGAAGCTCATAAAGATTTCCGCACAAAGCGGTGAAAGGGGATTTCTCATGGGGAGACCATTTTTTTGTATATAGATTTTATTATCGAATTTAAAGAAGTTCTGCGACAAGCAAGCTTTTACTAACGAATGAAGAGCATTTTGAACATTTCTATTTAGGGATGAATTATTGAGTAGCCCCTTTAACAATATAAGAGTCTGATTGAGTGGAACACTAGTGAAGAGATTGGACACTTCGAACGAAACCAGTACTGTATTTTCACCCATTGGGACTCTACTCAAGCGATCGACAAGTTCTGAGGAGTTCTTAATGGAAAATGGTGACTGAAACTCTATGGTAGACATCAATATGGACGACAAGAATTTTGAAAGTTTATATGACAAGCAGCCTATGAACAAAACCACTGGATGGACAGGGCAACCCTCTTTGTGGATCTTAGGGAGGCCATACAATCTGGGGATGAAATGATTCATCGGGTATAACTGTTTATAATTATCTGAGATTAACAGAGCGAATTTATCGAAAACCTTTTTAAACTTAGAAACGAACGAAGATGTCAACCCCAAACATTTTGACGGTTAGGAACAATAATGTAAGTCATTATTTATAATTTTTTCCTGCATCAGCTTTCAATCGATACCAGCATCGCCTCTTTCATTTTCACTAGTATCGAAGGATCCACAAAATCAGATACGAAACAGCAAATTACCCGAAGGCTAATTAAACAAATAAACTTAAAAATTACCACTAGAATAGATAATGTGTGTATAATAGGCTACCAAGTTGCACCAACACTGTCTTGTAAGAATCAATTGAACATAAAATGAAAAATATTTTTTTATTTCAATGCGATAAGGGTGTGAAATGCGACGAGCAAAAACTCTGACTAATTTAATTCCGTAAAACCAGCTACGGGCGGTAGGGTGTTTATAACCCCCGCGTAAATTACTGTCAGCGATCCATCAAGTCAATGTGAATGTTATACCAGGTTTGTTCCGTACAAATGCTAGCAGACTTACAACTCTTTGTACGAACGTTTGTTTGTTGGCGTCTTAACTGGGAACGTATAGACTGTACCATTGTGAATAAGTATAGTAACATTTGCCCAAATAAATTTATGTGTAAATAATTAATTGTATGTCTGTGGTTGTAATTTTCAAATACGCGCAGCCAAAACATTATAACAGTATTATCTATCAATGCACGTAAAACTTTGAAGCAAAACATTCAGATGCTTCAATTTATACTAACAACCCCAATTTAATGTTGCCATATTTGATACCACAATTAGTTTAAAACAAACAAACATATATAAAATTACACGGTGTTACAGTAAACCTGCCTGAATTATTAAACAGATTGATGAGGTTAAAATAATCACATTATCATTTTAATGTGTTGGCGTAAACTGAAATAATAATTTAGTAGAATGGTAGCTAGAGCTCATTTCAATATGATGATGTGATTAATATGTATGAAATTGTCTCCGTAAAGCAAACAAGCGGAGAATTAAGCACATGAATTTTCACACGATCGTTTATGCTAAAAATAATTGGAAAGTTCTTCATTTTAAATTAAGTCTGGACACAGCGAGTGCGTTATGGTAGCGAATTTTCATAGAAATATTTTTAATATCATGTTTTTTTTAATGAAAGACATCAAATTTAGTAGAAATTATAACCTTTATAGTAAAAACCATGTGCCATATTCCAGCAATTGTTTTAAAAAGTTTGGATGCAGCAAGCGCGTTATGGTAGCGAATATTCATAAAACTCCGACCTCTAAATATTTTTCGCATATACGAATTAACTCAGCATGAGTAGCACGTTCAATGGAGTCTTGCGACAAATCCCTTAATACATTCCTTGGTCTCTCCTTGCAGGCATCTATTGTTGTTAATGGCGTTTCATACACCTTACATTTTATAGCTTCCCAAATGAAAATATCTAAAACAATTAGATCGCGGGATCGTGGATGACACAAAAGATGCCTGTCATTCGCAATCCATTGGTCATAGAAAGTGGCTTCGAGAAGGTTATTGATTAACTGACCCCTTTGTGGATATGCTGGTAAGAAATATTTCTATGTAGCGCCAGGGCTAAATTATCCAGATAAGTGTTATTGAAATTTTGCAGAATATTTAGATATTCCTCACCTATAAATTTTAAGTGCCCTGTATATTCCTTAGACATTATGCAATTATTTCCAGATGTCAATATTCAACATTTTCAATTACCGTGCTGTAATTTTCACTTTCTACTAAAAATGGAGTTATCTCGAAAATAACTCAATTCAGGAATAGACAACTTTGTCGAGGTCCGGTATAACCGGAAATGTCAGAAACGTTAAAATATTTTAAAAAGGTAGGCCCCACTAACTTTTGTAAGTAACCAAATTTTCAAAATCACCCTGTACGTCCTCTTACATACATATATATGTGTCTCACAGTGAAAGGGCCACGATCGATGTATGTAAGAGGACGTACAGGGTGATTTTGAAAATTTGGTTACTTACAAAAGTTAGTGGGCCTACCTTTTTAAAATATTTTAACGTTTCTGACATTTCCGGTTATACCGGACCTCGACAAAGTTGTCTATTCCTGAACTGAGTTATTTTCGAGATAACTCCATTTTTAGTAGAAAGTGAAAATTACAGCACCGTAATTAAAAATGTTGAATATTGAACAGTGGAAGACTTTTACAATATTTGCAACAATAATTGTTTAGACATAGCTACATCTGAGAATAATTGCATAATGTCTGAGGAATATACAGGGCCCTTGAAATTTATAGGTGAGGAATATCTAAATATTCTGCAAAATTTCAATAACACTTATCTGGATAATTTAGCCCTGGCGCTACATAGAAATATTTGTTACCAGCGTCTCCACAAAGGGGTCAGTTAATCAATAACCTTCTCCAAACCACTTTCTATGACCAATGGATTGCGAATGACGAGCATCTTGTCCTCACGATCCCTCGATCTAATTGTTTTAGATATTTTCATTTGGAAAGCTATAAAATGTAAGGTATATGAAACGCCATTAACAACAGATGCCTGCAAGGAGAGAGCGAGGAATGCGTTAAGGGATTTGTCACAAGACTCCATTAAACGTGCTAAGGTATACTGAGTTAATTCGTAGATGTGAAAAATGTTATATATATATATATATATATATATATATATATATATATATATATATATATATATATATATATATATATATATATATATATTAAAGCTGACCCCAGATATGGGCTCTGGGGTGGCCTAGCTCGCGTTCATTAGAAGACATTTTATCAAAATACAATAGTCGCGATCTCAACAACAAATATAATCTAAAACGTATATTTTCCTTTTTTAGATTTTCCAGCCAATAATATTACATATGATACAAGACACAGAAAGCATGCTATGTTATCTACTGCTGAAAAGGAAAACACTATTCGCTGTTATTTTAGCAGTGAGCAGTTAGAGAAAGAGGAAAGGGAAACTCCATTATCTACTGTTAACTACTGAATAGCACTAGCGAAGCATTGTTTAATCGCATTTTCCTAGACTGTTCGGAGCGGATTTACATAAAAAAGCTTCATAAAAGAATTACTTACAACAGTTCAGGCGCACCAAGTAGTGAGTTTTCATAAAAATCTTTTTTATTTCAACACTAATGCTAAATCAGTTGGTAAAAGTTATAAAAAAAATTAAAAATAATACGTAATCCTAAAGTTGTTTTATACAAAAGTAAATCAACGTAAGAAAAAGAACATACTTGAATTTTCTATAATTTAGTTTTCAAAAACAGTGTACCCAGTAAGCCGACAACATATGCATTTTCTCAATTAAGTCAAATTACACTTATCCACCTTTGACATATACTTTGAAAAACTTGCTAGGTAACCCAAAAGACAAGGACTACTGCTAAAATGTCGGCAATTTATTAAATAATTTGTAAAGATTGTGATCTTAAATACGACGGACAAACAAAAAGATCTATTGAAATTAGATTTAAAGAACACTTAGCACAACTAGGATACGGTACTGTAGATAGATCGTCATATTTGGGATAATAATCACCACGTAAATAAGGAGAACAACCAGGACAGCTAAACGCTTTCAAAAGTAGTATATATATATATATATATATATATATATATATATATATATATATATATATATATATATAAATATATATATACCAGTGTTATATTCGATCCGCATGTATAGTACATTTATATTTTTCGATGTTATATTGGCTTTGGGCGTGTTCGTTTAGACACGGTATATTTAGCAATAATATCTTACCAGATTATTCACTGTCTCCCTTTATTCATTTTTAAATGTGAGGTATACAGACTAACCAACTTAAATGACATATTGTAGGTTCAGAATCGTGATACTTTATTTTCTACCCGTAGGTCAAGACTAGTTAGATTTGTCTTATGATTTAAATAATAGTATTAATCATTGTTATATCTGATATTTGTCTACAAATAACAAAAAAAATTTAAACGATAAAGTAAGCGTATTTATTTTACAACATTTTTACTATCATTTATTTTAGTTTGATTAATGACTTATGTTGTTACAAATTACGTTAAAAAGTATCTACACAGGAACACTTTTCTTCACGTCAATGGGATCCATTACGACGACTTATTTGGACAAACTGGAGTGGATCATTAATAGGCAGGTAAAACATTTGGGAGGATATTATGACTGGTTTAGAAAATCTAAAATCTGATAATATACAATATATCCATAAGTCTTCCTTTTACATATTATTATTTATTTTTAGATAACTCCATGTATTTTGCTTTGTTTAATAAAAGCTATTATTTGATTCATCACTATCGACTCTTTAACAGCCCAATAAAACAGAGAAGCTAACATTAAAGGAAATTTCAAAATTTTATGCAGATTATTTATTAAAATCAACCTGGTCAATGAATATTTGTTACAGGAGAAAAATATGTGGTTCAGGTGGCCTTCACTCATATTGTCACAACTGCAAAATGGGTTTTCTTAGAGTCCCATTCTGTAAAGATGTTTATCGGGATTTTCATGCCCCACGATTTTTCTAATCGTTGTTCTGAGGTTTTAGTGGTAGCGCAGGTTGGATCCATGCACACTGCGTGAAGGAGTTGGTATAATTTGACCACCGTATTTACCACCTTTCTGGGCAGCTTCGCTCGATAATAAGTTATAAGTTTGTTGTATTTACTACTGCTTGCTTAATTCTCCTCGATGGTGGCTTTTTTAGCCGCTTTATCTGCTTCCCCGTTTGCCATAATAGCAGAGTCGCCTTTCGTCCAGAGGAAGGTTACTTTTTTATGCTTCGCTTTTAGTAAGATTTGCTTCTCGATAATTTCTCGAACCAGCTTATTTTCGTTATGTTTCCTGGAGTTCTGTATTGCTTTTAAGGCTGACAAACTATGAGATATTATAATGCTACTTGTGTAGTTATTTAATTCTACTATTTCCCAGGCTTTTCTAATAGCAGCTAGTTCCGCTGTAAAAAATGTTGTTTGATCAGAAAGCTATACCATACAGGATGTTTTGAAGGCACTGGTGTATACTCCATAACCAACTTTATCGTTAATTTGAAAAGCATCTGTAAAAAGTTGATCAGATTCAGGGTTGATGTTTAGGACATCCTGAACTATCTTCTGTTTTACGTGCGGGATTTTAATTAGTGTTGGCAAAATGACACGTTAATTCCAAAGAAACGTCTCAAATTCAAAGAGAAGGCATCTATTTGACATTCTCTTAATAGACTTGGATATTTGTTTTCAACTGATAAAGAGATCTCTGCAAGTGGTGGACAATTCTTTCTTTTGTAGTAATATTGTTGTGGAGACTGTCGATTACAATAGCTGCGTACTTATTAGTAAAATTATGTTCATCGAGGAACCGGTTTTTAATATAGAACTAACCTGCTAGATATTGCCTTCTAATACATAGTGATTGTTCTTCTCTAATTACTAGCAGAGTTTTGACAGGGGTTGATTTTAGTGCTTCCTAGACAAGTCGTAAAGCTTTGTACTGTATCCGGCCTACCTTTAGCAAATGAGTGTTAGCGGCTGAACCATAAAATACAGATCAAAAGTCGAGAATTGATATACCCACTATATGGTCCTATATCAAAAAAGAATCTAAAGAAGTCTGGACGCAGGAAGTGCATTATGGTAGTAAATTTTCATAAAAATGTTTTTAATGAGTACATAAAATGTCTTTAGTCAATGAAAGCAGGCGTCCAATCTGGTTACGAGTATAACCTTTATAATAGAAACAGTGTACCGCAGTTTATTAAAATAACTCTTTTGTTTGAAAAAGTACAAAAATTAACAAATAATGTAAACAAAAGCATCATTGAAGACGCCATTTTCATGGGATCCGCTATCTATTGGTGAAAACGCCGTATCATAATTTTTTATAGGCGCCAAATATGTTAAAAGTTGCAAAATAATTAAAATAATTCGAAAACGATTCTTTTTTCCTTACAAACGTGCATTATAATTCGGTTGAAAATGCAAAAATGCGATAAAATAAATAAATGTTTGAATAAAATAAAAGTAAATTTGTATCACGAACGACTTATGGTCTACCCTGCGACTAATAAAATAATTTTATAAGATGACAAGCTCAAGACACCCTATAATTAACGTATTAAGCTTTTTTCTCGTATCTTGTTTAATAATGGATATATTGAGCTATACCGTAGAAATGCGTCACCCTGTATATAGGAGGCCAAGTTCTCGCTCATTTGAAGAAATATTTTCACAATTTCAAAGTCGCGGTCTCCTCTATAGCGAATCTTTCCCATGAAACTTCGCTAAAAGTTACAGAACATTAAACCATACACTCTATAACTAAAACTACTGCCAAAGTATCAGAGAAAGAGTCTATTTAAAATGATTTTTCTGCAAATATTTTAGTAAAATCAAGGATATTTACGGCTGAAGCTAAAACTTAAGGCTTTGTGAAACACGTTTCTTACGACACTTTCTCTACATAACCCGTATAAGTGCACTTGGGGAACACCCAAATCACCACAACACATATTTCAGAGACCTTACGATCGTTTCGTTGATAATGTCAACATCTTCAGAGGCAGAAATTCTAGTTGACAATGTCAACATTTTCAGAGGAAGAAAATTCTATTTAGAATTTTCTTCCTCTGAAGATGTTGACATTGTCAACGAAACGATCGTAAGGTCTCTGAAATATGTGTTGTGGTGATTTTGGTGTTCTCCAAGTGTACTTATTAGTGCTCATCACAGGTTCCAGTTTTCACATAGTACACAACCCGTATTTGTTTTTTTGCCTAAATGTTGCCAATTTTGACGTTTCACATCGCGAATTTTACGTAAGATTAAAACCCCATGTTTTCTTCTTCAAATGCCTATAACATTTTGTCTTTAACCTTAGAGATGTAAATTTTGGTGGATAGTTTTATTTTATGACATAAACGAGTGTACCAAATTTAGTTGCTTTAACTTTGTTATTTACGGTGATATAAAAATATTCAGAAAGAGGTCGCTAAATTTTTCGGGAAAAACTAGGACGATTTTCCTGGCTAACGAACTTATCCAAGCCACTTGCAAAACGGCGTTATTGCAACACTGCAAATCACAAATGTATGCCGACGACACGGTGACTTATCATAATTTTAACTGTAGTGGTTATACCTTGTATATTGTGAGCACTTTTTGTTTGTTGAAATTAACTACATTTAATGCGTAAATACCTCAATACCCTTAGAAGCAACACAAAACTGACCAAAGGTGTGCTCTTTTTGCAAAAAATTCGTCTGCTCACAAGTGGTTGGGTGCACTGCAAACAATTGATTAAATTGGTTTTAAATTGGCTAACCGCCCACCCTATTCTCTGGATTTAGCACCAGCAGACCCTTATTCATTCCCAAAGCTTCAAAGACGTTTAAACAATAAACGATTTTTGACAAACAACGTCATATGTGCCGTTGAGATGTTGGTTTAAGAGCAAAGTAAGACAAATTTTTAAAGCGTTTAGAATATTTAGAAAAAGGATCAGTTTTCTATTGCAAGCTTAGTATTAGAAATAACTTCTCGTAAGTGTAAAAAAATCTGCAGTGATTTTCTAATCCCTTTTTTGTTTGTCTAGATTTAAATAGCTTTAATGTAACATTCCACCACCCTGGATTGACCTTTAAACTTAAATAAGTTTTTGTTATATTGCATTGACTGAAAGGCTTCAAGATATTTTTGTAATATTGATTTTTTAGCGAATTTATATATATATATATATATATATATATATATATATATATATATATATATATATATATATATATATATATATATATATATATATATATATCGTGAATGCGTATACATGAGTGTATTTGTGTGAGTGGATATGTATGTAAGTTTTAATTTTAATATACATTTTTAGTAAACAGCCAGTTTATAGGGAGATAAAATAAATAAGTTAAAAGAGCTTGTTAGATTAGCATTCATAAGACAGCGTTTGCCATTGTAAAAAGCAAGATTAGATGCATCTTTCTTCATTTTGAAGATTGACAGTGACTGAATGAGCCAGTTCTCAAAGTCAAAACTCTAATCAAATATATATATATATATATATATATATATATATATATATATATATATATATATATATATATATATATATAAACACACAGATCTCCTCATTAGTTATTTCGATGAAATCTAGTTGGTATGTTGCCGTCCTAAATACCTTACCACATACCAAAACTCAACTTTCAAGGTTTCTGGAAAATTAAGTTATGCAAATTTAAAGCATTTAATGAAAATTCGTTACCATATTGCACTTGCTGAGTCCCGAAATTTTATATGTTTATTTTGTTCTTGTTCAACTTCACTTACAAGCTAAGCTTTTGGCGAACTACATGGGCAATACCTGACGATCTTGTCCTCAGCGGATGAATATAATTTCATATGTATTTTGAGTCTGCTCAATGACTTTCAAGATCAGAAAAGTGTCACTAAGTGCAGATTGGAACCTGTGATGAGCACTGATAAGTACACTTGGAGAACCCAAATCACCACCACACATCTTTTTAAAGACCTGACAATAGTTTCGCTAACAAACTTAGCGTCATCAGAGGATGAAAATTCTAAATCTACATATTTTTCATCTTCTGATAACGCTACCTTTGTTAGTGAAACGATCGTCGAGTCTTTAAAAAATTTGTTGTGGTGATTTAGGTTCTCCAAGTGTACTTATAACAAAAGTATAATCCATAAATACTTATAGTATTTGCTCTTATATGATCATTCATACCGACAGTATTTCAAAAAGCTGTCAATATTGCCGATTGCGCAAGATCCGTCTACACCTCCTTTGCCAGTGTACTTTTGCAAACTGTATCCCTAAACTTCCATAAAAAGTTCTTCAAAGCAAATTTAACATCGAAAGTGAATCTGTTCTTTTAATGAAATTTGAAGTGTAAATAAAATTCTGTTTTTACGTATTCTTACTTTTCTGTTCACGACAACTTTAGTTACAGGGATAGTTTTTTTTTAGCTTAGCTTATTTATTGGAAAACGTTTTACGTAGATTCGCTACCACACTGCACTTACTGCTTCAGGGCACTTTTGGGCGATATTATTGTGACTTTTAAATGTGCCAGATGTTTCGTTCTCACAAAAATTACCACAAAACCTCCAGACAGTTTTCAATTTACATAATCTCCAAAGTCTGATATTATTCCCCCAGGGATAGAATTCAAAATTATACTTTTTGTAAACACGATAGCACAGACGTACACATCATTTTATTCAGACAAAATAGATAACGTATTGATCTAGACATATTTTCAATATCTTATAATTTACATAACAATAGAAATTATACGTTTATAAATGCTGATCTAGATTGAATAGATTACAAAGGAACGAACCAGTGAAATGTGAAATCTCCCGTCTGATTGATGTTGAGGGGATGAATAATTCATTGCGGGGTGAGTTTAAGGTGAACTGGCTTTCCGATTATAAACGCTCTGGGCAAGTGTAGTTTGAAAGTTTCAGAAATTTCAGCCGAATGTCTTGTACACATTTATAAGATTGCCGTTAGCAACATGTGGAAGCTGACGCACACAAAACTAACTCGTCAACTTATGCATAACCATATTTGTGTAAACAAGTTATGTTTGTGGGTAGTATTGTTTTCTTATGTAGTTACCATGCAACTATGATTTACTAAAAAATTTAATCACATTGCATTAGAACCAACTGAAAAAACTGCTACTCCATCATTTTTGTTTTTAGTTTCATAAAAAATTTGCTTTTAGGGAAGCAATGACTGATATATATATATATATATATATATATATATATATATATATATATATATATATATATATATATATATATATATATATATATATATATATATATATATTGGAATATTGCACTACACTGTAGTCACTTTTAGTGAATTTTCTTAAAAAAAAATCACTAATGAGGAGATCACGACTTTCGAATTTTGAAAAAATTTCTTCAAATGAGCGCTAATTAGGATCCCTGGAACCCAAATCCGAGGTCGGTTTCAGACTTTATATGTTTAAATATATATATATATATATATATATATATATATATATATATATATATATATATATATATATATATATATATATATATATATATATATATATATATATATATATATATATTTATTTATTTATATATTTATGTGTCACACCTATAACTAAAAAAATAATGGACCGATTTTGATAAAACTTGGTGACTACCTTCCTTTCACAAGTGGATTGGATAAGTTCGTTAGCCAGGAAAATCCGCCGAGGTTTTCCCGGAAAATTTAGTGTTTTCTTTCGAAAAAAATCGAAAAAAATTTATTTCTCCGGAATTAACAAAGTCAGGGCAACCCAATTTCACACGCGGGTTTATATCGTTATGAGTAAAATACATGCAAAAATTTAGCTCTATAGGTTAAAGGACAAAAAAGTTACAGGCATTTAAAGAACAATAAATTTGGGTTTTCCTCAAAACGTCAAAACCGCGATTTTTAACGTCAAAATTGGTGAGTACCTTTTTTTCGCAAGTGGCTTGAACAAGTTCGTTAGCTATAAAAATCCGGCGAGGTTTTCCCGGAAAATTTTATGTTTTCTTTCGAAAAAAAATTATATCTCCAAAATTAACAAAGTAAGGGCAACCAAATTTCATACGCGAGTTTATATCATTATAGGCTAGTTACCTACCAAAATTTAGCTCCGTAGGTTAAAGGACAAAAAAGTTACACGCATTCAAAGAAAAATACATTTGGCTTTTCCTCAAAACGTCAAAATCGCGATTTTAAACGTCAAAATTGGTAATATTTAGGCAATGAACCTGACACTAATATGAGCTATGGAAGGAAAATGTCTTAAGAGTAATGTTTTACAAAGCCTGAAGTCTTAGTTTAAATCGTCATTGTCCTTCATTTTACTAGTGAAGTTAATGGTTTAACGGTCAATAATTTTTAGCTAATTTTCGTAGAACAAATTCGTTACTGCATTTTAGCATATTTTATCGAAATATGATGCATGTTTGTAAGAAAAGACCTGGACACAGTAAGTGCGTTTTGGTAGCAAATTTTTATTAAATCCTCCAAATTTCAATAACTCATTTGCTATTAACGTAAGTTTTGTTGGTTAGGAAACCAACATTTAAGTGTCTTTTCGGAAAACTTTTGTATGAACGCAGCAAGGGCGTTTTGTTTGCGAATTTTCATTAAATGTTTCAAATTTCAATAACTCCATTTGCTATTAACCTAAGGTTAATTGGCTAGGAGACCAGTTTTCTCAGAAACATTTAAAGTTTATTTTCCGAAAAGTTTTGTACATTTTCAAATAGTTATTTTGATAAAATATGATACACTGTTCCTACTATATAGGTTATACCGGTAACCAAATTGATGTCTGCTCGCATTAGAGCGATATATTTGTAATTAAAAACATTTTTATGAAAATTCACTTCCATAACGCACTTGCTGCGTCCAGCGTTTTTACAATTTATTTGTTTGCTGTACTTTTGTGATTTTTTATTGGTTTGCAATAGTACAGCAAACAAATAAAGTATATGTATATATATATATATATATATATATATATATATATATATATATATATATATATATATATATATGTATATATATATACATATATATATATATATATATATATATATATATATATATATATATATATATATATATATATATATATATATATATGTATATATATATACATATATATATATATATATATATATATATATATATATATATATATATATATATATATATATATATATATCTTTTGGAATGTTGCACTACACTGTAATCGCTTTTAAATATACACTTTATTTGTTTGCTGTATTTTTTGTGATTTTTTATTTGTTCACGTGGACTGCAGTGACGATTATGGGGCCTCAATCTGCCTACTCCTTAAATATCGCCGGAGATCGTCTGTGAGGTCTCAGTGTGTTTAACCCTAGGCCTCATCTCTGTGAGGTCGAAGCTCTTGGAAGTTCTTTTTTAGCACCCTTTGACTTTATTGCCCTTTTCTGCATGTTTTCTTCCTTTCCAGTAGCCTTATCCAGAGGCCTGGTCTTCTAGCGGGTGTCCATAGTAAACGTAGTCTAACGGTTGGGGGAGCCCACTTTCCTGCCCGACTGGCACTGGGTTGTCCCTCCCCTGCACTGTAAACTGTTTTACTTACAGCAGCAGTAGTAGTGGTAGTAGTAGCAGTAGTAGAGGGTGAGGCAAAGGAGACTGAGGAGGACTTCAGCAAAGAAAAAATCAACTTTGTCCTCATCAACGATCAGAGCGGTAGAGATATTAAAAGAGAGTGGAAACACCAGAAAAGGAAATAAAAGAGCAAAATTCGTTCCTGACGAGGGTAGAGAAACAGCCTGATTTGCTAAAAAAACTAGTGAAAAGAACAACCGACGAAGTGAAGAAACTGAAGGGATTGATAAAAGAAATTCCGAACACAAAGAAAGAAATTAAGACACCGATTGGTAAACTAGATGACTATACCAAACGATTGCCTTTGGCGACAGAGTCTATAGTGGAGATAACGGAAGAGTTCGTAAAAATAATTGGGTCCCCAAAAGCGGGACAAGAGAAGGGGCAGATGACTGATGTGTGCACACAAACAGTAGACAAACGACGAGAGAAAAAGAAGGAAATTGTGGAAAAGTTAGAAAAGGAACTGCAAAAAGAACTCGATGAAGCACGTTTTCTAGAACTTATAAATATTGATTGGCCAGAGGAAGTCTACAAAAGAATTCAGATATACAGCGATCCAGGGAAACCAAGATAATATGACCAAATAATTATTCTTAGGAAAGCAGAAGAACAAGACGACGATAGTGTGAAGAAGATTGTGGAACGTAATCCACAGGTGGAAAATGCTATAAGTGAGGGTAAACTGGAAGCAGGGAAAATGATTCTTGTGTAGAAACAAATCGAGTTTTTCTTGAAGATGAGAGCTGTTGCCCTGTAGATGATGACAGAAACAGTTCTGAAAGACACACATATATAATTATGACACTAGATGGAGGAAAAACCCCGGAAGATAAAATTAAGCTGAAAGGTAGTCTGCAGAAGACACTGCGAAAGGTAAAGGAAAATAAGAGGGGAAAAATAATGTGAACTACTGCAAATGGCGTACCAGACCTGAATATATGTAACGAGACGGGAAAGCCTAGAAATACAATTCTGTAGAAACAAGAAAGCAAGTAAGAAAACGATTAGAGGGGAAGGTGATCTGAAAACAGCCGGAAATAAGAAAAACAGAAAAAACGAAACAATAATTCTGAAACCACTAGCCGGAAAATCATATGCGGACGTCATTAGGAGCCTTAAAAGGGATGTAAACACCGAGAGAATAACAGTAGACAAAACAAACAAAATAGGCAGTAATAACGTACAGATAAAGATACGAGGGAAGGATGAAGCACAGAATCAGGTATTTAAAAACAACTTACTACAAAGCTGGAAAGAGTGGTGAAAGTACAAATAAGAGAGAAAAGGGAGACGGTCATGATACTCGATATAGATGAGACAGTCGAGGAAAATGAACTTCAAAAGGTGATAAAAAAGGCCGTGAAGCAAGGACGGGAGGAAAAATCTAGAGAATAAATTATCAGATAAGGTAAACAAAAGTGGTTATAAACACGCGTTTGTTACCTTGCAAAAGGATGCAGCCAGACAGTTGCTGGAGAGTAAAAGAGTGGGAGAAGGATGGCATAGACAGCGTGTAAGGGAAACTAATATAGTTCGTAAGTGCCATAGATGCTATAGAATAGGACATATTGCAAAGGAATGCACAACAAAAGACGCAGAGTAATTATGCCACAAATGTGGTGGGAAAGGCCATAAACGAAGGGAATGCGAAAATGCGCAGCGATGCTGTTTATGCGATGCTGAGGGACATAGAGCAGAGTCTATGAACTGTCCTAAGTACAGAGAACATGTACGGATGCTACAGAAGGAGAAGACGGAAAGATTAATAAAACTAAAGTGAAGGTGCTCCAAGTAAATGTGGATAGGAGCAAAAGGGCGATGGATTTATTAATAAACAAATGTAATAAGAAAGACATAACGTTAGCAATAACAGCTGAACCCAACAAACACATGGCGGGAGCAAACTCCAAATGGGTAACAGACGAAAATGTAGATGCAGCAATATATGTTACAAATAGCAAAACACAAGTATACAGAATGGGAAGGGGTAAAGGCTATGTATGGATTGAAATCATTGACATAGTTCTGTACTCCTGTTATGTATCACCTGCAATTGGAGAGGAAGACTTCCAGAAATTTCTAACCTTCTTAAACAGAGATATTAGGCAACATAAGAATAAGATATTAATTGGACGTGACTTTAATGCAATAGCCAATAGTTGGGGCTCGGCAAGAGAAGACAAAAAGGGAAAAGCGTTGACAGAATGGATATGCCAAGCGGACTATATTATATTGAATGATGGTAGACTTTCAACATTCGAAAGGCATGAAGGATCGTCATATATGGACGTAGCCATGTGTTCATCAAATCTGCAGAGATACGTGAGTGACTGGCACGTGGAGAACGAGGAGAACCTGAGCTACCACAAAAATATTCTTTTTGAGATATCAGAGCCGATAAGTAGTGCCCAGCAAACTGGAACAATTAAAGGGTGGACGTATAAGGCTGAATATAAAGGGAAACTACTAGAAGAAATATAGAGACAAACAAAGCACAAAAGCTATGAAGACAGTGTCAAAGAACTGAATAGAGCACTAGAAAGAGCGTGTGAAGTGTGCTTGAAGAGGAAACATCAATACGGCAGACGAAAAGGTGAATATTGGTGGAATGAATAGATCGCCAAAATCAGAATCGAATTTACAAAGGCGAGAAGGAAGGTCACTGCAATCAATAGAAAAAAAACATCACAAGTAGTGATAGAGAGGAAACACAGAATCAATACAGGGAAAGCAGGAAGAATTTAAAGGCAGCAATAACAAAGGCAAAGAAACAGGCACGGGACTCTCTTTGTAAATAAATAGATGATGATATTTGGGGACTAGGGTACAAGATTATCACAGGTAAAATTGGTACAATAACACTAATGACAATAAGTGATGAAGAACAAAATAAGATAGTGCAGGAATTGTTCCCGAAACACTAAGTCAAAGAATGGCCGAGCGTGGAGGTGAAGTCGTAGGATATTCCACCTTGTACAGCTGAAGAAATAAGGGAAGCAGGCCAAAGGATAAAATCTGGTAAAGCTGCAGGCCCGGATGGTATACCGATCGATGTAGTTAAGGCCGTAGCAAAACAGAAACCAGAGATATTACAAGTTACGATAAATAAACTAATCAGTGATGGAAGTTTTCCGTCAGAATGGAAGACTGCTCGATTGGTGTTATTAGAGAAGCCACAGAAAACGGGAGGAAGGAAGCCATATAGAACTATATGCCTGGAAGATGGAATAGCAAAATTATATGAACATGTAATAAATAACAGACTAAAAAAGGAAAGCGAGAGAAGAGGAGGGTTAGCAGAAAATCAGTTTGGCTTCCGCAAGAGGCGCTCGACGATGGATGCTGTAAAGAAGGTACAGGACGTGGCAAGGAAAGAAGGGAATAAAAACAGGTTTGTGGCCATGGTAACATTGGACGTAAAAAACGCGTTAAATATAGCATCGTGGAGAGGCATATACGAAGTGTTAAGAAAGAGACAGGTTGAACAATATATGCTGAAAATAGTATGTAGTTAATTGGGAAACAGACAGATATTGATTGGACAGAAATATCGGATATAGGTTACATGTGGCGTGCCTTAGGGGTCGGCCCTGGGACCAACACTGTGGAACTTGTTACGATAAGGTCTTTAGTCTGGAGTCTGTAAACCACACGGCTATTATAGGGTATGCAGATGATTTGGCGCTGGTTGTAAGCGGAGGAAATCAGGCTGACATAGAAGAAAATATCAACTGGTCAGTGGCAAGGGTGAAAAACTGGATAACAAAAAGTGGTCTACAACTCGGCGCCACAAAAAATGAAAGTATAGTGCTAGTGGGTCGAAGAACACTGAGAATAGTAACCGTCAAGGTGGGAATGCAGAAATTCAGTCACATACAAGCCTGAACTACCTCGGTATACAAATAGGACATAACATGAGCATGGGGGTGCACATAGAAAGAGTAGTGGCAAAAGCAGACATGATAATTGTAAAGCTAGGGCGTCTGATGCCAAATATCGGTGGATCAAAACCAGGGAGAAGGAGAGTGCTGAGTAGTGTGGTAAACTCAGTCATACTGTACGGTGCACCAGCATGGAAGGCCGTGCTGTCAAAGACAAAGTATAGAAGAAGATTGGAAGGGCACAGAGGAAGGTAGCCATCAGAATAACAAGCGCATATAGAACAGTGGCAACGAAAGCAATACAGGTGATTGCGGGAACAATCCCTCTACACTTATTGGCAAGAGAGGTAACTTACGAAATACACGAAAATAGAAGAGAAGAAAAAAAGAAGGCAAGAACCGAAACAATGCTGGAGTGGCAGCGAGAATGGGAAGAGGAAATGTCAACATCCCAGTGGACAAAGAGGCTCATCCCACACATACAGACATGGATGTCGAGACAGCATGGGAAGGTGGGTTACTATTTTACCCAATTTCTGTCAGGTCATGGGCGTTTCAGGTCTTACCTGAGTAAAATGAAAATAGTCGACAAAGAGGATTGTACGTATTGTGGTGATAGCGATACACCAGAACACATGGTTTTTGAATGCGCAAGATGGTCGAAAATTAGAGAAAAAATGTATAAAGAGATTGGCAGTGATTTAACAGCAGATAATATGGTGGAGCTTATGCTGGGAAGTGAAAGGGTATGGAATACTGTGGAGAGAGGGATTGTAGAAATAATGAAGTCAAAGGAGGATGAAGACAGGCTGTAGATGTTTCGAAAAGAACAAGAGTTAGGGACATGGTAAAGCAATGCCAGCGAGTGGTTTCCGCTACGTCTCTAGGTTTCAAGGCGGTGTTTAGTGGATAGTCCCGACCTGGAGGGAAGGGGAGTCACCACAGTATCGGTTGGTGTCAGATCGCGCAAGCGCCAGCCACCGGTCTGCGTAAAAACCATTCACCTCCGCTATGAGAAGAAAAAAAAGTAGTAGTAGTACTAGTAGTAGTATATGAACATATGACAATTCTTCTATCAAAATTCGTTTCGCAACTTGAAATATCATGCATATTGTATTAAAAATATACATAAAACTAAAGGTATATACGTTACTTCACCTACATACTTTTTATACCTACCTACTTTTTATAACATATTTGCTTTAGGACATTGCTAACCGAATAACCATTTGTGGATCGTAATAACTTTGCTATACCAGCAAACAAAGTCTAATATTGTTTCCAAATTAAATTAGAGATCTATGAGAACAATATACGAAGCTACGAAAGGACAACCTCCAATCAAAGCTATCTAATGAAACAGGGAACTAAGTTTTAACGTACACAACATCGAAAACGGTCCCCTCGAAAATGCCAAATATAATGACAGTTCGTTAACTACGGTTTCCGTATCGGTTATAAACTCCAACCGAGGGGGAAAATTTAAGATGACAAATACATCTAAAATCATTTTATAAAGCTACTTTTCTTATTTAGGTTTTTAACATATTGCTTGGATCTCTGGTGAAAAACGTATTACTTCTTTTCTCTTTCTCGCAAAATAAAACCTTCCGCTTGTCAGCTTAGACGAATTTAGGAACATCGACCCGACAAATGCGACTTCTGATATCTAACAATGACGCACTTAGTTGTAATGAGGCATTCCTTCATCCTATTTTGTGAGGCCCACATTCAGCAGTGCTCCTAGTTCTGGAAAGCATTAAGAAAACGATCCTTTTGACTACCGGTTTCAATTGGTGCACCAAAAGAAATCAACTCGAGCACATATAAATGAATTCCCTATTACTATAGATAATCTACTTCTATGTTCTATCCTGCAGCTACGTCTTTATTATTTTGTAAGGGGTCGGCAAAGGAAGGTTTTCTTTTTTATTTAGAATTGCATCGACTAGAGAAGTAAAGGGTGTGGCGCAAAAAGCTTTTTTTAGGCGTATAGACAAAACTAAAAGCACCTCATTTAAAAAAATCCGTATACAAGGGATACTCACAAAGTTCTGCCGACTAAAAATATTTTCGTGAAGATGTGACTTCTGGTTCTACCAGAAATTATCACCAACTCGCTTATTTTAGACAGAATAACAATTTTTTATTTCATTTTTGTTTTCTACGTTAAATCTAATGCATACCTTATTAAACTCAGTCATTTTCGAGATATTTCGACTTTTTCAAAAATGTTAGAAAAAACAAACTCAAACCTAATCGGTTCTATTGATCTTAGTTTTTCATCTAGAGGGCTCAAATCTTAGGTGGGCAATATAAAAATATACCTAAGAAAATTGAGTTTATGAAATTCAGTAAAAGTTTTAGTTTCTTCGGTTAGTTAAAAAACTTTGGGATTTTTGCAGTTATTCGTCCAGCACACCTGTACATAATAATTAAAAATAATTCTATATCTCATTTTCTTGCCTTTAGTAAAAAATATTATTCTTGTTATCTAAGTAATTTTGCTTCTGGTACAAGTTTTAATTTTGTGAAGCTTTCGGTCTCCTGAAGAAGCTAAACAATTTTTAAATGCTTAGTGATTATTGAAACTCGACTGCTAAGTTTAATTAAAATCGGTTTATTCATTTTTGAACCATCGCTATATACAGAGACAAGGTATATAGAGTGAAGCCGAAAATTCTGTCGCCACCATGGTCTCCGTGACAGTTGACAGGCGATATTTAGAAAAGCGTGTTTTTCAGGTCTATGTTCGAGGTATTTACATGTTGTTGATCTTGTTAACGTTTTTGGAGTTTTCTAATTGATTGAAATATGATTTTAAAGTACATGACCATGTAAATTTCGACATTTGAAGCCTTTTGTGCGTGTCTCATGTTCTGAGTGTTGTTTTCACGTATGAAACAATAATTTATTTTTTTACCTGTTGATTTTGTGTCCTCTTTAGGCCTTCATTTTGTTTAGCCACTGGTGAGATATTTTGTTTTGTTTTTTATTTGTTTTACTAGATTTTATATTGTTTTCTTGTATCCATTTCTTTCTGCTATTTGTATTATGATGTTGTACTCCTTTTCTCGTTCGTCGTTATGGAGTGGTACATTTAGCATTCTGTTTATTAAGTATCTGTATGCGGCCATTTTGTGTGTGTGTATGTGGGTGTAGTGAGTATTTAGGTATAGTGATGTCTGTTTGTGTAGCTTTTCTGTATATTTTGTATTCTTTTTCTATTGTAAATTTTATGTTTTTGTTGATTTGGTTTATTTTTTCGAGGATATTGTCTATGTTGGTTTTTTGATTGTCGTATATTATTAATATATCATCGACGTATCTTATCCATTTGATGTTTGGGTCTGTCTCTTTTATGATGGTGTTAATTCTATCTTCTAACTGTTGTTATCTTAATGCAGCTGTAGAACTGTACTTATCTAGGCTGTGATGAAGCGCTAAATACAGGGCGAAATATAAGGAGCTCATTTTAGCAAGTATAGCGTTTTTTATGCCCAGCTTCATTGATAGATTTGCCATAATTAGCGACTTTTGGTGACCAACACTAATAACCGCTACTTCTCAGAAAATGTAAAAGCATTTTTTATCGCCAATTTAGACGCCATCGTGGCACAGGTTGCTAGGTGCCAGCCTGCTAAGCGAGAGGTCCCGGGTTCGATTCCTGGGCGAGCCAACAAGAAGTTGACTTTGGAAAATTAGTAAAAATAGTGAATGATGGAAAATGAATGTGCTAATGGCCTGAGATGCCGCAGCCAATAATAAAAAAAATCGCCAATTTGATTATGTAACGAAGAATAGGTCAATCATATTAAAAAAAAATCGAGTTTTTGTATTTTTTCTGAAAAGTATAAATTAAGAAATTATTATAAGTCAAAAACTTATATTTTTAAAGAATACCCCCAATACAAATAACTTTCAGAAGTATTCTTAAGTGGACTTAAACTTCCTATCTAATTCAAAATAGGAATTACAGCCCATTCTGTAAACGGCAACCAACTTCCAGAATTTCGAAATGTTTTTTCCCAAAAACCGTAATAGATAGAGGTGTAATAGCTTGAATAAAAAAGATTCAAAATTATTACCCCCATCTAAAAATCTAAAAATATTTTAGTTAAAGAGAATGTGATGAATTATGTTATATATATATATATATATATATATATATATATATATATATATATATATATATATATATATATATATATATATATATATATATAGGATGTCTCAGCGAGACCGACTGTTAGAAGTTTATGGTGTTCTGGACAGAAGGAAAAATTTAAGGTTTAAAATTTAGTATAAATCATCACATTTTCTTTAACTAAAATATTTTTTGATTCCTGTCACTGCCGGCTATTTCAAAGTGCATGCGTTTTGCGAAAAGGAACTAAAATGAATAACAACGAAAATAGTGATTATACAAATCAGGAAATTATTTATTTTTTATACATGGAAAGTGTGACAAAGTTCTTAGTAGAACTTCAGAATGTTAAGATACAACTATCCACATCCATCTCAAGTGACCGAACTACATGTAAAAAAATCCAGAAAAAAATTATTATAGACGTTTCAAATGAGGGCCATTCGCATTCAAGCATTTTGTTAAACGTGAAGAAACAGCGTTCAGTGTTGCTGTGCGTACTTTTTAAGGTGAGAGCTTGTCAAATGTTACTCTCACTCGTGTTTTTGTGTTCACCGGTGTCTGGTCGACCTGATGTGTGACTATGCCCCAAAGGTGTTAAATTTGGAGATCTTGCAGGCCAGTTCCATGGTCCTAACCCCCTTATACACCTGTCTTCAAACATTGAGGTGACATCTTGGGATACTTCCTAGATTGAATGAACCAGATCTCTCTCTCTCTCTCTCTCTCTATATATATATATATATATATATATATATATATATATATATATATATATATATATATATATATATATATATGGTTTTACCGGTTTCTTCTCAAGTTCAGGGGCATGTTGTCAAGAAAATCTACAAACACAGTCCGTAAAAAATTCAGGTATTGCTCCGATGTTGACACGGCGTCATCCACGATTTAAGAGCACCTGTCATCTATCATAAGGCAAAATACATTAAAACGAAACTTAAGCTTATGGTTCTCGGGTCTCATGCGGGTTGGCTGAAGTCCAGACATCATCTGGTAAAAAAAAACACTTCAACCAATAACTTCGTCCGTCCTGATGCTTTTCCTCAAAGAGTTATCTTCCTTTTGACTTCGAAGATTTAGCATTTCACACAAGGTAACTCTGTCGTCGGGGTTTTGTACTAACGAGAACTTGTAATCGTGGAATTGATGCTTCTTCAAAATCCTCTCTACTGAACATCTACTGATTCCCAGAGTTTCTTCAGCAGCTCTAACTGAGGCTTTGGAGTTGGCCTCAAAATAAACCAAGCTCTTTATCTCTTCCTCTTCGTTATCAGTAACGGTTTTTGGTTGATATAACACTTGACCAAATCACCCACAATGCACAAAGTATGCTCTTATTCTTCTAAATTTACCTTTCATCATCGGAGGTAAGTGTAGATGGTTTTCGTTAAATGTTCTGTAAATTCTACTAACAATTTTGTCGAAGTTTTGGTGTATAAAAACTAAATTAAATTTACCAGATCTGTATAAACATAATTTTCGTTATTGTTATCATTTTAAATTCTTTTTAGCAATAATGTTACCAAGAAAATGTAAGCAATAAAGACATAACATTTGAAGATTTATCTATCGCAGGTATCCATAGCAACCAATCACAGCATTTTCGACATAATGGCTAAAAAAAATACGTTTTTGGAAAATAACTTTAAAACAATTTAATTTAGGTGAAGCAGTATGTAATACCACTCTCGCCAAAAAGTATAAATTTAAGAATCATTCGCAGGAAAACTTTTTATTTTAAAGACAACCCCAGATAAAGGAATATTCTAACTACAATCTTAGGTAAATGTTAAATTTATATCCAATTCCAAATAGGAGTTATAGCCCATTTTGTAAACGTCAATCAGCTGTCAGAATTACATAAAATATTTTTCCCACAAACTGTAATATATAAATCTTGGCGACTGGTTGATAATAATGTCAAAGGAACTCTAAAGCTGCTTAGGAATTTAATATTCAACTACTATATTGGCCACCTATATCTTTAAGTATGGCAAAACAACAGTTGATTTAACGGAAAAAAAGAATATCGAACAACAATGTGCGAGAATGAGAATTCTCTTGCAGCAGTAGAACGTCAAATCCGGCATGAGTTTAAGATTGCTTGCTGTGGAATAACCGAAAATATTAACTTAGGTCCATGAGAATTAGCAGTGGACCAGAGTTTAAATCTCCACCTAAATTTTCTATAAAACGGGTTTAGTTGTTACGTGTAAAATTCACCTTAAGCATATTAACATCATTAATTACACGTAGCAGGCAAAATGAACAAAAACACCCCATATAATTATTCGGTTTCATATTGTTATTGGTTTAGGGACAGCTGTGAACGAACATCTTTAATTTGTTATCTACATTCATTCAGTTTCAATTTCTAGAAGTCGAGATTTACCACCGAAACAGTCGACAACGGCAGAGTACACTGTCTTGTGAAGGCATGGTTGCCAGCACGTCATTAATTTATTGTCTGTCTAACTTTAGCTGGTTGGAAATTACTGAATTATGTGTTAATGTAGTGAGATAAATTCTTGCATGCAGAACTGTGGTTACAACGGTCTCTATAAGCTGTGGAAGAAGTTTATTATCGAGATTAATATTGGAAGTTAGGTGTGTTACATATGTCGAGGTCTTGCGGTCGAAGCCCGAATTTCCCCATTCGTGTAAATGTCGCAACTCTGCGGTATTAAGTTATTCGTTGCCAGAGTTTGATATTTTTGATGGAAGAACGGGACACCATTTCTTGTCGTCTTTTTTTTTGTTGACCGATAGCGAATCAGCAAGATTAGCTATGACCTGGGAGAGAAAACATTTTTGAGAAAAAAGATTGGTTTTGAAAACGGTGGAAGAAGCAATTTAATTTGAGTGTGTGGCAAGATTTCAGCTAGAAAAAAGAAACAGGCAAGTGGGCCATTCATCCTAGTTTGGAGATTAATTTCTAGGCTGTAAAACGATTATAGTATTCTGGAGGTTTGGGAAGTTGAAGCGAATTAGTCGCATAGTACTTGAATACTATAATATTCCCGTGGTGGAGAGTAAATGTCACATACGTAAAGCCGAAAAAGCAAGTGGCTTTGTGGCTTGTTTTCAATCAGAACCGGCTTGTCTAACTGTGGTCAACAAAACACCTTGACATAACATAGAAACCCTCAGGATTTGGAGGTAATACCCAACTCGTAGTTTTTTTTTATGTGTAACTAAGGCGTGTTTTCTCTTTCTATTTGTTACAGGGTTTTGGTTTTAGCTTTTGGTTTCAGTTTTTGTCTTGCTTTAATTGATTTTATAGTGCCTAATCGACAAGCAATAGGCCTACATATTGTCTTAAACTAACGAGTGGTCAATGGGAGAATAAGAATATTGGTATGGTACCATTTTATGGCGCAAATTCAATTATAAGCCATTCCCAGCAACATCAGATTGCCGAGGACATTTCGTTGTTGAGTAGAGGAAGTACAGGTGGCCGGAAGGTACCGACACAGTGGACAGTAGATATTTTGTTAGCGAAAAATCGACCAGAGAAGGTTCACTGGAGATCAGACCTTACAGGTAGTAGTCTTTAAGTTGTATTGTTAATAAAGAACTCAATTTGTTTGTTTGGACTTTTAAATCCAGTATTAAGCTGTGACTTTACTTATGGTGGTCAAGTTTTGGAATTCAAAGATAAAGTTTTAACGATAACACAATAGGATAAGATACCCAGCTTTTTATTTGAACCCTACACGTTAGCTGATGATTTATATTCACATTATCATTAATATAATTGCTTTGAGTTTGATAAAGTATTATCATTATTTAGGCTACCATTTGATACACCTTTTCATATTTTAACATCTTTGTAAGCTGATCGTGATCACGAAAGGACACAAATTTCCATTTGATTTAGCTTAGTTACTTTTATTGTTGCGTTTGAATTACTTGACTTGTTATTGCTTACCATACGAACGTTAGTAGCTTAAAGCTATTTGTTTAGCAGTAAATTATTGAGATATAGCAAGTGAGTCATTTTGCGGACTCTGTTATTCATTTAACATACATGCTAGCAATTTATAGGTTATATATGTGTATATATAATACTGTTTTTGATCTGTCTGACCACTTGTAGGCATCATCTGGATTTTATAATAAACTAGAATTTTATTTTATATATATATTTGTGTGTCGTTTGTTCTGCACTCACCTCTCACTCCCGTATTAGTAACGTTAGGTGCTGTTTAGTGTTTGTCAGCTTCTACGTAAGCCTTTAAGATATTCCAACTGTAAGATTTCGTTCCCACATTTGTACATTCCGACGTATAAGCCTGCGATTTTAGGTGCAGCTGCCAGGGAGGTCCAAGGAGTTCTTGGTTGTGTTGGATTCTTGGTAAGCTGGATTTCGTAATTAACATCTCTTATAAATATCCGGAACTAGGTGTAAAACAATCAAGTGGCGCCCTCATAGAGTAACACCTTATAAAGAACCCTGCCCATCTTCACTGTATAAAAGCTAGGGGCCACCTAGATTTCCGGTAACGTTGACCTTTCTATCGATCGTCGTATGTAGGTTGTTTGACTCTCAAACGTGGTAAAGGTTTTTAGGAACAGGGATTCCTAGGATCGATTTAAAGAGATAGTGGGCGGTCACATATTTGGCGCCCAACGTGGGGCTCGATTCAGCTCAAAAAGGGCTTATTTTTTGGGTTTTTAGAGATTTTGGAAGCCGTAGTATTGGACTTGAACTTTTGTGTAGTTGTGAGAGTAGGGCTTTGGGGAGTAAAGTCGTTTGGTTTTGGCGTATTGATCTTGCCGATGTACGGTGTTGTTAGCTTTCTCAACTAATCGGGTGTGAGAGTGCAGACTGCATTTATTTTTTTTTATTTTTTTTACTGTATTGTTAGGTAGTTATCTTGATTCCAGTGTGGGTTTATTTTTTTTCCAATCATGGCTCGTCGTATGGATGTATATAGACTGGACAAAGAAGAGCTCGTATATGAATTAACGGTACGTGGCATAGCTACTGGCACGGTGGAAGATATGCGCGGTCGTTTAACCTTAGCGCGCCAAATGGAAAAGTCTGGCGATAGTCTACATTATCCTAAGTATCCATTTACGTTTGAGGAAGATCTTGGTGTTGTGCAGGGAAAACTGGAAGGCGTGTTGGCTGTCTTAGAAGAATTTCAAGGAGATAGCAAGGACAAGCAGTTTCTAAAATTGCAGACAAAGTTGGCTCACATATTGGGAAGGATAGATAATATGGAATCTGCGGATGAAGAAAAGAAGAAGACTCGAGGTGAATTACTTGCTCGTACGTTATCGATGATTGACCAGCTCAACACCAAAGCGTCAAAAGTCGGGAGTGAAACACAACCTACTCCTTTAGGTTTGCAAGTAATGGAAGCATCTTTAGGGAATCAGTTGAAGTTCGAAACCCCTCAGTCGTGTTCTTCACCCATGATGTCTGCTGCGCAGTCGCTTAACGCGTCGTTGATTAAGCCGGTGCTCCCTCACAAGTGGAACTTGAGGTTTGGTGGAGACAGAAGAGGACTGTCTGTGACTGCTTTCTTCGAACGTGTCGAGGAAATGAGAAAGGCCAGAAATGTCAGTAAGGAGATCCTATTGGAGTCAGGAATAGATTTATTCGAGGGTAGAGCATATGAATTTTATCAGGATGCTAGGAGTGAAGTGTCCCAGTGGGATGAACTTGTAGGAAGATTCAAGGAAGAATATCAACCCGTTTTTTATAGCGAGAAGCTTCTGGATGAGATAAAGAAGAGAAAACAAGGAGCAGATGAGACCATAGGAACTTATTTGGCTATTATGTCGAAATACTTTCAAAGATTGCAATGTCAAGTCTCGGAGGAAACGAGGTTGAGTCTCCTAATGCGCAACTTAGCACCGATGTATCGTAGCCAACTGGGTGCTATGGAAATAAATTCAATCGCCCAGCTGCGTACTTTGTGCAAGAGGATAGAACAACGATCCCAGGCTGGTGAGTTTGCACATCCGCCAAAAAAAGAGCAGATTTTGGAGCCTGATTTGGCATACGTGGGTTTGGAAGAGAAGACCGAGAGACTGCAAGTATCGTCTAACCAGGGTGGGCGTAGCCAGACGAGGCATAGTCCCGTCGTCTGTTTCAACTGTAGGAAGCCAGGCCACATAGCAGCAGGTTGTACCGAGAGAAATAGACTCATCTGCCACAAGTGCAATAGGGAAGGCCACATTGCTCGTAATTGTCCCAGAGGTTTTTCGGGAAACGGAGTGCAGCGCTCTTAGAGAGTCGAGCTGATAGTGCTGCCGTTAAGTACTCGACTACTGTCAAACCTGTTTTAGATTTCATCATTGACCATGCACAGAACGATGAAAGGCCTCACCTTAGAGTGGACATATTAGGGATTACCTTGCTTGGACTCCTAGATTCCGGGGCGTCGAGAACAATTTTAGGTGGACCAGGTTGGGACCGTATCGCGAAGTTGCGAATACCCCTGGACGAATCGAAGAAGACATCATGCACAGTCGCTAATGGAGAGAAATGTGAAAGTATTGGTACGTGTGAATTACCAATGAAGGTTCGTGAGCGTCTAAAGTTTATAGAGGTGATGGTTGTCCCTGAACTACCACATGTTTTGATTTTGGGAGCAGACTTTTGGATAAGGATGGGGATTGTTCCTGATCTGAGGCATAACGAGTGGCAATTTTCTAACTGTCCTGAAGTAAGCACAGTAGATATAGCTGATCAGTCAGTCTTGGAAGTTGGACAGAAGAAGCAGTTGGAGGAGTTAATCAACAAGAAGAAGACTTTGCTCGGAAATAGTTTGGGTTGTACAAATATGACGGAACATGTGATCAAGACTAATGCACCACCGATTAAGCAGAGATACTATAGGGTATCCCCAGTGCTTCAGAAATACATCGATGAAGAATTAGAAGATATGTTGAAGAACGATGTCATAGAACCTAGCAGTAGTCCGTGGGCGTCGCCAATAGTTCTTGTAAAGAAGAAGGATGGTTGTTATAGGTTCTGTGTCGACTACAGGAAGCTTAATGCAGTGACCGAACGTGATGGCTATCCATTGCCAATGGTTACAGACACGTTAGACAAGCTTCGAGATGCGAAGTATCTTTCTAGTTTGGATCTGAAGAGTGCATTTTTCCAAGTCCCTGTTGCCGAGTCTTCAAGACCGTATACTGCGTTTACCGTCCCCAATAGAGGACTATTTCAGTTTAAAAGGATGCCATTTGGCCTGCATAATTCTCCTGCAACATGGCAGCGTTTGATCGATCGTGTGTTAGGATCAGACCTGGAACCTTACGTGTTTGTATATTTAGACGATGTAGTGATCACGACTCCAAGTTTTGAAAAGCACCTCGAAGTGTTAGAGGAAGTGTTTGAACGCCTGAGAAGAGCCAATCTAACCGTCAATTGGGAGAAAAGTCAGTTTTGTAAGCCCGAGATGAAGTACTTGGGTTACGTGGTGGATAGAGAAGGGTTAAGAGTGGACCCTGATAAGGTCAGAGCAATGATCGAGCTACCTACTCCGACCAATGTGAGGGAAGTGAGACGTGTACTAGGTATGCTGTCCTGGTATAGAAGATTTTGTCCTGATTTTTCTACTGTGGTCGCACCAATCACAGGGTTGCTGAAGAAAAGTACTAAGTTTTGTTGGACTCCTGAGTGTGATAGATCTTTCAGGAAGATTAAGGAGTTGTTGATATCTGCACCTGTTCTGGGTTGTCCAGATTATTCTTTACCGTTTGTTGTACACACAGATGCATCGGGCTATGGTATTGGTGCGATGTTATCTCAGACGCATCCAGATGGTGATCGTGTGATTTGTTACTTGAGTCGTTCTCTGTCACGCCAAGAACGTAATTATTCCACGACAGAACGAGAGTGTTTAGCGGTTCTGTGGGGAATAGAAAAACTGCGTCCTTACATCGAGGGAGTAAAGTTTACTGTCATCACCGATCATTATAGCTTGAAATGGTTACATAGCCTCAAGGATCCATCAGGAAGACTTGCAAGATGGGCTGTACGCTTGCAGCAGTATGATTTTGAGATTGTTCATAGGAAAGGCAAAGACCACGTAGTACCGGATGTACTGAGCAGATCTGTACCAGTGTTAGACGTCCTGAACAGTGTGGAGACAGAGACGAAGACTACAGACAAGTGGTATTTGAAGATGATAGAGCGGGTACAAACTACACCTCTGAAGTTTGGGAATTGGAGATTGTCAGGTGACAAGTTGTATAAGTACGTGAGGCAAGATTATCCAGCACTTACGCCTAAGCAAGATGTTTGGAAGATTGTCGTTCCTAAAGACCAGCGACGAAGACTCTTGTCAGAAGCTCACGATCCAGCTACATCGGGTCATATGGGAGTCTATAAAACCTACTCAAGGTTAACTGATAGATATTATTGGCCGAAGATGCGACAGAACGTTGCGAACTATGTCCGCAAGTGTACCATATGTGCTGCGCACAAGGTGGATCAACGAGGTCCCAAGGACATGATGGTGTCGCATGCTAAACCGTCGAGACCGTGGGAGATGATATCAGTGGATTTAGTGGGTCCTTTACCACGTTCATCGAAAGCCAATAGTTTTATCCTGGTTGTCACAGATTATTTGAGCAAGTTTGTGTTAACCTTCGCTTTGAGGAAGTCCATCACCGACACGATTATTAGAAGTCTGGAAGAAGGTGTATTTCTGTTATTTGGCGTACCGAAGATGATAATGTGTGATAATGGTCCCCAATTTAAAAGTTCAGCTTTCAAAAGGTTTGCCGAGAAATACCAGTGCAATTTGAAGTTTAGCGCGAATTACCATCCGCGCGCAAACCCTACCGAGCGAACTAATCGTACAATCAAGACCATGTTGGCAATGTATGTGAATGATAACCACAAGAAGTGGGATGCTGGGCTACAACAGGTGACTTGTGCTGTGAGAACATCTCGACATGAGACGACTAGATTGTCACCGTATTATGTCAATTTTGGGCGATGTATGGCATTGTCAGGAGCGGACTACCAGAATCAGATTGATTTGGACGGCGAGGATGAAGATGTGTTGGTTGACAAGAGCAGGAACATCGTGTTCAAGGAGGTGTACAGGGACGTGAAACAGAGACTGGAGAAGGCTACTAAGAAGGCTGTGGCGAGGTATAACATGCGCAGACGTTATGAAGAGTATGAGGTGGATCAACCTGCGATGAGGAGGAATTACGTGTTGTCAGATGCAACGAAGAACTTTGCTAGTAAGTTAGCTCCAAGATACATAGGACCGTTTTATGTTAGTAAGAAGGTGTCTCCATGGACGTATGAACTTAGAGACAAAGCTGGCCAGAATAGTGGAGTTTGGCACGTGAAGGACCTGAAGCTTGTTCCTTCTGATTAGGCTTAACCTTACGGTTAATCCTCTTGAAGTAAGGGGGGGATTGTTACGTGTAAAATTCACCTTAAGCATATTAACATCATTAATTACACGTAGCAGGCAAAATGAACAAAAACACCCCATATAATTATTCGGTTTCATATTGTTATTGGTTTAGGGACAGCTGTGAACGAACATCTTTAATTTGTTATCTACATTCATTCAGTTTCAATTTCTAGAAGTCGAGATTTACCACCGAAACAGTCGACAACGGCAGAGTACACTGTCTTGTGAAGGCATGGTTGCCAGCACGTCATTAATTTATTGTCTGTCTAACTTTAGCTGGTTGGAAATTACTGAATTATGTGTTAATGTAGTGAGATAAATTCTTGCATGCAGAACTGTGGTTACAACGGTCTCTATAAGCTGTGGAAGAAGTTTATTATCGAGATTAATATTGGAAGTTAGGTGTGTTACATATGTCGAGGTCTTGCGGTCGAAGCCCGAATTTCCCCATTCGTGTAAATGTCGCAACTCTGCGGTATTAAGTTATTCGTTGCCAGAGTTTGATATTTTTGATGGAAGAACGGGACACCATTTCTTGTCGTCTTTTTTTTTGTTGACCGATAGCGAATCAGCAAGATTAGCTATGACCTGGGAGAGAAAACATTTTTGAGAAAAAAGATTGGTTTTGAAAACGGTGGAAGAAGCAATTTAATTTGAGTGTGTGGCAAGATTTCAGCTAGAAAAAAGAAACAGGCAAGTGGGCCATTCATCCTAGTTTGGAGATTAATTTCTAGGCTGTAAAACGATTATAGTATTCTGGAGGTTTGGGAAGTTGAAGCGAATTAGTCGCATAGTACTTGAATACTATAATATTCCCGTGGTGGAGAGTAAATGTCACATACGTAAAGCCGAAAAAGCAAGTGGCTTTGTGGCTTGTTTTCAATCAGAACCGGCTTGTCTAACTGTGGTCAACAAAACACCTTGACATAACATAGAAACCCTCAGGATTTGGAGGTAATACCCAACTCGTAGTTTTTTTTTATGTGTAACTAAGGCGTGTTTTCTCTTTCTATTTGTTACAGGGTTTTGGTTTTAGCTTTTGGTTTCAGTTTTTGTCTTGCTTTAATTGATTTTATAGTGCCTAATCGACAAGCAATAGGCCTACATATTGTCTTAAACTAACGAGTGGTCAATGGGAGAATAAGAATATTGGTATGGTACCATTTTATGGCGCAAATTCAATTATAAGCCATTCCCAGCAACATCAGATTGCCGAGGACATTTCGTTGTTGAGTAGAGGAAGTACAGGTGGCCGGAAGGTACCGACACAGTGGACAGTAGATATTTTGTTAGCGAAAAATCGACCAGAGAAGGTTCACTGGAGATCAGACCTTACAGGTAGTAGTCTTTAAGTTGTATTGTTAATAAAGAACTCAATTTGTTTGTTTGGACTTTTAAATCCAGTATTAAGCTGTGACTTTACTTATGGTGGTCAAGTTTTGGAATTCAAAGATAAAGTTTTAACGATAACACAATAGGATAAGATACCCAGCTTTTTATTTGAACCCTACACGTTAGCTGATGATTTATATTCACATTATCATTAATATAATTGCTTTGAGTTTGATAAAGTATTATCATTATTTAGGCTACCATTTGATACACCTTTTCATATTTTAACATCTTTGTAAGCTGATCGTGATCACGAAAGGACACAAATTTCCATTTGATTTAGCTTAGTTACTTTTATTGTTGCGTTTGAATTACTTGACTTGTTATTGCTTACCATACGAACGTTAGTAGCTTAAAGCTATTTGTTTAGCAGTAAATTATTGAGATATAGCAAGTGAGTCATTTTGCGGACTCTGTTATTCATTTAACATACATGCTAGCAATTTATAGGTTATATATGTGTATATATAATACTGTTTTTGATCTGTCTGACCACTTGTAGGCATCATCTGGATTTTATAATAAACTAGAATTTTATTTTATATATATATTTGTGTGTCGTTTGTTCTGCACTCACCTCTCACTCCCGTATTAGTAACGTTAGGTGCTGTTTAGTGTTTGTCAGCTTCTACGTAAGCCTTTAAGATATTCCAACTGTAAGATTTCGTTCCCACATTTGTACATTCCGACGTATAAGCCTGCGATTTTAGGTGCAGCTGCCAGGGAGGTCCAAGGAGTTCTTGGTTGTGTTGGATTCTTGGTAAGCTGGATTTCGTAATTAACATCTCTTATAAATATCCGGAACTAGGTGTAAAACAATCAAGTGGCGCCCTCATAGAGTAACACCTTATAAAGAACCCTGCCCATCTTCACTGTATAAAAGCTAGGGGCCACCTAGATTTCCGGTAACGTTGACCTTTCTATCGATCGTCGTATGTAGGTTGTTTGACTCTCAAACGTGGTAAAGGTTTTTAGGAACAGGGATTCCTAGGATCGATTTAAAGAGATAGTGGGCGGTCACATAGTGATCTCACTGGTGAGATACCCTTAAATTTAAGGCGAAATCTGTATTTTATGCAGGACGGTGCACCGGCGCACTTCTCTGATCAACTGCGAAATTACCTAGATAAAAGGTATTTCCAGAGATGGACAGGCCGTGGCTGCCCAATGCCTTGAGCAGATCGTAACACGGATTATACTTTCTTTCTTTGAAGTTATTTGTTATATTTGTCTATGAGAATTAAGTTTATGGACTTTGTTACTTCTATGGTCAGTTGTAGTATGTTAGTAACAGCGAACACTCTGGAATTATATTTCTAGAAGGGACCAGAAGTGACAGGTGTAGAAGAGTGTAGAAGGTTTAGAATCACTATGGACAGTATAAATAGGCGAGCGGCACGCAGATTAAGTTAGTTCAGTATTGATCATAGAGGCTTAAGCGAGTCAGCAAGTGCTGGTGTATAAAAAGCGATCATATAAGGCGGACAGTGGAATATAGTTCTATGGACATTTAGTAATAGAGAGAAATATTTTAGTTAATGTGCTTATGGTGTTGGAAAATAGTTGGTTATAATAAATAGTGGTTTGAAAAACTGTGTTTTGTTAGTCAACTAATCCAGAACCCCGTAGAACGTAACAATATATATATATATATATATATATATATATATATATATATATATATATATATATATACAGGTGCTATATATATATATATATATATATATATATATATATATATATATATATATATATATATATATATATAGGGTGTTTAAAAAAGATGGGGCAATATTTTAGGGTTGATTTCCCAGGTCATTTTATGAAAAAAAGTTCCCATAAACATAGGTGCTAAAATGAATTGTTTCCAAGATACAAGGTGTTAATTTTTTTTAATAAAATAACGATTTTTTAAAAATAATTCAAATAACTCCTCACCGATTGTTTTGAAATTCGGCAGCGTTGTTTGTAGTAATGGGCCGATTTGACCCTAATTAGATAAAGATTGTTAAGTCCATTGGCGTTAGGGGAGGGTGGGGGGTGGTGGGGCTGCAATATGATTTGTATATTATTTTGAGATAAAGAAACTAACACTACAAGTTTTTTGTCTCCTGAAATTTCTCCGCATCTTGAATCGTTTACACGATAAAAAATAAAAACCTTCTTATGGCATGTCCATTTATCATACATAAAATCACAAACACGAACAATAATTTTTGTTGAGGTGTCCCCCCTAATACCAATGGACTTAACAATCTTTGTCTAATTAGGGTCAAATCTGCCCATTATTACTACAAACAACGCTGCCGAATTTCAAAACAATCGGTGAGGAGTTATTTGAATTATTTTAAAAAAATCGTTATTTTACAAAGGGGTTAAGGGGTTGTTTCCCAGGTCATTTTATGAAAAAAAGTTCCCATAAACAGGTGCTATATATATATATATATATATATATATATATATATATATATATATATATATATATATATATATATATATATATATATACATATATATATATATATATATATATATATATATATATATATATATATATATATATATATATATACATATATACACACACAGGGTGTTTAAAAAAGATGGGGCAATATTTAAGGGGCTGATTTCCCAGGTCATTTTATGAAAAAAGGTTCCCATAAACATATGTGCTAAAATACATTGTTTCCAAGATACAAGGTGTTAATTTTTTTTGTAAAATAAATATTTTTCAAAATAATTCAAATATCTCCTCACCGATTTTTTTGAAATTTGTCAGCGTTGTTTGTATTATTAATGGGCTGATTTGGCCCTAATTATATACATATTGTTAAGTCCATTGGCGTTAGGGGGGCACCTCAACAAAATTTAGTGACATAAAAATGTACGCCAATGACTGCAATATGATTTGTATATTATTTTGAGATAAAGAAACTAAAAATACAAAATTTTTGTCTCTTGAAATTTCTCCGTATCTTGAATCGTTTAAATAATAAAAACCTTCTTATGGAATGTCCATTTATCATACAGAAAATCACAAACACGAACAATAATTTTTGTTGAGGTGTCCCCCCTAATGCCAATGGACTTAACAAACTTTATCTAATTAGGGTCAAATCAGCGCATTATTACTACAAACAACGCTGCCAAATTTCAAAACAATCGATGAGGAGATATTTGAATTATTGTAAAGAAACCGTTATTTTACAAAAAAATTTAACACCTTGTAACTTGGAAACAATGCATTTTAGCACCCATACTTATGGCAACTTTTTTCATAAAATGACCTGGGAAATTAACCCCATAAATATTGCCCCATCTTTTTTAAACACCCTATATATATATATATATATATATATATATATATATATATATATATATATATATATATATATATATATATATATATATAATATGTACAACCGATAACTCAAAAAGCAATTAAGTAATTAACCTATTTTGTTGAAACTAGCGAGTAACGTTATTTTGTTAATAGCTTGGACGAGTTCGTTAGCCAGCCCGATCGGGCCGGTTTTTCTAAAGAAAAAAAGATTTTTCCGAAAAAAATTCATATATAAAAAAATAACAAAGTTATTTTGATCCAATTTGGTTGGTATATTGCACTGGTGAAGACCTTACTCCATACCAAAACTCAGGTTCATATGTTTATATGAAATTGGGTGATTCAAATTTGAAGCACTTAATGAAAATTCGCTACTATAACGCACCTGCTGCGTTCCGAAATGTTTCTTTATTACGGTGCGAAAATGTCACAAGATCCAGACTTATTTTCAGAGTTGGATTCGCAAACACAAAGAGGTGTGTTTCCTACGCTGGGAGTTTCTCTCCTGGGAGCTAATCCGTAAAGGCGGACAGCCGACTTGATGAATAAACAATGCTGTGCTGTCCGTTCTTCTAAAGTGCTCTAAACTGAGTCATTCTTTGCACTTCCATAGAGCTTCCAACTTTGATAAACCCAGTCGGTTTTTATCTCTCATCTAAAAAACATTATGAACCGTGTTAGGTACACTTGCGCTCTTTGTGTGCTTAAGTAAAACATCAAATGTCACTCAAAAGAGCCTGTGCAAAGGTGGTGTGTTATGGTAGCGATTTTTCATAAATATTTGTTTTTCTGCTTAAATACAGTCTACAAAAATCTGGATGCAGCAAGTGCGTCATAGTGAATTTTTATAAAAATTAATAGTAAATATGCCATTTAGTAAATTTTCTTAAAAAAAATTCACTAATGAGGAAATCCCGACTTTTGAATTTTACAAAAATTTCTTCAAATGAGCGCTAATTAGGCCCCCTAGAACTCATATCCGGGGTGAGTTTCAATTTATATATATATATATATATATATATATATATATATATATATATATATATATATATATATATATATATATATATATATATATATGTATACGTATGTATCACACCGATAACTCAAAAAATAATGGGCCGATTTTGATAAAATTTGGTGAATACCTTCCTTTTGTAAGTGGCTTATATAAGTTCGTTATTTAGGAAAATAGGCCGAGGTTTTCCCGGAACATTTTGTGTTTTCTTTAGAAAAAAATTCATATCTCCGGAAGTAACAAAGTAAGGGCAACCAAAGTTGGTACATACAAAGTTTTATATCGCTATAGGTAAATTACCTACCAAAATTTAGCGCTGTAAGTCAAAAGACAAAAAAGTTATGGCTATTTAAAGAAACATAAATTGTGGTTTTCCTCAAAACGTCAAAGTGACAGTTTAAAACATCAAAATTCGCATTATTTGGGCAAAGAAATTGAATCTAATATGGGCTATGGAAAGAAAATATCTCAAGAAGAATGTTTTACAAACCCTGAAGTCTTAGTTTCAACCGTCATTGTCCTTCATTTTACTAAAATGTTTCCAGAAAATTCATTTCAAATAGGCCCTTTCTCTGATGCTTGGCAGTAGTTTTAGCTATAGAGTTTATCGTTTAATGGTATATAATTTTTGTCGAATTTTCGTAAAAAATCAATAAAGTTTAATATATCCGTTATTATACAAGATATGAAAAAAAATTGTATATATTAATTATAGGGTGTATTGAGCTACATCTTAAAAAATATTTATACAATCACAGGATGGCCCATAAGTCGTTGGTGATACAAATTTTTGTTTTGTTTAATCAAACACGCCTTATGTTAATGCATTTTTGCATTTTCCATCGAAATATAATATATGTTTGTAAGAAAAGAAATTCTGGATGCAGCAAGTGCGTTATGGTAGCGAATTTTGATCAAATGCTTCATATTTGAATAGCCCAATTTGCTATTAACCTATAAGGTTGACCAAGAAACGAGTTTTTCCGGGAACACTTTAAGTTTGCTTTTGGAAATTTTTGTACATTTTCACACAATAAAGTTATTTTTATGAAACATGGCACATTGTTTTTACTATATAGGTTATACTGATATCCAAATTTGATGCCTGCTTTCTTAAAAAGAAAACACATATTTGCAATAAAAACATTTTTAAGAAAATTCACTACCATAACGCACTTGCTGCGTCCAGAGTTTTTTAAAATTAAAGCAGTCATCAGATTTGGTTACCGGTATAACCTGTATACTGTTTGAAAAATTACAAACATTTTTCTAGGACTTCGCTGTGTATTGATAAAAACGCTGTGTCATAATTTTTGATATGTGCCAAAAATGTTAAAAGTTCCAAAACAAATGAAACAACAAAACGATGGACGCTACCAATTATTTTCCTTACAAACGTGCATTATAATTATATGGAAAATGCAAAAATTGAACAATGCCATAACACAAGAGGTGTTTGATTAAAAAAAAATTTTGTTCACCAATGGGCTACCCTGTGATTGTCAAAATAATTTTATAAGATGTAGGTCAAGACACCCTATGATTAAGGTATACAATTTTTTGTATAACAACGAAGGTATTAAGCTTTACCATAACATGGCGTCACTTTGTATATATGTAAACAGATAAAAACTAAAACTTACTCTGGATATGGGTTCTAGGGGGTCCAGTTGAAGAAATCTTTACAAAATTAAAATGTCGCGGTCTCCTCTATAGCGAGTTTCTATTAAATAATTTTATTACATCGTCAACTCTATAACTAAAACTACTGCCAAAGCATCAGAGAAAGAGTCTGTTTGAAGTTAATTTTCTGCAAATATTTATTTTAGTACAGTGGAGGACAATAATGACGGTCGAAGCTGAAACATAAGATTTTGTAATACACATTTATTGCGACGTTTTCTTTACATAACCCGTATGTTGCCGTCTAAAATCGCAACTTTGGCGTTTTAGGAAGAAAAAGTATAAAATCTTAATTTTTTTTGCTATTTCTTGAATATTCCCCAAAAAAACTTCACCGTTGTCTGTAACATACAATATATTCTGTTATCCATAGAAAATATTTTAGTTTTGTGCATTTCTTTGGTCATCAGTGGAACCAAAAGTGTTTTCTTTAAATGCATTTATTTTTTTCTACTTGGAGATCTAGATTTACTGTACTTTTTTATAACATAAACCTGCTCACTAAATGTGGCCGCCAAAGCTTTGTTATCTCCGAGGATGAACTTTTTCCGAAAGAAACTCCAAAATTTTCCAGGAAAAACTGGTCTTTTTTCCCTCGCTAACAAACTTATACAATTCACTAGCAAAATAATGCAAAATAAGCACATTGTTTTTTGAGTTATCGGTGTGATACACACTCAAATGCATACATACCTATATATTAATATATATATATATATATATATATATATATATATATATATATATATATATATATATATATATATATATATAAATTGAAACTGACCTCGGATATGTGTTATTGGGGGCCTATTCTGGGCTCATGTGAAGAAAAATGTTCAAAATATAAAGTCTAGATCTCTGCAGTAGTGAATCTTTTCTACGAAAATTTACTAAAAGGTACATAAGGGTCTGCTACCAGAGAATATCTAAAAAAAATCGTGACGCAGCGAATTCTCATTAGAATTGTACACTATTATTATACGGCATATTACTAAAGTTAATACTTTTAACTTACACAGACCTTGAAGATCGATTTTACAGGTCCTAGTACGCGCACATTTAAAGAATTATTTCGTAGGTGTTACGATCGATATCTCTCTATTATAAAAAAAAATCTTGCGTCCTAACCCCTTTTGATAAAAATGCCCAAAACTCAATTTTCTATGAAGCTAAAGAATTAAATTTTGCTATATCTGTAGATAGCGCAAGTCTCTTTAAAAGAAACTTGTCTTACAAATTTCATTTAAGCTATACAGAACATTTCCAGAAGGAAAGCTAATTTATATTTAGAAAGGTAAAGTATCTGCCAATTATAAACGTACCAGTTATTTTTTATTATTAACCGCCAGTATGATTTCGTTTCAGTCAACCTAATCAAACTGGTCTTTTTTAATATCAACAATAACGAAATTATAATTTCAGACTCAAAGGTGACAAACTTGTTTAGGCGTTTGAAACAAAAATCAGATCTTGTTCAAAACGTATGAAATCTGTGCACTATTGTTTATCCACAATGCAAAATAAAACAACAAAACATACATTCATCGAGCTGGATTTGATTGCGTAACCTTTTCCTTAGAAAACAAGCGCGAAGCCCCCTGTGCCATCTAGGCACAGGTCTACTAACGTTTTATTTGCGTGATACTTTAGATCGGCTCCATGCTCGGGATATTATATTTAAAGTATACGAACAATTATTAATTACAGAATTAGTAGAATTACCACTGAAAAACATCCCATGACTGTTTCGCTCTTATATGCTGCCTTATGTTTAGGTTTAACGATACAATAATCATTTTTATAGAGACTTGTCTTGATTTTGTTTAAATTTCTACCATATTATGCGACAGCATAATATATCTATGATGCGCTAAAACTGTATTTGGGTGCGTGAATAAAGCTACAAATATAGTGTATTTTAATAATTGATTGAATTCCCCAGTTAAATAACAATCAATTAGCAAATTATGGCATTTTCCATAACTGCGGTGGAGATTTCACGATTGTTGGTTCGGGTAGTATGTTTTGGTATATATTTAGTTTGGTTACCGTTGATGTATGGTTTATACCTGTTGTATGAATTAATGTATACATGGCAGTTAACTACTCTGTCTGTCAGGCATTGGACTTTAACCACTAAGTCGTTTCAACGCATGTCTTGG
>OZ023262.1:99068763-99086263 GCA_964006375.1 Tillus elongatus | reverse complement strand
TTCAATGCCGTAGTGTTAAAGTAAAACGGGATGAGGGCGTTGTAAACAGTTATACAAACCTAATTAACTTTTTAAATGAGAAATGTTATCACAAGGCACACTAAGAATCTGACGTAAGATTTCACTAATACTTTAGTGGAATCTTTACTACTTTTCTGTAAGTCTAATATCCAATTCTTTTTAACAGGTCTTCTCTCAAGATAAAACCCGCCAGCTTAATAAGCACGTCAAGACCATTTTTCTTTAAAAAGTTAAATCATCACAAAAGAAACATTTACGAAAGTCTCTAACGAGGCACACTAGAATTTTCTTCGTAATTTCCTGCTATTCTGACACCTTCAAGGATTCCACACACAACGTGAAAAGCTACGAAAATAACTTACAGGATGTTTGAACCAAAAGTTTATGTAATACACATGCAAATATAAGAAAAGAAGATAAAGTGCATTGGATGTTACAGTTTTATACAGGGTAGTAGCAATATTATTTATGGTGAAGACTGGCGTAAAAAGACTTGTCTGAATAATATTCAGACAAATCTTATTGGTTTATAATCTACAGTGATAAAGCTACGTTTTGCTTTTCATGTTGCAAATTATATAATCAAAATTACTCTTAACAAGCTAAAGTAATAACAGTAAGGCTTTTGTATCAAAAGAATGTATTAATATTCAAAAATGTTAATGGATTTTTGATCTATATCATCAATATTCCTCATTTTTTTGGGACAAGAATAGTAACTTTAGCATGAACATCAGCACCTTCCAATATTTTTTATACATTTTTTTATATGGGGGCCTCTGGAGATATCACAACATTGAAGAAGCTTAAATGGCAGATTGTGCAGTGTCTTAAATAGGTTTAGCAAGTTATAAGTTAAATTGTTGCTGTGTTTTCCTAGTGGTCTAACAAATAAGTGCTTTAGTAGTTTGTGCTTTCTATGACGTCATTATCAAATCTCGCGTGTGCCTAAGGGAATGTGCGTGTGCGTCGGGACGCTTATCACGTGCGGAGTCTGCTATGAGCACGTGTCTGCCATGAGGCGGCCGGCTGGCATGGCTCTTTTCGGCATGGTCTGGCTACTGCGCGTGCGCTCGGAGATGAAGCGATGTGCTAAGTGCAGACGTCAAGAAGTCCAAGCGCAGGCGCAGGAAGAACGAGCGTCACAAGCAACGTTCTTTACAATAGACGCATCTGCGTCATCGGGTATATTTCCTGCTACAGCGGCGCCTTCTCCTGGACATTCACTTACCCCCACCACTTACTGCGAGGTACATGGATATAATCCGCCCAATGAAGGTAACAGTTAATACAATAGTTTTTTTAATTTAATGTTGGTATCTTAATAACTGTTGATTCTTGTATACAAAAGTTTCGAATAGCCTTTCTAAAAAACTAACTCCATGTAGCACGTTTTGTTTATTTGGTACAAAACTTTATTTAATCTTATGAAGATGATGTGTCTTATTAATATTATACTAAGCATACAAATAGTAATGTTACGGCGCAAGAAAAATGAAAAAGTCCTGACGAACTAAGTCCCTTATGGTAGAAATTTGTATATTTTTTTCAAGAGTAAAAAACAGTAATTTTCAATTTTAAAAATAATATTTTTTTCCGACAAAAAAGCAAAATTTTCACAAAATGCTAATTCACAAACACAAACATTTTTTTATGTCAAAGAATTAGGTACTTTGGTTTTAGAGAGGCATTAATTAAAATAGAAGTTAATATAAGTTAGACAGGTATTTAAAAGTTTTGCATGTACAATACAACAAATTCTGTACATTTTCAGGTTCAACAATTTCAATGCATAGGCTTTTACTGCTAAGGTATATATAAAAAAGTCGAGATATGTGATATGGTTCCAGCAGTATGGATCACCAGCAAATTACCAAATAAATGTCCGGCGGTACTTCGACTTAATAAAACCAAATCGGTGGATAGGGAGGCAGCATCGTTAGAATGGCCACTACGATTACCTGATCTTACGCTTTTTGTTTCTGGTAGCGAAGGTGAATGCTTTTTACGCAAACCGATCGCTGGCGCTTCCGTGAACTGACACAAACCGGCACTGTGGTGACTTCCCTTCCCTGCAGGTCGGGACTGACCACTAAACACCCCCTTGACACCTAGAGACGTGGTGGAAACTATTTTCTGGGATTGCTTCACCACGTCGCTAACTCTTGTGTTCAAAACTTCTACATCTTGTCTTCATCCTCCTTTGACTTTATTATTTCTACAATCCCTCTCTCCACAGTATTCCACACCCTTTCACTTCCCAGCATATGCTCCACCTCATTATCTGCTGTTAAACCTCTGCCAATCTCTTTAGACATTTGTTCTCTTATTTGCGACCATCTTGCGCACTCAAAAACCGTGTGTTTTGGCTTATCTCTATCACCACAATACGTACAGTCCTCTTTGTCGATTATTTTCATTTTACTCATGTATGACCTAAAACGCCCATGACCCGACAGAAATTTGGTAAAATAATAACCCACCTCCCCATCCTGTCTCGATATCCATGTCGGTATGTATGGAAAGAGCCTTTTTGTCCACTGGAATCTTGACATTTCCTCTTCCCATTCTCGCTGCATTGGATGTTACAGTTTTATACAGGGTAGTAGCAATATTATTTATGGTGAAGACTGGCGTAAAAAGACTTGTCTGAATAATATTCAGACAAATCTTATTGGTTTATAATCTACAGTGATAAAGCTACGTTTTGCTTTTCATGTTGCAAATTATATAATCAAAATTACTCTTAACAAGCTAAAGTAATAACAGTAAGGCTTTTGTATCAAAAGAATGTATTAATATTCAAAAATGTTAATGGATTTTTGATCTATATCATCAATATTCCTCATTTTTTTGGGACAAGAATAGTAACTTTAGCATGAACATCAGCACCTTCCAATATTTTTTATACATTTTTTTATATGGGGGCCTCTGGAGATATCACAACATTGAAGAAGCTTAAATGGCAGATTGTGCAGTGTCTTAAATAGGTTTAGCAAGTTATAAGTTAAATTGTTGCTGTGTTTTCCTAGTGGTCTAACAAATAAGTGCTTTAGTAGTTTGTGCTTTCTATGACGTCATTATCAAATCTCGCGTGTGCCTAAGGGAATGTGCGTGTGCGTCGGGACGCTTATCACGTGCGGAGTCTGCTATGAGCACGTGTCTGCCATGAGGCGGCCGGCTGGCATGGCTCTTTTCGGCATGGTCTGGCTACTGCGCGTGCGCTCGGAGATGAAGCGATGTGCTAAGTGCAGACGTCAAGAAGTCCAAGCGCAGGCGCAGGAAGAACGAGCGTCACAAGCAACGTTCTTTACAATAGACGCATCTGCGTCATCGGGTATATTTCCTGCTACAGCGGCGCCTTCTCCTGGACATTCACTTACCCCCACCACTTACTGCGAGGTACATGGATATAATCCGCCCAATGAAGGTAACAGTTAATACAATAGTTTTTTTAATTTAATGTTGGTATCTTAATAACTGTTGATTCTTGTATACAAAAGTTTCGAATAGCCTTTCTAAAAAACTAACTCCATGTAGCACGTTTTGTTTATTTGGTACAAAACTTTATTTAATCTTATGAAGATGATGTGTCTTATTAATATTATACTAAGCATACAAATAGTAATGTTACGGCGCAAGAAAAATGAAAAAGTCCTGACGAACTAAGTCCCTTATGGTAGAAATTTGTATATTTTTTTCAAGAGTAAAAAACAGTAATTTTCAATTTTAAAAATAATATTTTTTTCCGACAAAAAAGCAAAATTTTCACAAAATGCTAATTCACAAACACAAACATTTTTTTATGTCAAAGAATTAGGTACTTTGGTTTTAGAGAGGCATTAATTAAAATAGAAGTTAATATAAGTTAGACAGGTATTTAAAAGTTTTGCATGTACAATACAACAAATTCTGTACATTTTCAGGTTCAACAATTTCAATGCATAGGCTTTTACTGCTAAGGTATATATAAAAAAGTCGAGATATGTGATATGGTTCCAGCAGTATGGATCACCAGCAAATTACCAAATAAATGTCCGGCGGTACTTCGACTTAATAAAACCAAATCGGTGGATAGGGAGGCAGCATCGTTAGAATGGCCACTACGATTACCTGATCTTACGCTTTTTGTTTCTGGTAGCGAAGGTGAATGCTTTTTACGCAAACCGATCGCTGGCGCTTCCGTGAACTGACACAAACCGGCACTGTGGTGACTTCCCTTCCCTGCAGGTCGGGACTGACCACTAAACACCCCCTTGACACCTAGAGACGTGGTGGAAACTATTTTCTGGGATTGCTTCACCACGTCGCTAACTCTTGTGTTCAAAACTTCTACATCTTGTCTTCATCCTCCTTTGACTTTATTATTTCTACAATCCCTCTCTCCACAGTATTCCACACCCTTTCACTTCCCAGCATATGCTCCACCTCATTATCTGCTGTTAAACCTCTGCCAATCTCTTTAGACATTTGTTCTCTTATTTGCGACCATCTTGCGCACTCAAAAACCGTGTGTTTTGGCTTATCTCTATCACCACAATACGTACAGTCCTCTTTGTCGATTATTTTCATTTTACTCATGTATGACCTAAAACGCCCATGACCCGACAGAAATTTGGTAAAATAATAACCCACCTCCCCATCCTGTCTCGATATCCATGTCGGTATGTATGGAAAGAGCCTTTTTGTCCACTGGAATCTTGACATTTCCTCTTCCCATTCTCGCTGCCACGCCAGCACTGTTTTGGTTCTTGCCTTATTTTTTCTTCTCTTTCATTTTCTTGTCTTTCATAAGTTGCCTCTCTTGCCACTAAGTGTATAGGGATCGTTCCTGCAATCACCTGTATTGCTTTCGTTGCCACTGTTCTATATGCACTTGCTATTCTAATGGATACCTTCCCTTGTGCCCCCTCAATTTTTTTATACACCTTGTCTTTGACAACACAGCCTTCCATGCTGATGCGCCATACAGTATGGTTGATTTTATCACACTACTCAGCACTCTCCTTCTCCTTAGCTTTGGTCCACCGATATTTGGCAACAGACGCCCTATTTGCAACCATCATGTCTGCTTTTGCCACTACTCTCTCTATGTGCACACCCATGTTAATGTTATGTAATACTTGTAAGAAGAGGTAGTTCAGGCTTGTCTGCGACTAAATTTCTAAATTCCCACCATTCATTGTGATAAGAAATGCACTAATTAGTCAATTTTTCTTAAAAAAAAAACTAAAAAACAAAACCAAACGTTCAAAAATGTTTATTCAGTTAGGTAAGTGTTCAAATTGTTGACCACCAGCTTTCATACAAAAGTACAAATTTTGTTCAAAACGACCTCTGATATTCTGGAGCATTTGTGGAGTTATTAGACGGCATTTTTCAACAATGCGTCGTCGTAATACTTCCAGAGAAAGAAATCTAAAGGAGTTAGATCCCATGATCTGGGGGGGCTACTCAATGGCACCTCTACGCCCAATCTATTGCTCTGGAAACTTTCTGTTAAAAAACTTCCTAACACGTTGTGAAAAATGCGGAGGAGCTCCATCTTGTTGAAACACTAATTGATTTTCTTGATAGAGATCATAATTTTCAACAATGTCAATTAGTAGAGGGTAAACAATATCTTCTAATATATCCAAATACGTTTCGCACCTCAAATTGCCATCAAGAAAAATTGGTCCGATTAAACGGTCTCCAAAAATGTCAGTCCAGACATTCAATTTCTGTGTTGTTTGAGTGTGGACTTCGTGAAAATTTCTTAGATTATTATCTGCCCAATAACGACAATTATGACGATTGACTGTAGAGTTTAATACAAATGTACACTCGTCTGAAAAACAGATATTGAACAGAAAGTTCCCGTTATCAGCTATTCGTGCAGACATAACTTCACAAAACTCTAGCTGCCGATCAAAATCATCCTCGTTCAGTTGTTGTACAAGATGAATTTTATACGGGTGAAATTTATGATGCTTCAATATTCTCTGAATAGTTCTTCTTTTGAGGTTTGAAACAGTGGCCAATTTTCTCGTGCTGAAAGTTGAGTCTACAGCAATTTGTCCTAAAACTTCGATCTGAGTAGTCTCATTTCTAACCGGAAATTCACGTTCAGGATCCCGTTTTTTGTTGGCTGCTGAACCACTTTGTCGAAACTCTTTCTTCTTTCTTCTACAGAATACACCATTGTGAAATTAATTTTTGGTAGTACTATCAAGTATTAAACCGACCGATAAACTGAAATAATAAACCGCATTTCTCTCATTCCGATAAGAAATTGTCTGATAGTCAATTTTTTGTTTACAAACCAACAAAACATTGACTATCAGCATATTTATTATCGGAATAAGTGAAATGCGTTTTTGCATCTTCAATTGTGAATAATTTTTAAACGAGTTAATAAAACTTCCAAAAAAATTAGTGTGCTGAATTCAGAAAAGAAAGAGCTTTCAAATGATGTAACACTCGACCCATGTTCCCAATCAAAAATGTAAGGGTTGTTATCACCAACCTTAAGGGGTTGATGTGACAAAGTTGAGTTTAATGTCAAAACATGTCCCCCTCAATATTAAAATTGACGTGTTTCAGCGTTTCTTAAAAAAAATTCTTTGGACGCAAATTCGCCCGTTTCGTTTTCAATGCGCCACCCTATATATATATATATATATATATATATATATATATATATATATATATATATATATATATATATATATATATATATATATATATACGAATAAAATAATGTTTTAACAGTCGTCAAAAATAGTTAATTTTAATTATTATCGTAGCTGTGTTCCAAAATTGATCCAAATTTAACTTTGTAATATGAAATGGATCTACGTAATTCAATGTTATTGAACTGGTGAATTATCTGATCCAGAGCTTATCAGACTATTTGATTCTCGTTTGTTTAATTATCTAAATGTCCAATAGAGGGATAAAAAGAGGCGATCGTGTTCCACTTTGAAGAACTTTTATTAACAATTTCGTTTTAATAGCTTCAGTAAAGAGGGTGCGTGGGATAAAAATTTTGCGAAATATCAAAGTAGCCTTAGGATTTTAAAATTTTGCATTTCTACTCTGTTTTTTACCGATTATCTTTTCTTAATAACATTTTTTCATATCTCCTAGAGAAAAGGCACTTAACTGCTGAAAAAAATTGTTTTTTTTTTGTGAATTGCCAAGACATACTTGATTTTTGAAAATTAATTAATTAATTAAAATTATGACAAATTATTTTCTATTGAAGCTGGGCCTATTCCTAGAAAATGAAGTTTCAGGTCAAAACATTTCAGCCTTTTTCACCTATTCATGTGTCGATCCGGGGACATACTGTATGTATTTAGATAGATATTTATAATTCCTGTATTAAGTATGTAGAAACAGTTTTCGTATATTCTTTCTTATCCCGGAGACAGTATAATAACCTGCTCAAGGTGAATCGAGCCTCAAATGAGTACTTCTTTATTATATGTTAGGTAAGTGGATCTATCTATTTTATTTATTAACATTCAGCGATTGTTTAGTATAATTGAAAGCTTTTTCTAAAGAAATCTCTCTTCCAGGGCAGGACCAGCAATTTGATTTCATTTAGTTCTAGAGCAAAAATAACACTTTGTATATAGAACCTCGGTAGTTCAGTCGTAAGAACGTGTGCCTCTAAACCGAAGGGTACTGGGTTTTGTTTCCAGGGTTTCTTTTCAGTACATACTATAACATTAACACCAACCGAGGTTGTAGCACTGTACTCGTATTTTAGCAAGTTGAATGCCTGCACGTTTCGCCCTTCGGAGAAGGCGTAAAGCCATCGCTCTCGTGTTTATGCGATGTTGGTCACATTAAATATCACTACTTTCCTCACAGATGGTGAAAAAGGCAAAATTTCCAGGATAGTGACATCCTGGCGTCGCTGATTGTCTACAGTCACCGAAAAAAATCGACGCAAAAAAACACTTTCTATATGCAACTTGTAAAATATGAATTCATAAGATAATAAAAAGTCTGGACTCAGCAAGTGCGTCATGATAGCCAATTTTCGTTTGTGAGGGGGCAAGAACTGTCTAATGAGGAATGACATCACACCAGTTCCTTACTATTTTTAGAGCTTTTTGCATTCAGCTGGATATTACAGCATCATGCTTGCCCTTTTCTGTTATGACAATATCGTCTGTGTATCCTTGGATTATAAACGCTCAATGTAGTCATAGGTTTATCAACAAAGTGCGACCAGAGCAGACGTGATAACACCCCCACCCCTTGAGAACAACATATTTTTGTAATAGCAAAAAAAAATTTTGTATTTTTGGAGAGAACGCGTCTTTCTTGATACGGCACTATAAAATTTTAATCGGGTTTGATAGAAAAATCTATAATAATTCTCACATTTTCCTGAAATATTTTTGAGGGGGTGACAAGAAATTTGAGGTGCATAGATTGATAGTTACCCTTGAGTTTTCAACCCCTCCCGTTGCAATGATTAAATATGAGTTTCAAAACATTAACGTTATATATCATTATTGACAACTTGCGACAACCAAAGCGTCCACAGCCCCTAAGGACTAATAGACAACAATATTTTTTAGTATTGACATTAAAGGAGGACTGCTACTTTAATAAAATATATTTTGGAATATAAATACATTGGATTAAAACGACCTATTTTCACCTGTAGTTTCCAGGATTTGAATTTGGCTACACATATTGGAAGAGAGCCTCGGTGGTCTAGTGGTAAGAACGTGTGCCTTGAACCGAAGAGTACTGGGTTCGATCCCATTATTCTCCTTTCACTTTTGCAGTACATACTGTACGTTTAACACCAAGCGAGGTTGTGGCATTATATTTGAGCAAGTTGAATGTCTGCACGTTCCCCCTTCGGAGGGGGCGTAAATCCGTCGGTCCGGTGTCCATGATATGTTGGGCACGTTAAAGATCCCTACCCTGCTTACAGACAGGCCTAGGTTCGGCCAAATTTCCACAATAGTGAGTTGTAAACTGCTTGCTGGCGTCGGTGACTGGCCATAGTCGCGAAAATAGACCGACGTTAAAGAAACAAAAACACACATATTGGAAGAGTCCTGTATAGTTTTAACATTTTTAATGTATTCTAAAAGTACGAATAGTAGAACGAGTTCTGTGGCATAAATGCGTCTGTTTGCTAAACAAACACATTCACGATCATGTTTAGTGTAACAAAGAGAGTAACAACATAAATAAACCTGAAGTGGAAAAACAGCCAATCTTCTCTGTGGCCATTCCGCACAATTTGAACAGACACTTTTTGAAAAAAAGTTTAATTGAGTTTAAATGGGTTTTACTTTATCTCTGAAACTTTCATATTACACATAGCTTTATCCGAGAACCTCAAAGAAAGATGTACTAGGACGTGTCGAATTTGATGGTTTCACGTCCTAAGCAGCCAGTTTTATGTAAGGCGCGCATTAAGGGATGAATTAAATTTCAAGAATACATTCTCAGTAATATCTGGAGAATTCCAACATGCTTCACGTTTTAGTTTCCCTTCTCACTCTCGCTTTATTATCCTTCGTATCGTCATAATCATTTCATGTGGTTTGAATTAGAATGAATTTCTGGAATTCCCTAATGAATTGTTCCCAGATTTTAATAGTCGACCGCGTCTACATCTTATATCCCCACCATGGATGGAACTAGCGCTTCTCTTATTGATTCATCCTTTTCAGAGGTGCGATCCTGTGTCTAGTACCGCTCACATTGCAACTGATAAAACTTGTATCTTTCTTTATGAAAATTAGTTGCCAGCTCCCGGTTTTGTAGCTCTTATCTCTTTAACAAATTGACGCTTTATTCCAACCCTCTGCATCCATGATTTCTGTGTTATCTAGCAGTTTGAAGAGAGTAATTGGTTTTTTGTTACCTAATCGTTCTTAGTGGCAACACATGAGGCTATATGATAAGAAGTTTTGCAATGTAAATGTATATTTACTACATATAGATACAACACTGTATAATTAAATCAGGGCATATAAGATATGTCTTCTCATTTAACTTACAAATTGAGGCAACTTTTTCGTGTGTATGCCAAGGCTAACGATACTTTTAGTGAATTTTTATTAGGGAAATTCACTAACAGAGATGTAACGATGGTAGGACTTTTGGAAAATAATTTCAAATAGCGCGAATTAGGGCCCCTAGTACCCATATTCAAGGTTCGTTTAAATTTTTATGTTTATATATATATATATATATATATATATATATATATATATATATATATATATATATATATATATATATATATATATATATATATATATATGCGTGTGTGTGTATACATATATAGTTTAGTTTATAGGTATAGTTGCTTGCGCCAATATAAATTGTGCTTGCAAATAGCGCAGTTTAGTCACTTTTATCCAAACGTTTTTACTCCCAAATTTTTTGACAATGACACTTTTCTAATTTGGCAAGCTTCAAATTTTCACTATTAGACAATACTTTAAGAAATTCCTTACCGCGTAAACAAAGACACGTTAGGTAGCTCTCCTTGTGAGGATGTAACCTGTTCTCCTCACAACTCGTAGGTGTAAAACTACCTGATAATGCACATATTGTTGCTTTTCCAATAACCCAAGAAATAACATTACATCTACCAGTTCACATACACTTCGAGGTATCAGCAATAAAGTATTGGTCAATGGTGACTTAAACTCGGGACACAGCAACTGGTCAAACAGAACCAATAATACAAACGGGAATATTTTAAACAGTTGAGTTGAGTAAATCACGTACCATTGTTTTCTTTTGATATTGACGATGTTTGTTGTTTTCATGGCAATCTACCTGTTAAAATGTGATAAAAAATTTGGACTGTCTAAAAATTTACAAAAACGTTAAAATTCGAATTTTGACTCGATATTCGGGTGCCTGCAGTTGAAATTAAATTCTGAATAACTTTCTAAAGTAACTTTTTTTGATATCTCTAACGTATCGCGTAATATAGAGAACCGGCCCTATTCCTGAAATCATAGTAGGCTGGGTTGACATCTGACATTTAGAGTGGGTAGGCTATTCAAACAGCCTAATGACGTTTCACATCTGTAAAAAAAATAAAACCGCTATCTCTAAAAATGAAGAAAATACAGGCGTGTCTTCATCTTAAGTGTGTCACACTATATATATATATATATATATATATATATATATATATATATATATATATATATATATATATATATATATATATATATATATATATATATATATATATATATATATATATATATATATATATATATATATATATATATATATATATATATATAATAAAATTGACCTCGAATACATGCCTTGTTTGAGCTCTGTTGAAAACAAATTTTCAATATTCAAAAGTCGCGGTCTCCTAATTATTGAATTTAAAAAAAAATTACTCACATCAACACTATGATCACCCAAAACTCACCCCTTTATGGTACAAGAATGATGCTGCAGATGACAATGAACCTTGTATTAAGCACTGATTTAGGTGTGCGTTCATAAACAATAAATGGCTTTGCTAATTAGAGAAATTAATTATATCGTAAAAAAGTCGTACATTAGCCACATAAAGTTTCTAATTAAGGAAATAAAATGTGCGTGTAACCCGACCGTTGAAATATATACCACGAGATGAACCAACATTACTGGATTTCCTCTTAATTACCTCGCCGCCAGAAAATTAATTGAAAACCCTCATTTTTCCGTAAAGAAGGTCTGACAGCTAATCCCATGAATGAAGCGGCAACTATTTGTTTATAAGTACCGGTCTCTACGTGTGTGTGTATATATGTGAGAGGTGGTCCTGTGTCGGATGGGCTTTAACAACATTAAATATTTACATAATTAATCCTGTACTGCCTATATTCAAGGAAATTACAACATAACTTACGTGGTAGTTGTTGCATAATTAACCGCCCTCTAAAATGCTGGCTGCTAATTGAAATGCGGGCGTAATGTCCCCTTATATAACTGTTCTGTGATTTTACTACCCGCCGCTATTTATATTTTCTGTACAAAGGGAGAATCTAATTGGATGTGTGCAGAATACTAATCATGTCAGATTTATAGTTTCGTATATATATATATATATATATATATATATATATATATATATATATATATATATATATATATATATATACAGGCTGTCCTACGTAAGGCGTGCATTAGAAGTTTTCGAACTAGTACTGGGATTTGGAATCTGAAAATTTGCAACTACATGTATCACCATCCGCTTATTATAACTAAAATATTTTAGTTACTGTATCACTTCCGGTTGCACCGGAAGTTGCCAACAACTTTCTTAATTTCAGTGTAATACCCTATATATTATTACACATTCGGAATGAGCATTCAATTCTGAGGAAAATGATATGCCACTTGTCTATACTGGCGTCAGCCGTTCTTAAGATATTCGATTTTCTATTGTTTTTCCGTCATGAAGTTGCAAATCTTTGAAATGGCATTTCTCAGGCATCAAGTATGCCATGGTTCTCAAACTTGGCGCAAATATAGTCCTAGTGGTCAGAATTCTTCTCCCTGCGAGAAAGATTACAAAAATAACACAGGGTGTTGTTTCACAAAGATCAAATATCGATGATTTCAAACACGAAAAAGTATATTTTTTCCAAATGGAACAGCATGTATATTTTCATCGCATATCTTTCGGAATGATATTCTTCTTCCATCTGTATCAGCATTTCCTATACCTATCTTGAATTATTTCTGAATTATAAGAAGGAATATGAATAAAACAGGAATATACTACAAAATTGAGAATCTACCTTGTCGGAGAGTAGGCTTTGGACATAATATGAACACTTATGTCAAAGAGATATATTATTAGTCTCGTTAGTTGTCATCGCAATAGAGTAATCTATTTGTTTGAAAGTATTGTGAGCTACACAATTGAAATATTCTTGAAGAATATTCTGCTGACAACATTCTAAATTTATTTTACATTCACGGAGAATGCAGGAGAATCGTGAGTAGAACGTACCGCTGGTTCAATGAGAGATTTTCATATTTGTCACCTATGAATGAATAGGAAAAATTGCTCCAGAATCCAGTCAAATTTTCAGATTAACTGGAATGGTAATTTAAATAGAAATCGTTCCAGTAACATTACCGGCAATGAAACAAATGAAATCAATGTGTTGGGTTATTTCGCGGCCTATCCACATGCTTCCATCAGGCAGGCAGTAGAAGATTTAAGACTAACTCGAACGTCAATTCAAAGAATTATTTCTAAGTATGGATGGCATGCATATGCATAAAGGACAGTGCATGGATTACGGGAGGGTGACCACATTAGAAGGGTTGCATTTTGCGAATGGTTGATGGTACGGATCCAGGAAGACCCAGATATCTGAGATGGGATTTTATGGACGGATGAATCAATATTCACCAGAAAATGTATCATCAATCGGAAGCGATGTCATTTCTGGGCAGATGAAAATCCTCACTTTATGCGTGAAATGCATTTCCAGTATGAATTCAATGTTTTCAATGTTTTCGCTGTTATTGGAATATTGGATTAGTTTTTTTCCATATCTACGAAGAAATGTTGACCTTAGAAAGTTATAGTAGAATACTTCGTGAAGTTGTTGCTGGTATCTTGACTGGTTTGCCTGATGCAGAATTTTGGTACCAGTTAGATGGCGCTCCAGCACATTCTACGGCAGCTGTACACCAGAAGTTGACAAGAATGTTTGAGGATCGTTGGATAGGACCCGGCGGTCCATGGCTTCTTATGGGGTCCATGGCTTCGTATGGGGTTACATTAAAAATGAAGTTTATTCCAGCCAAATAACCTTCCGAGAAGAACTGGAGGCTAAAGTGCGACAAGCTTTTATTGATATACAGATTTTCATTCTTCTCGTCCAGAATATGAATGGAATACTTACATGAAAAATTCTGGGTTCTCTTTGCCCTATACCCAAAGCTTACTAGTGGTATCTATTAACATCCCCCGATACCGTTGTATAGTTACGAGTTATTATTATTATCATCCTTATTATTACTATTGTGATTATAATAATAATAATTATTATTATTATTCTTATTATTATTTATATTATTATCAATACAAAGAAAAGAAAAGAGTATTATCTCGGATAATACAAAAATCACATATTTCCCATCATAACTCGGGAATCACCCGAGATAGGTATAGGGAATGCTAATACAAATCGAAGAAAAGTATTATTCCGAATGATATGCGATGAAAATATACAGGAGTTCTATTTGGAAAAAAATACTCTTTCGTGTTTGAAATTATCGATATTTGAACTTCGTTAAGCAACACCCTGTATCAATTTTGTAATTTTTTTCACAATAAGAAGAATTCCAAGCATGAGGACTATAGTTGTGCTAAGTTTTAGAATCATGACATACTTGATGACCGAAAATTGCCATTTCAAAGATTTACAACTTTATGATAGAAAAACAATAAAAAATCGAACATCTTAAGAACCGCTGAGACCAGTATAGGTAAGTGGCATATCATTTTGCTCAGAATTGCATGCTTATTTGGAATATGTAATAATATATAGGGTGTTACATTAAAATTAAGAAAGTTGTTGGCAACTTCCTGTTTAACCGGAAGTGATACGGTAACCAATATATTTTAGTTATAATGAGCGGATGATGATACATCTATTTGCAAATTTTCAGATTCCAAATAACAATATTAATTCGAAAACTTCTAATGCACGCCCTACGTGGGACAGCCTGTATATATATCACATTTGCATAAAGTCTTTTATTCGGCGGTTTACAAACATATTTAAATGCAGGATTTCTGTTACATTAACAACTTGTCTACAATAAAATGCACTTTCCGTGTGCTCCGCAATTTCAATTATATTAACGTTGTCACATAACACGGTTAAAAACCTGGTTTTAATTAGCTTTAAGAATATATAATTGTGACAGAAAAAAAATTACTAATGGGGAGATCGCGACTTATGTTCTACAGATGATTGGCTACGGAGATTAAACGCGAGATAAATGGAGCCCAAACAATGGCCCATTATAATACAATGTCGCCTTCCCACGGTAAGAACCGCTGAGTCAGCCGCCGTCTGAACGGAGCCAAGAACTTGCAGGTCCAAAGTGCAAGTAGAACGGAATATCACTGTGAGAATCAACATCAGCAGATTCCTTGTGATCCAGAGACAATAGTGCCACGCCTGGAGGAAAGACTATAAAGAGGCTAATCACAGTGGGAGAACCGTTCATTCTTGTTCCGAGTTAGTCCTTCGCACACCGAGTGCTGAGACTTTAGATCACATGTAGGTTGATCGTCTTACTTTTAGTATTATATATTATTCATTTTTTTGTAACTAAGTAATTAAGTATTGATTGTTCAAAGTATTAAATAAATTGTTTTAAAAATTCAAACGTCTTAACCGTGAAGTTAAGTCGCGTTCACAGATTCACGTTAGCCGTATTTATGCCAAGGGATAGTTAGTAAAATTGAAAAGCAATTTCGAGCAATCTCGCGATCTTGGACATGTACGGCAGATACAAAAGAAACCTTCTAATGCCGTCAGTAATTATACCAAAGTACTTGTAATGCTTGAGTTTGAGAAAAACTTACATACTTTGAGTGGACAAGCAACCACAACATTGGATATTAGCCATTCATCGATTAATCGAAGACTACAAGGAAATAAAATGAATCCTTATAAATTGGTACACACTCTGGAGCTTATGTAAGACGATTTTGATGGAAAAACGTCTTTTTGTGGAACAAATATCGAAATTATTACGTTACATGTTATTCAATTAGTTGTGTGTTTTGTGTCTTTAACGTCGGACTATTTCCGCGACTATGGCCAATCACTGACGCCAGGGAGCAGTTCCACCTCACTATCCTGGTCACAGTGGCCCATAAGTATTTGTTGATACAAATTTGCTTTTTAGTGAATTTTCTTTAAAAAAATTCACTAATGAGGAGATCTCGACTTTTGAATTTTGAAAAAATTTCTTCAAATGAGCGCTATTTAGGACCCCTGGAACCCAAATCCGAGGTCGGTTTCAGACTTTATATGTTTTATATATATATATATATATATATATATATATATATATATATATATATATATATATATGATATATATATATATATATATATATATATATATATATATATATATATATATATATATATATATATATATATATATATATATATATATATATATATATATATATATATGTTTATATATTTATGTGTCACACCTATAACTAAAAAAATAATGGACCGATTTTGATAAAATTTAGTGAGTACCTTCCTTTCGCGAGTGGCTTGGATAGGTTCGTTATCCAGAAAAATCTGCCGAGGTTTTCCCTGAAAATTTTGTGTTTCTTTTCGAAAAAAATCGAAAAAAATTTATATCTCCGGAATTAAGAAAGTAAGGGCAACGAAATTTGGTACACGGGTTTATATCGTTATATGTAAGCTACCTACCACAATTTAACGCTGTCGGTTAAAGGACAAAAAAGTTACAGGCATTTAAAGAAAAATAAATTTGGGTTTTCCTCAAAACGTCAAAGTCGCGATTTTAAACGTCAAAATTGTTAATATTTAGGCAATGAACCTGAAATTAATATGATCTATGGAAGGAAAATGTCTCAAGAATAAAGTTTCACAAAGCCTGAAGTCTTAGTTTCAATCGTCATTGTCCTTCATTTTACTAAAATATTCCCAGAAAATTCATTTCAAATAGACCCTTTCTCTGATACTTTAGCAGTAGTATTGGCTATAGAGTTTATCGTTTAATGGTATATCATTTTTGTCGAATTATCTTAAAAAATCATTAAAGCGCAATATTTCCGTTATTATTCAAGTTACGAAAAAAAGTTGTATACATTAATTGTAGGGTGTCTTAAGCTACATCTTAAAAAATATTTCCACAATTACAGGGTGGCCCATAAGTCGTTGGTGATTCAAATTTTCTTTTTTTTTTAGTGAATTTTTCTAATCGAACACGCCCTATGTTATTGCATTGTTGTATTTTCCATCGAAATATAATACATCTTTGTAAGAAAAGAAATTCGGGACGCAGCAAGTGCGTTTTGGTAGCGAATTTTCATTAAATGCTTCAAATTGTGAATCAATTTGCTATTAACCTATAAGGTTGACCAGAAAACCAATTTTTTCGGAAAAAATTTAAGTTTACTTTTGGAAATTTTTGTACATTTTCAAACAATAAAGTTATTTTGATGAAATATGGTACATTGTTTCTAATATATAAATTATACTGGTAACCAAATTTGGTGCCTGCTTTCTTAAAAAAACATATTTGCTATTAGAAACATTTTTATGAAAATTCACTACCATAACGCACTTGCTGCGTCCAGAGTTTTATTTTAAATCGAACTCATTTATATTATGGCATTTTTGCATTTTCCATCAAATTGTAATGTATGCTTGTTTTCGAGTTATTTCAATTTTTTT
>OZ023262.1:97533329-97568329 GCA_964006375.1 Tillus elongatus | reverse complement strand
CTTTGTAATTTTCGGAGAAAAATTTTTTTCGAAATAAAACTCAAAATTTGAAAAACCTAGTTTTCTTTAAACTTAGAAAGTTGAATTTTCGTACGTAGTAAGATATTTCTCAAGGTAATATATCCACAAAATTTCATTAACACAACTTGGTAATTTTCGGTGAAAAAATTTTTTTCGAAAGAAAACTCAAAAATTTCCCGGAAAACCTCGTTAGATTTTCCTGGCTAACGGAATCATCCAAGCCATTAATAAAAGAAAGGTACTTGCCGAGTTTCATCAAAATCGGTTAATTAGTTTTTAAGTTAGCGGTTGGATATATATATATATATATATATATATATATATATATATATATATATATATATATATATATATATATATATATATATATATATATATATATATATATATATATATATATATATATATATATATTTGTGTGTGTGTGTGTGTGTAAAATATAGAAATATAAATATAAATTCTCTGCATAAATTTGCCTACTCTTTAGAGCTGTGGCGGATAAGAGTAGGTTGGTTTGTTGTAGCTCAACAACGAGGCCTCGATCTACCTGCTCCCCAAATCTCACTGGATATAGTTTCTAAGGTCTCAGTGTGTTCAACCCTAGACCTGAGAGAGATCTAATATGTGATCTTTCGTCAGTCTTCTATTATTTACCGCGTCTACCTGCCTCGTTATGAGGTAATTAGTAGGGCGGTAAGGTTTACTAATTCATTTACTTTCGTAACGGTACTTAGCGGATTAAGTGGTTTATAAATTATTGTTGAGTTAGGTAAAGCAGCAGTTAAATTGTCTATTGATTTATTGATCATTTTTTGTATTTGTAATGATGAAATAATAGGTATCCAGGTAATTGAAAGTCGATAATCATCATATCTCTGGTTTAAACAATCGGGAAGATTCTCGATCTCGATCGCTTCCTTTCATATTTTCCTAACCCCTTGAAAATGGCTCCAGAACAGGAGCTCAAAAGTTGATTTTTAATAACTTACAGACGCGGTTTAACTCGGAACCAAGCATTTCTCATATATAAATTGAAACTGACCTTGCTATTGGATTGTGGGACTCTCAAACGCGCTCAGCTGTAGAAATGTCTTAACAGTTTCATAATCTCCTTCTTAGCGGAGTTTTACAAAATAAACTTGCTAAAGGTAACGATTATCAATATGTACTGTATAATATGTTTAACGTTTTAAAGCACAAGATGTAGTTGATTGAAATATTCATAAAACTATCGGAAACAAACGTAACATTATTACACTGGTAGGTTTACCTTTACGAGTTTTACTTAATTACAGTGTTAATAGTATTTTAAAATATTCATTAATACTATTATTCATACTATTATTCCACTATGTCAACGCTATCACCTTTTATTTTCTGGTTGAACGATACAAAGAAATGTAGATACTTTTTAATATTAAATCGTCTATAGTTCACTAAACTGGATAAAAGCTGGCACCCTACTTTTAGTATTGTTAGCATGTTTAATGAAGTATAGAGGTAAAGGCTGATGTAAATTTGATTGTTTGAAAGAATGTGAGACGAATCGATGAAACACCGTTGACCTTAACTTCATGAAATTGTCTCCAATGATCAAATTAAGATTACAGTCGAATCAGATAATCTGCTTATATTTGTAGTCCGTTACTTAATACTGTTTCTTTTAATATTACACTCAATAGGTACTTAATAAAATATTGATGCAGATTGTGTGTGTGTTTTGTTTCTTTAACGTCGGCCTATTTCCGCGAGTGTGGCCAATCACCGACGCTAGGGAGCAGTTTCACCTCACCATCCTGGAAATTTTGCCGCACCCCTGCCCTTCTGTAAGGGGGGTAGGGATCTTTAACTTGCCCAACATCGCATGGACACCGGACCGACGGCTTTACGCCCCCTCCGAAGAGCGGAACGTGCACACATTCAACTTGCTCAAATACAATGCCAGAACCTCGGTTGATGTTAATGTTACACTTTGTACTGAAAAAGTGAAAGGAGAACCCTGGGATCGAACCCAGTACCATTCGGTTCAGAGGCACACGTTCTTACCTCTGAACCACCAAGGCTGTGATGGAGATTGAATTATAACTTCCACATACCTGTAATAATTAACTCTCTTCGGAAAGACATTCTCATGGAATGAATCTAGGGTCCATGACATGACCACAAATAAAATATTCGTATTCCCGTACCCATAAACTTCTGAAACGTTATATTACTCGAGTTTAACTGAAAAAATGTAAATTTTCACAAAATTACCACTCATTAATCCCCTGCCCCCTGGAGCGATTTTACCCAAAAACAATCCGAACCGTTGGTTTGCAGGTTGCTAACTGTGCCGAGTATCTCACAACTTTTTAAGAAATAGTAATACTACAGTCACGAAACCGAATAAATATATATATATATATATATATATATATATATATATATATATATATATATATATATATATATATATATATATATATATATATTTATATATATATATATAGGGTGGGGCACCACATACGCGTCGGTCTCTCTAATGGAACCTGTTCGAATTTGCATATTCTGTCTTTTTCTAGCATATGCAGGGTCTTCAGGAGCATCTTCTAAAAATATTTTCGATGATACAGTGTTCACAAAAAATATATACATCGGTTATATTTTAAAAAATGGAACACCCAGTATATTATTCGGTTTTTGTCATCTAGAGATAAAATAAAGCTAAGTTACAATAGGATTCCCTATACTTAAAACCTACCGTTTTTGAGAAATACAGCCATTTTTGAAAATGGAAGCCTCAAAGCAAATTTTTTTCTTATCCTCAATAACGTAGAAAAAATATAACTTATATTAGTATTTAGTAGGAGGATTCTTGCATGGAACAGAAAAAATGATTTTATGTAAAGTTATACAGGATGTTCAGTAACCTACTAGTGATATTTGATGCATAATATTGCAAATGACACCCTTATTTCCAATAGCACAGCCTGTATAAATGGCTTATTCTTCTAAAAAATTTTATTACCTCTCAATTGATACTAAGGCTCCCTACACCCAACTCAGTTTTCGAGAGAAATATTTCATCAAGTTTCCATGGAAAACTGCAAACCTTCTTCTCGATAATGCTACCTCTTTAAAACTCAACAATTTATTTTAACAAAATTTCACTTATATATTGCCTTCAAACTACATATGCAATGCTCTAAAACTGAGTTTTGTTAAATAACTGTAATCAAAGTTTTTTGTAAGTAATCCAAGTTTCTTGTAATTAAATCAACAGATTTTGGAAAATCTATGAAATATATCCCTCTTTGTTGGGAAATGATATTACTACCGCATAGTAATAAGTAATAATAAAGTGAAATATAATAAACAAAGATGGATATATAAAATGATTTAGTCGCGTTCCTAACCAACAGAATGTGACATGATGTTTGGGGGTTAATTGTTTATATCAGCTACTTAAATTTAACATGCTTGTTTATGTGCTGAGAAAGTGATGCAATTGGAACGTTATCCATCACCCACAAACTAAATTATATAGTAAACAGTGGCGTCTCCTGACCAAAATGTTCGGGTGTGCGGTAACTAGTTGCTGTTAGTGGTGGTTTTAAAAATTATTAACACTAAATGTACACACACACACACACACATATATATATATATATATATATATATATATATATATATATATATATATATATATATATATATATATATATATATATATATATATATATATATATATATATATATATATATATATATATATATATATATATATATATATATATATATATATATATTCGACCTATATGGGAATGATACGTAGATAAATAAATTAATTTCCCACTGCAACACTAACAAATTAAAAAGTCACTTAAAACTTTAAAACACGAAAAGAACATGGAATTATTATCAAGCTCTTCTCTTCACACAAATTTGTGTTAGCGTTAGCACTGTCCGGAACGGGGTGAAAACTGTAAACATTAAAAGTAGTTCAATGTTAATATGGTACTAAATAATAAAATGTGTAAAAATCCTGGATGCAGCAAGTGCGTTATGGTAGTGAATTTTCATAGAAATGATCTGGCACAAAATATTTTATTATAACTTTTTTATCTTGCAACATAGAAATCTAAATTTTGGTGTATAGTTTAATTTTTATATCGTAAACCTACCTACCAAATTTGGTTATCTTATCTTTTTTATTTTTTGAGATACAATTTTTTTTCGAATAAAAACTCAAAATTTTCCCGGAAAACCTCGTCCGATTTTCCTGACTAACTAAATTATCCAATACATTTACAGAAGGAAGGTACATGCCAAATTTTATCAAAATCGGCCGATTATGTTTTGAGTTATGTATATATATATATATATATATATATATATATATATATATATATATATATATATATATATATATATATATATATATATATATATAGTTTATTGTTATATAAATAGTACAAAGCATCTTACAAATAAGTCTAAACTTGTGACTGCAAATGATGCAATTTTGACTAAATTTTAATCTAAATGTCGATTGTTCTAAAGTTCTGTCATCTGATTTCTAATCTCCAAAATTACCTCACCTCATTATGTACCATTACAATTTCTAGAAATATGGATGGTACTTGAAATCAGTTTCTTCATTTTAATCAAAAAATTCTATATTTTAAAACTTGACTCAAATTAAATTCTTATATATAAACTGACCCCGGATATGGGTTCTAGGGGTCCTAGTTCGCGCTCATTTGCAAACAATTTTTCAAAATTCAAAAGTCGAGATCTCCCCATTAGTGAATTTTTTCTACGAAAATTTACTAAAATGTATTATAGTCTTTGATTCTAGAATACTGTGGTCCAGGCAAGCGCAGTTGTAATGTTTGTAAATAATGCTATCACAACGTTTGTTAAACCGGCGTTCCATTCATTTGTCTTGAGCGGTATTTTTACCGCTCACTGCAGTGTTAAAACGAATGGTATTTCCTTACTATTTTAAACACATGGGTGGGGGACTGTATTGTATACCAATACAGCTCTGTCGAGTGAAGTTGTTCGGAAATATAGTAAATACTGCAACTAGTCTTCCACCTTAGTATGCTTTAGTACTTAGTTAGTCGCAGTATCTATTCCTAAAGATGGTTACAGGAGGAACCGAAATATATTGAGTTTTTAATACAAAATACAAAGTAACTTTGAAGTTCTAAGACCTCAGTTCTGGTCGTTATTGCCCCTAAAAGATTACTATATATATATATATATATATATATATATATATATATATATATATATATATATATATATACACTGGGTGTTTCATTGGGAAAGGTAAATACAGGGCTTTCATCAATTCCCGAACCCCACGTGACCGCTTAAGTTAGGCAACCCGGCATACACGGTTGTACAACCTGAATTAATGAACTCCCTATAAGATGCCAGTGTTGCCTCATATTTCCTTTGGGGTTTTATAAAAAATATAAAAATCATAATAAGGTGAAACAGTAAATGTCTTAAATGTATTTATTATTTAGTATTTTTAACAGCAAGTCTGTTCATGTATGGTTTACTGTTATTGATTGTTAAAAAAATAAATTAAAAGCAATAAAATATTACTTTTATTTTGTATAGATATCAAAATTTTGTAATGTACGTAAACAAATTGAAGTCAGATTATTTAAACTTCTAATTTACGGTTTTGGGAATGCGTATTGTGTAACATTGAACAAATATGTACCTATTTGGGCAGATTACCGACGAACAGATTTGGTAGGGCTTCGTTCCATGTGATGTTGAATATCGTCAACAACATAACCTTAACATACCTACACTTTTAACTTACGTAAAAACGAAACAAAAATGCTAAGTTTTGATAAAAACTGTTTATTTTTATTGTCCAACAGATAGAAAATTATTTGAAGAAGGTAAACACTGATTGAAAAATGCACAATATACATACAAAATAACCGTCTAAAGGAAATGAGCGCCAATGGACTGACCTGTCAATTGTCAATTGATTTAGTAACTTTAGGGTCCCTAGTCTAGTGGTTTTTTTTGGTTACTTTTTGGACTGCCAACTCATAAAATCATATTCCACTAAGAGAGAGAGACAGAATCCGGTCACGTGGGGTTCGGGAATTAATGAAAGCCCTGTAGTTTAACTGTGGATATGGGTTACTTAGAAGATAACCGGAAATTAAGTAGTCTTTGACCCCTTATAATCGATCTGACAGGATAGGGTGAGTATATGTACCGAATATCGAAAAAATAAACAGGGTAGTTGAAAAGTTATGAGTCAATAAAGAAATGGCCAAAATTGATAAAACACCCGGTATATCGGTTATAAGGGACCAAAGACTAATTAATTATGAGTTATTTATAATCACCTTACTAATCCCTATCCGCAGTAAAATTATTTACCTTTCCCAATGAAACAGCATGTATAACTTGAAACGGACACCGATCTCGTTGATTGTTTTGTACGAAAATTCACTAACAACTAAGATGCATTGTAAATTTGAAACCAGCATTTGAATCTGAAGCAATTTATAATATTATATTTTGTCCTAGTAGCAGAATCAGCTCTGCGATGCAACAGTAGGTTGAAACGGCCTGGTTTAAAACTTGCAGGAATAACTTTGAACTCATTCAAAAGCGGTTTTTGAAAACTATTATAATGATTAATTGCCTGACATGTACACAAAAGCCATATTGTATGATATCAGACAACAATTATGAACTTCTGCTATATTCTACCCAGAAGATGATATGGAAATAAACTTCATATAGAACAACTATCTCATATATATTCTGCTAGGAGAACAAACATTTTGTAGAACAAGACATTGTATTAAAGTATTAAATCAATATGAGAAAGAAATTATACATATCTTTAACGACTTTTTAGTCTTCTGCCCAGAGACAAAGACTACTGACACTATTTTACGTTATAAAAGATTTTCCCAATAACATGAATGTTGTTGGTTCATGCCATCGTCGATTCTCAACCAAGTCGAGTTTTTAGGGAATTTTCATTAAAAAAATTGGCTACTGAAAAGGTGGCGACCATCGAAAAAACATTTCTTGAAATGAAAGCGAATTGGAGCCCATAGAACCCACGTGTACGTGGAACCTACTGTGGAAGCCCAGAACCACCACAAAACAAGAGATAGCGCTTCGAAATATTCTCTACTGCATATATGTATACAGGGTGAGTCACAACTATTGGGGCTTAGAGTAAGTGCAGGTTATTTGGATCAAAATATGAGCATTGGACCAAACATGCGTTAAGAAAATGTTGGTGTGGAAAAAAGATAGAAGATGTTAAAGGTGACATATTTTTTCGTTTTTAGTGAATTTTCGTAGAAAAATGTCACTAATGGGGAGTTCCCGACTTTTGAATTTTGAAATTTTTTTTTAAAATGAGCGGAAACTAGGACACCTAGAACCCATATCCGGGGTTAGTTTGAATTTTTATATGTTATATATATATATATATATATATATATATATATATATATATATATATATATATATATATATATATATATATATATATACATATGTATGTATCACACCGATAACTCTAAAAATAATAGGCCAATTTTGATAAAATTTGGCATGTACCTTCCTTTTGTAAATGGCTTGGATAAGTGCGTTAGTTAGGAAAATAGGAAGAGGTTTTCCGGGAAAATTTTGAGTTTTCATTCGAAAAAAAATTTTCTCAAAAAATAAAAAAGCTATGATAACCAAATTTGGTAGGTAGGTTTACGATATAAAAGCTAAACTATACACCCAAATTTAGATTTCTATGTTACAAGAAAAAAAGTTATAATAAAATATTTTGTGCCAGATCATTTCTATGAAAATTCACTACCATAACGCACTTGCTGCGTCCAGGCTTTTTGCTATGATTTCACATTGTATTCATAAATCTTTATCAAAATTGGCTTAGAGGTATAACTTTGAGCAGTAAATCTTATTTTACTTATTATCTTACATTTTGTTAGTGGGCGCCGCATGAGGTATCCCTGATGATGAAATTCGGTCATACCTTTTTTGAGGTAACTTTTTAGCAATTTTGTTATAAAACCTGTTATAAACATTATTTTTATGTAAAATTGTTATACTAGTTCCAAATTAATAATTAATCATTTTCGAGAAAAACGTAGTTGGACATTTCAGAGCCTCCGAAAAGAATTTCAAATAATATTTCATTTATGAATAGAGTGCTTTGGGCTGTCAGATAATTGTTGTTAGTTAATGTCATTTATTGTTAGTGCGTTATTTCTGTTCTGTCAGTTTATTGAATTGTATTTTTAATTAAAGTAATTAACAAATTATCGCTACCTTTTCCATCGAAATGCCACGTCGTAATCATTTTACCATTGAATAAATGCGGGATATAATTTGTGTCTACGCACAAGAAAATTTTTGCGCCCGATAGGAAGCCAGAACGTCCGAAACAAATAACACCTAATCAAGAATAAGCACACTTGTAGAACCCAAACAACCACAACACATTTTGAAACACCTGAAGATCAGTTCACTAACCAAGTTAGCGTCATCAGAGGATGAATAATTCTCTGATGACGTTAAGTCGGTTAGTGAAACGATCGTCAGTTTTTTTTAACGTGTTGTGGTGATTTGGGTTCTCCAAGTGTGCTTATCGGTGCTCATCACAGGTTCCAATCTTCATTTAGTGACCTAATCAAGAAGATACAATTTTGGCTTGAGTAGAAGAGAATAATGAAATAAGTTCACGTCGTCTGTCTGCGGCAACAGGAGTAAGTCAGTAATCTATTATTCGACTTCTAAGAAAAGATAACTGCTATCCTTGTCACTATACTCCAGTACAACATTTACTTCCAAGAGATATTCCACGAGGGCTACAGTTCTGTTAAATTATTTTGAACAAGCACAACACTGACAGAAATTTTATTAAGAATATTTTGTTCACTGATGAACCAACTTTTACCAGACGACAGGTTTTCAATTGGAGAAACAGTCATTACTGGTAAGCAGAAAATCCACCTGCTACACAGACATTTTTAGCATCAATTCAAATGTAATATTTGATGTTCCCTTATAGGCGACCGACTACTCAGACCATATGTTCTTCCTCCAAACTTAAATGGAGACTAATAATTTTTTTTACAAAATAGTCTTGCTGACATTTTGGATGCTTTCCCACTAGATCTAAGAAGAACAATGTGGTTTATGCAAGACGAAGCACCACCCCATTACCCAGTAGTGGTCAGAAATCATCATAATATTTATTTCCTTAACGATGGATTGGCAGAGGCCACCAAGAAGAGTCCTGATTACAGCCGAATGGGTTTCTATTTTTGGGGACATATGAAGTCCTAAGTTTATGCCAATGAAATTCCTTAATGAATACAAGGTGCGGATAATTTTATTAAGGGACAGAATAATACTTTTGGCGAATTTTTCGTAAAACGAAAAAATCACTAATTAGATCTGTGTGTTATATATATATATATATATATATATATATATATATATATATATATATATATATATATATATATATATATATATATATATATATATTCAAACCGATAACTAAAAAAATAATGGTCCCATTTTGATAACATTTGGCGCGTACCTTGCTTTTGTAAGTGGCTTGGATAAGTTCGTTAGCCAGAAAAATCAAACGAGTTTTTCCTGGAAAATTGTATTGTATCTCCAAAAATAACGGAGCTATGACAACCAAATTTAGCATATCCGTTTATACTATTAAACTTACGCTACATGCCAACATTAAGGTCTCCAAGTTAAAAGAAAAAAAAGGGATACGCATTTAAAGTAAAATATTTTGGCTGCCACTGGTGATCAGAGGACAGCACAGGAACAAAATATTTTGTGTGACTAACCAAACCAATTGAATATCACATACAATGGTTATGTTTTCTTGACGCAAAAAGGTCAAGAAGTATTTGAAAAAATATTTTGAAAATTTTATAATTTTTCTTCTTAAACCGTCAAAGCCGCGAATTGAAACGTCAGAATTTGTAATTTTCAGACAACGAATCTGAAACAAATACGAATTATGTATAGAAAATATCGTAATAAGTGTGTTTTACAAAGCCTTATGTTTTAGCTTCAACGATCATTGTCCTTCATTTTATTAAAATATTTTCGGAAAATCCATTTCAAATAGACCCTCTTTTTGATACTTTTTTCGTAGAAAAAATTCGTTATTGCGAACTCCGCGGGTCAGTTTCAATTTTTGTCTGTTTACACATATACAGGGTGACGCATTTCTACGGTAAAGCTCAATATATCCGTTATTATACAAGATATGAGAAAAAATTATATATCTTAATTATAGGGTGTTTTGAGCTGCATCTTATAAACCCATTTTGACAATCACAGGCTGGCCCATAAGTCGTTGGTGATACACACTTTCTTTTTTAATAGAACACCCCTTATGTTATTGCATTTTTGTATTACTGGTCTAAAGATCGAGATGCCGTATACAGGGCCGCTCTCAAATAGTGGCTGAATTAGGAACGTTTTCGCAGAAATGTTTTTAGTGTTTCCGTAGAAATAATTTTTTGTAAGTTTTTTTTTTGATAAAATAGTAATTAATAATAAATGGTTAGTAAGTTATTGTTAAAAATATTTGTCGAATTTTTGTGGAAAATATAATTTAGTGTAACATTATTGAAGGCCATTTCTGTAAAAATAAATGGTGAACTTTTATAAAATAAATTTTTGCAAATTTTTGTATTTTTTTTTCGATTTTGGTCCTAAAGCTGTTTGTGAATAATTATATCTTGGCAGGTGCGTGATAGCTTGAAAAGGTGTGTTGGCCAGAAAAATCGGACCAGTTTTTTCTGGAACTTTTTAAGTTGATTTTCGGAAAATGTTTGTACTTTTTGTAACAACAAAGCTATTTTAATGAAATATGGTACATTGTTAGCACTATATAGGTTATACAGCCAATCAAATGTCCTTTTAAAAACAAGACATATTTACCATTAAAAACATTTGTACGAAAATTCGCTACCATAACGCACTTGCTGCGTCCAGACTTTTTTCATGTCGGACAGTCCTTCATCAAAATAATTAGAAAATGCATAGAAGTAGGGGGAGGCCACATTACACAGTTAATTTGAGTTTTTATATTTTAATTAAGCTATTTTGTTCATTATTGCGAATTAGAAGTTTTTTACTTTATCTTATTTGAAATTCCTTTCCGAGACTCTGAAATGTTTAATTGCTTTTTTCCTGAAAACTATTGAAATTATCAAGTTGCGACTAGCATAACAATTTTATATAAAAATGATGTTTATATCATGTTTTACAATCAAAATTACTAAAAAGGCTCGTCAACAAAGGTATGACCCAATTTCATCATCAGGGATAGCTCATATGGCGCCACCAGTAGCAAAATGTAAAATAACAAGTAAAATAATATTTATTGCCTAAAGTTATACATCTGTGCCAATTTTGATAACGATTTACGAATACGTGGTGAAATCATTAGCAAAAATTCTGGACGCAGCAAGTGCGTTATGATAGTGAATTTTCATTAAAATGTTTTTAATAGCAAATATGTGTGTGTTTTTTAAGAAAGCAGGCATCAACTTTGGTTACCAGTATAACCTATATAATAAAAATAAGGTGCCATGTTTCATCAAAATAACTTTATTGTTTGAAAATGTACAAAAATTTCCGAAAGTAAACTTAAAGCATTTGATCAAAATTCGCTCCCATAACGCACTTGCTGCGTCCAGAATTTCTTTTCTTACAAACAGGCATTATATTTCGATGGAAAATGCAAAAATGCAATAACATAAGACGTGTTTGATTTAAAAAAAAGAGAATTTGTATCACCACCAATTAATGGGCCACTCTGTGATTGTAGAAATATTTTTTTAAGATGTAGCTCAAGACACCCTATAATTAATGTATACAAATTTTTTTCGTAACTTGTATAATAACGGATATATTGAGCTTTATTGATTTTTTACGAAAATTCGACAAAAATTATATACCATTAAACAATAAACTCTATAGCTAAGGCTACTGCCAAGCATCAGAGAAAGGGTCTATTTTAAATGAATTTTCTGAAAACTTTTTAGTAAAATGAAGGACAATGACGGTTGAAACTAAGACTTCAGGGTTTGTAAAACATTCTTCTTGAGACATTTTATTTCCATAGCCCGTATTAAATTCAAGTTCTTTGCCTAAATGTTGCCAATTTTTGACGTTTTGAGGAAAACCCCAAATAATTTTTATTTAAATGCCTATAACTTTTTTGTATTTTGACCTACAGAGCTGAATTTTGGTACATTATTTTACATATAATGATATAAACCCGCGTACCAAATTTGGTTGCACTTACTTTGTTCATTCCGGAGATATAAATTTTTAACAATTTTTTTCGAAAGAAAACACAAAATTTTCCGGGAAAACCTGAGCCGATTTTCCTGGCTAACGAACCTATCCAAGCCATTTGCAAAAGGAAGGTACTCACCAAATTTAAGCAAAATCGGCCCATTATTTTTTGAGTTATCGGTGTGATATATATATATATATATATATATATATATATATATATATATATATATATATATATATATATATATATATATATATATATATATATATATATATATATATATATAAACATATAAAAATTGAAACTGACCCCGGATACGTGTTCCGGGGGGCTTAATTAGCGCCCATTTGAAGAAATTTTTTCAAAATTCAAAAGTCGGTATCTCCTCATTAGTGCATTTTTTTAAAAAGAAAATTAACTAAAAACGAAAAAATATATCACCTTGAACACCCTGCACCTCATAATTGTTAGTTGCATAATGTTGTGTGTTTAATAGGGACCTATATGTTGCTCAAATAAACGTTATTATTAAGGTTTTTATTTATAATTGTTTGAGTTACTGTTTGTTTGTTTAATAAATATTAACTTACACAAATCCCCTATTAACAGTGTTCATATCTATTGCCCCTGTTTACTTAATGAATCAATATGTTTTACTTATATGTCAAGTTACGGGTCGACTATTTTCGTTCACGATTGCATCACTAATATATAATTGTTAATGGTTATTATGAAATCGATAACACAATTGAAAGACCTATCTACCACTTCAAAGTGGTCGATAATAATGGAAACAAAGACACATAGAAAAGGCAAAAGAAATTGTGAAACGATGAGAAATAGTAGGGAAAGAGAGTTTACCAAACAAGGAAAATCTATGGAAATTTCGTTTCTGTAATTCAAAAACGGAAACTTTTTCTAGGTGTAGTTCGCCAGCGTCGCTATTTTAAAACGTATTTGAAGGTGTACAATATAAAAAGAGAATGAAATTTATTTTGACAGGCCTGGAACAATTTAAATGTTTTGTGTACATAGGAAATAACAAACAAAATATGATAAATATTTTTGTTACCTGAACCATCTTAGGTAACGTTTCATTATTTTTTATTATTATCTAAGTACAGCTTTCGATTAAGGAGTTATGTGGTTTAGTATAAATTTGAATAATGTAAGATACAGAAACGTATAACGCACTTTAATTATATGTCATAACAACTCATATACTATGTTATTAGATTTCCCGGAACTTCTCTTGCTATATAAAATTTATAATTAAAACTAACGAACCCACTATAACCAAACTTTTACTAACATATTTTCGTGGATTTTCACAAGAGCTTTAAGTCATTAACTTGAAAATAGACACTGGATTCAAACTATTAATGTAAGTAGGTAAGTATGAATTATTTAACCCCAGTAATATATATATATATATATATATATATATATATATATATATATATATATATATATATATATATATATATATATATATATATATATATATATATATATATATATATATATATATATATATATATGTGTGTGTGTGTGTGTGTGTGTGTGTGTGTGATTGAAGGGAGGAGTAACAGTCGTTACACGTTAGCGTGCTAAAATTTGTATACTTTTAAGGGAAATTACGATCAAAAACGAGGGATATATTTTAAAGAAAGTCACTCTGTACTAAAGCAAGGCATCAAAAACAGGGAAAATCTGCCACAAAGACATGCAAAAAACATCTTTACATTACATGTACCTTCACGCAAACATTTCTACCTTCAAAACATTGAAAGCTAGTCATGAAAAAGTATAAAAAAGTGTCATGTCGGAAGTTGAAAAATCGAATAAGTGTGGAGTATATAAACTCTCATGTGGTTCCGATGACAATATATATATATATATATATATATATATATATATATATATATATATATATATATATATATATATATATATATATATATGTATATATAGCCGGCCTTAACCACCCCGGCGCCCCGGGCGAGTCAAACATTTGGCGCCCTTTATTATATGATAATGATATAATACTTATGTATAATTATATATTAAAATAATAAAAGAAGTTAATTGGGTAGCACATTTGTTTTAAATTTAAGATAACTCTAAGCTTCTCTGGCAGTTGGTTGAATTGGAAACATGTTAAAAGTTTACTTTTCTAGCTTTTTTGTCAGCAAATTCTCTAATAAGACCAGCAACATCTAGGTTTTCTGCAACTTGATTTTCCATGGACAGTGAGGCCAAAGTGGTCAATCTGGTTTGAGACATTGTAGACCGCAAGTAGGTTTTTATCAATTTGGAAAAACTGCGTTCACATCTTGCAACAGTCACTGGTATTGTTAAGAGAAAACGCAATGATATTCAGGTGTTGGGATATAATTCTTGAAGGTTATGCTTCTTGATAGTTGAAGGCTTCAATAGGCGTTGCTTGATTGTATTCAAGATAGTGTTGCAGGCCTAAAATTTCATCGTACAACAAATTGCCATCGATATCTGATTTAAAGTTGACTCTTCCTGTAATTTAGCACAATGTTTTAATAATCGTTCTTTATTTTTTAATGCTTTTTTATGTTAAACAAGAAACTCCATGTCGTAGAAAAATCTTGCATCTGTTAAAATATTTCTTTTATAGATATAAGCACGGTACCCAAAGGCATTAAAAAATTCGCGGCGCCCTCGGCGACCGCCCAGGTCACCCCCCCATAGCCGGCTGTATATATACATACATATATATATATATATATATATATATATATATATATATATATATATATATATATATATATATATATATATATATATATACAGGTAGAACATTTAGAAGTTTTAAGACACGCCTTCACGAAAAGCTTTCAACATAATAAATTTGATTCAAATTATGGAAGTAATTTATTAAATGAGAATCATCAATTTAACGATGATTGCGACACTCTCAAATTAGGTACAAAATGTTTTAAATTAAATTTGTGCGAAACGGTAGAAATTAACAAACAAAAAATTTAGGAAATTTACCAAACGCTCAAATTGACCAAACTAACAATAGCCCATTATTAAACATATTTGCACGAAATAATAATAAAGCGAGAAGAGTTTACAGACCTGCAGTATGTCATAAGTGCCCTCATAAAAACAGGTAGTTCTGAGCGGATTCCGCCACTATACCGTTATTACTTTACAAAGAGGACAGAAACGTCTATACCTTGAAATTCTCATTCAACACGGAGTAGATATTTGGAATTTTAAAATCTTTCATTCTCTATTTGACAAAGCTGAGAACTTCGGCGAAACTGCAGTCATACATACAATACAAAATAGTGTAAATCAATTTGTTTTTTATGTAAGTTGACAATGGATTTACATCAAGTATGGGCTTCCACAGTATCATATTCTCCAAAACGACTGTAGCAATCCGAATGAAATTTGGATGGTGAAAAAATAGTGAACAGTTTCACCAGGGCCGTGCGTATGTGCTACCACTGCAATAGTTTTCTAAAATAAAACCAGTGCGCCACTGACATTTTTGTTAGCACAGTTATGTAGGTCGTTTACTACATGTTAAAAGTTACCTCTTAATATTTTGTCGACGTCGGTCTCTTTAATGAGATAAATGCAATTATGTTGTGTATTGAACGAGTCCTGCGCTGAATCAAAAAATCAGGTTGTTATTGTCATTTACTTGTCAAAGTGTTAGATGCTGTTTTTTTTGCTTTAAAATTTCCCTTTATGATTATACCTTGGCTGAATTAACCGATATGTTATTAGTTTGTGGTGAAGCGGACAAAATGAAAGAGAAGCAGAGATAATTTATCATGAAAGGTTTCCTGGACGAATAGCTCCCAGCAAAAATATGTTTGATAATATCTGCAGGCATTTAAGGGAAGTCAGTGCCTTAAACCTTTAAAATCTAATTCTGGACACACAAGATACCGACGAGCTGTTCAAGCTGAAGAGTCGTATTATTTTTACGCGAGGAATCTAACCACGAGCGATCGCATATGTTTGTTGAAACAGCCTGTATAACACCTAAATCTTATGGATTTTGTGCGCTAGCGATAGCTTAATTGTAATTACATAAGCTTGGAAACCTCAACACGACGTTAATGTTGAAATGGCAAAAATGGTCTAGAAAATTATAGACCAATCAAAATATACAAAACAGACACAAATGCGCTTATAAATTGTATGGCGGTTAAAATTGTAACTTACAGTACCTAGTACCTATCACGTCATACCAACTTTGACGTTAAACATGCAGAACATGTTATTTATTTCACGGTAACAAAAACTTTATAGGTAAAACATCCCTAGATGGCTATTTTATCTGAAATTCTTACAATGTTATATTTTGACGTAAATGAGGATAATAATAATCACATTGATGCAAATTTTGTCGGTTGTGAAACAAACGAACGTGTAATATTGTGCATTTAAAAGTGTAGCTGCTAATTACAGTCCACCGTGACGCAATATTAGATAATAAGTGATCTAGTTCCCCTAGATAGCCTATGTAAACATAGGTATTCTGTAATCTGCTTATCTGTTGACGCACCGCACATCGCTTAGTTGACTATATATTTTAATTTATATAGCATGTGGTTATTTACGATTTACTTACCGCAAAACACCCAATTATGGTTCTGGAAAATTGAATTTCTTTTTGATGTCAGTTTTTGGAATTTTCGTAGGAATACTGATTAAATCAAAATTTAAATTTTCAACATCAAAACCCATGTCGCAAATCGGATATGCGTGGAAATATGCTAAAACGTTCACTATATTTTCTTCATTCGACGTTACAGGCCTTCGCAAACTTCGAGTTGCCCCAAGTTTTGAACCATAATTGAAAAAATTATCTTGTATTCGCATAACTTCTCTTTCGCTCATTGGTTGCAATTCATGATACATTTCATTGAATTTCTTACATGTTCTTGCTACAATTTTGTCACATTGTCCATGAAAAATAAATAGTGTCATCAAAACTTCATTTGAGTAATTATTTCATCTTAACTCCATCTTAACTTGTTTTCAAATAAATATTAAGTGGAAAATTGCAAATGAATCTTAAAACTTCGGCGTCTGTCAAACACAGTAAACAATTAAGCAATTGTCAAATTAGATGACGTTGCATGACCAACTAATACAAATTATGTAAATATAATGTGTTTTTCATTAATTATTGCGATTATTTCGAAAACTTGACGAGCTAGGTATACTACTATGGTACAGCAACTTGGAGGAAATGTAATTGCCTTTCAGAATTTTAAATAATATACGGGGTGTCCTATTTGAAAAAATAAAGTTATGGCCTTTTTTGTGTGTGTTACGTTAAAATCATCAATTTTAAACCGCCCTGTATAACATTAAATGAATTTATTTAGGTAACTATTAAATACTAGGCTTTCCAAACTGTGGGAAAAATTTCAGCCTTCTATGGGTTCAAATAGCAGCTAAATTAAAATTTTAGTGGGACCATTTTTCTGAGAAAAATTAAATAAGTATTATCTCGAAAACCAATGTAGATAGGTATAGGAAGCTATTAAGAAGAAATGATCATAAAGAAATTACAATTCTAAAAACAAATTAATATACAGCGTGTCCCATTAAAAATAAGAAAGTTTTAGGCTGCACATGTAGCATATAGTGGGAAGATCAAGGTTATAAAGAAGGCAATAAAGGTAAGTTTTATATTATAAGAATATGAAAGGATACGAAAGAATGAAATAAATATTGTAAAGAAAATTGGTTCATGTCTATAAAAATAATTTCAAAACAGTTTGTTCTTTTATCTATTATATTAAATAAGACGTCATCCAGGATCGAAATAGTCGACCGGCGAATTTAATTAATTCTGTCATTAACTGTTTATAACATTTACTTTTAGAATATAACATAAATTTTTCTGAGGCATCAAGTTACCTATATAAGTACCAGGTAAACGAATAATTTATATTATTTTATATTTACATTTAAAAGCTAGCATCCATGGTTCAGTGGTAAGATGCGCCCCTGACACGCGGAAGGCCCGGATTCGATTCGCAGGCGATGCATGTAACATTTTGTTTTGTTTCACTTTAATATTTGGTAGTGTCCAGATTTTATGCGGTTGGACCATTTTTCTCTAAAACGCCTGGATAACTTTGTCACATTTGAGTCTAAAATTATAATTTTCAATAGATTTTTTATTGTTGGTGTTAGTGAATTTTTATTTAAAAAAATTCACTAATAGAGAATTTGTTTTTACAAAACTTGTTTTGTTGTAAGAAGAACCGGCTCGATTGGGTGGACTAAAACGAAATCATCCAGACGATTAATAACTAAAAAATACCTGCAACGTTTATAATTTGGCAGATACTTTCCTTTTCTAAATGGGAACTAAGTTATCTTCTGGAAAGCTTTTGTAACTTTAATGAAATTTGTAATACAAGTTTCTTTTAAAGAGACTTACAGTATCTAAATATCCCAAATATCAATCTGCTAGCTTCATAGAAAACTGAGCTTCGGTGGTTTTTCTTTAAAAAAAAGCTGGAACTAGACTAAAATATTTTATTGGTAATAGAGGGTTATCGATAGTAATATTTTCAAAAAAATTCTTTAAATTCCCGTGTATTACGACCTATAAAACTGATCTTCAGGGCAGTGGCGGCTCGTCAGATGAAGCAGGTGAAGCGCTGTTTCACCTATATTTTTCGGTTAAGCTAAACTTTTTTATTCAAAATCCACCATAATATTATTATTTTTTTCATTCTCTCAAATTCATTTGGTACAACCACATAAAATGTCTTGTTACGTCGCGCCGCAGTTGATAATGGATTTTTATAGTAATTTATGGTACGATATAATTTTCCAGCCCGTCCCTGATCACCGAATTGAATGTATACATGCAGCAACGCGCAGTGATTACGTATTGTGGACCACAGACTACTGCAATGGCGTCAAGCAGCTGTGAAGTGACTGAGCCAGATTTTTCGTATACGAACGCTGCGTCTTCTTCGGGACGCGTGCATGAGACGGTTACCAAGGCAAAGGCACGCACAGCGCTAGGTTGGGCCACAAACGTGATGCAGCCTTCTGAGCCTGCTTCAAATATTAGTTTCCGTCGTTTGTTTAGATTAAGTTAAGTTTAGATTAAGTTTACTATGGTGCCGTTAAATAATCCGGTATGTATCAAAGCTGGATTTTTCATGTTTCTTTTTGGCAAGTGGAATTGATTTCTTTATTATCACCTCTAAAAGAATAATTTCAAAATAATCAAATATTAGATATAAAATTTCAAGTTGAAAAAAGGGAAGTCATGAAATTGAAAAAAATATGCTTGTAGCTCTTCCCTCTATAAACAGATTGTCATAGGTAATACGCGCCGTATTATATTACCATATGCGTGCGTGTACAGTATGTGTACTGTATCCTCTCATCGAATATTCCTGGTCATTATTCCGAAAATTATTCCTTGTGAAAATCTATATTTTTGTATAAATGGATTTTTCATTTAAATACGGAAGTTCCAGGAGAACTCACGACCTTGAAAATTAAAAAAATTGTCTGCGGCGCAGGGCAGGTCTTCGTCTCCCTGGAACCCCCTTTGGGGCCGCGCGGATTCTGCTTCATCCAACTCTCATTGTCACGAGCCGCCACTGCTTCAAGGTATGTTTACATTTGAAGTATTAATTCTAGTAATAAGTTCAACTAATAGTGTACAAATCTTATGAAAATTCGCTACTATAACGCAATTGGTGCGTTCCGAAATTTATAAATTGCTTAATTAACTTAGCATCTAATCGAGGGTTAAGTGAATGAAGTATTGACTGACAGTCATATTACCTATTTATATCAGAACCAAGTGGTGAAAAAATCCATAAGGATAGCTTTATAGTTCTCATGATTATAGCATTTGTTTTTTATGATGCATCAAATAGTCCGTCGTGACTGTAATTTATTTCCCCCAAGACAAGTAAATTATATGCTCTTGATATTAACAACGTATAATAGCTTATAAAGAATTAAGTATGAATGGTTATGAATTTTGAATCGTTCACTAATAAGGCCTGATAAAAAAAATATAACTTTATGTATGTTTTTATAAAATGAAATCTTACCAATAATTTTAAATTTCACCAAAATAACTTCGTTATTTTTGCGAATACAAAATTTTTTGGCAAGAAAACCTAATATTTTGCTGGAAAACGAGCCTGATTTTACTGGCTAACGCGCTCGTCCAAACTATTAGCAAAAAGTCTGGACGCAGCAAGTGCGTTATGATAGTGAATTTTCATTAAAATGTTTTAAATAGCAAATTTGTGTTTTTTTAAAAGAAAATAGGCATCAAATTTCGTTACCATTATAACCTATATAGTAGAAACAATGTACCATATTTTGTCAAAATAACTTAATTGTTTGAAAATGTACAAAAATGTTTCGCAAATAAACTTTAAATGTTCCCGAAAAACTAGTTTCCTGGCCAACGAACGTTATAAGTTAATAGCAAATTGAGCTATTCAAATTTGAAGCATTTAATAAGAATTCACTACCATAACGGACTTGCTGGGTCCCGAATTTCTTTTCTTACAAACATACATTATAATTTCGTGATCGACATTCGATACAGGTCAGCTCAGAACTGGCACGGACCATGGGAATTCGACTATCTAATTATAATAGATTTATTTTTTCAAAATACAGTTCAATAACAATAACATACATAGATCTATTGAACATAATAAATCTTGGAGAGATCCACAAAAGTCAGAGACTTGTGCGTGGATACATCTAGACCAAGCAAAGTATACAAAACTAAGTAATGAAGACAAGAACACACACACACACACCCACAGGCGCAAAAACCAAAAACACCCACCAGCACACTCACACAAACACATTCTCTCACACATTTTCACATGTACAATGTACACTCTCACAAATGTATATAATAATAAAAAAAAGTGTGCATATTTAAAATGATTACTGTGCGGTACAACATCGCAAAAGCTATCATACGACCTGCTCAACACCTATCTGTGTACCAAACCATGAATAATGTGTCTAGATTTCGAAACCCATGCTTTCACCATCCTCACGTAAGAACGTAAAGTTGGTGCAGCTCTGATATTGACTGGAAGAGTATTATAAATTCTTGGTGCAATATAAGTATAACTACGCTGGCCCACAGTCTTAATTGCTCTGTTCGTTTGAGCGGCCGCTGCTGCGTTTAGCCTAGTTATGTACGAATGCTCTATTCTAGAGACGCGATCATACTTTCTTACGTACGTCAACACAGCCAATGAAAAAAGTTGCCTAATATCATTAGCTCCTGCTTCAGCGTACAACGATTCAGACGGGTAAGTGTAGCACTTATTATAAATTAGTTTCAGGAACCAACGTTGAATTATATCCAACCTTTTCAGGTGACAACTCAACGCAGCACCCCAAACAACAATCCCGTATGTAAGAAGGGGTTCAACCAATGCCGAATAGACCATTCTAAGACACACCGTTGTCAGAAAGGTTTTTAGGTATTTAAACTTATACAAAATGGTCCTCAACTTTTTAACAACCACACCAACATGCTCATCCCAACGCAGATGTTGATCTATGATGATCCCCAAATACCTAACTTTTTGTGCCGCCTCAATTTGGATACATTGGTCATTACAAACTATTTGCAGTGTATTAAATGACGGCAGGTGTGACTTATAGGAGGCAAATGCAACATACTTCGTCTTCTTTGTGTTAATAGTCAACCCATTGGCATCAAACCACCCCTTAACATTCACAAAATCATCTTCAATTTTGGTCTTTAGCCGCTGCCAAGAACAATCTTCATACAGAATTGCAGTATCATCTGCAAAACCAATGACTTTACCAGCTGTCTGTACATCAAATATATCATTGATATACAAACTAAATAACAACGGACCCAGGACTGTACCCTGAGGAACGCCAAATTCAACCACCTCAAAATCGCTGCAGCTGTCGTCAATCCTTGTGCACTGCCTTCTAGACCGCAAATAATCCCCAATCAAAAGCAGCGGAACACCCCTAAAACCGATACCCTCCAATTTTTTGAGAAGAATCCTGTGATCAACAGCGTCGAAGGCCTTTTCGACGTCTAGAAAGATGCAAATACTTTGTCTTTGCTTATCCAGGGCAGAATAAATTCCTGTAGTTAGGGTATTTAACGCATTCTGTGTTGACAGACCCTCTCTGAAGCCAAACTGCGATTCTGATAAAATGTTATGCTTCTTTAAATAGCTTGTTATTTTCTGACAAATAATTTTTTCGAAGACCTTGGCCACATTCGATATTAAGGATATCGGCCTATAATTTGGCATTTCGTCCCTGTTTCCTCCTTTAAACAATGGTTTTATTACTGTCTTCTTTAGAATGTCTGGGAAGATACCAAGTTCTATGCATCTGTTGATTAGGATAGTCAGCGGGACTGCAATAACATGTACGAGTTCCTTCAAGTTCTCCACAGTGATCGAGTCCAACCCAGGAGCTTTTTTTACCTTCATACCCATTATGCAATCAATAACTTCGGACTCACATGTAGGTGTTAGAAAAATGCTGTATGGCTTCATATCTACCTTAAGACTGGCCCCCGAAGACGGTATTTTTTGTGCCAGTGCTCTCCCAACGGATGAAAAATATTTATTGAATGCGTTGGCTATTTCCCCCGGGTTGGAGTTATTTAATGAGTTATCACCCCCTAGTTGAATGCTTCCTGCAGGATCCTTTTTCTCTTCCTTAGTTAGCCGATTTACCGTCTCCCAAAGCTTTTTAGGTGAATTGGGGTGGAGGCATATTTGCTCTTTGACAAAGTTTGCTTTTGCGCACTTGATTATTTCATTTAGCCTATTTCTATATCGCGCAAACTGCAGTCTCTTATCCTCATCACCCGGGCTCTGTATCATTGTTCGGTATAATCGATTTTTTGTGTTTGTCGACTTAATTATACCCTCCGTTATCCATGATTTCCTGGGTCTATTCTTGTTCTTTATTTTAACCCTAACTGTACACCTTCCCAGCACTGATTTAAGATACTCCACAAAGTTTTCCGCAGCAATGTTCAAACTTTCAGAGCCACAAATATTATTCCAATCTGTACGCTCTAGTTCCCTGCGTGCCCTATCATAATTTATGTAACATTTTACCCCTAATTTATTGATTTTAATTTCTTTCTCAGAGTTCACTGGGAGATCCAATAGCACAGAAAAATGGTCGGTGATAGAAGTGTGGTAAACAAAGCATTGTTTAATCTATTTAAGCTAAGCAAATTTTCCTGGCTGACGAACTTATCCAAGCCACTTATGAAAGGAAGGTATTCGCAAATTTGATCAAAACCGGCCTATTTTTTTAGTTATCGGTGTGACAAATAAATAAATAAATAAATATATATATATATATATATATATATATATATATATATATATATATATATATATATATATATATATAGACAGATAGATAGATAGATAGATAGATAGATAAAGTCTAAAACCGACCGCGGATTTGGGTTCCAGGGGTTCTACATCGCGCTCATTTGTAGACATTTTTTCAAAATTCAAAAGTCGAGATCTCCTCAATAGTGATTTTTTTAAAGAATATTCACTAAAAGAAGTTACTTGCAAAACCAACCCATTACATTTTGAATTATCGATATGATAATATGTTATATACGCATACATAGCGTAACCATAAGTGATTTCTGTGATTATATATATATATATATATATATATATATATATATATATATATATATATATATATATATATATATATATATATATATTGGAATGATGCACTACATTGTAATCACTTTTAAATATACACTTTAGCTGTTTACTGTACTTTCAGTGATTTGTTTTTTGGTTACGTGGACTGCAGTTTTGAACCGTCCCGGTTCATCCTCAGCACGCCACTCAGTAGTAGCGGGTTGAGGATGAACCGGGACGGTTCGAAACTGCAGTCCACGTAACCAAATAACATATCACTGAAAGTACAGCAAACAAATAAAGCATATATATATATATATATATATATATATATATATATATGTATATATATATCAAAAAATTGTGGCCGTCAGTTGCAAAAGAAAACTCATTATTAAATGCCGAGCTTTCGGAAAAATTTATTCCATTCTCAAGGATATAACTGAGTTTTACTAAACTAATTATTCAATAACAAACATGAAAAAAGCCTTTTTATAAATTTGAGTGGAGATATCAAGAGTGCAAAAATCGGCCATTTTCAGTTTTTTAAAATTATCTCAGAAAGTAGGCGGTGCTAGAAGTTTGTTTATGTCATAGAAGTTCCCTTGAACTTCTGCCCAACTTCGCCAATTGACCGAAACTGTAACTTCAGAAATAACAAAGTTACCCATTATACCGAGGTAGATATGGATAGATAAGATATCTTATTGTTGTTGTTGTTGTTTTTATTATTATTATTATTATTATTATTATTATTATTATTATTATTATTATTATTATTATTATTATTATTATTATTATTATTATTATTATGTTTATTCAATTAAATTAATATGTGTCATATGCATTACACAATAAGTCTGAGACTTGTGCTGTGTTTTTACAAAATTTAACGGGGTCATCCAAAAAATGATTGACAATTGTGGCCCAAATACACCATATCTCAAATTTTGTATATATATCACACCGATAATTCAGAAAAGAATGGGCCGATGTTGATCAAATTTGCTCAGTACTTTCGTTTTGAACTTTTTCGAAGTTGCAACTTGGGTTGGATAAGTTGTTAGCCAGGAAAATTGGACCAGTTTTATATATATATATATATATATATATATATATATATATATATATATATATATATATATATATATATATATATATATATATATATATATATATATATATATATATATATATATATATATATTGACTGGGTTCTATGCGGCTTAGTGCAGGCTCATTCAAGTCGCAATCTCCTCAAAAGTGATTTTTTTAATAAGATTACGCAAAAGCACAATAACCATTTAAACGTTTTAATTCACCAAAACTTTAGTTACTAAGGTGACATGACGTAATAAATTTAAAATTAAACCTTGAAACATAAAGATAATTTTTTATGTGTTTTAAAATTACACTTGAGTATATCAATACAGTATTCATATAGGTATTTTCTATCTAACAATAAATTGTCGTTACGTAAAAATGTAAATTGAAATTTAGGACGCAGCAAGTGGGTTATTGTAGAGAATTTTCATTAAATGCTTCAAATTACTTTTAATAACTAAATTTTCCATTAACCTAAAAACTTTAATTTCGGAGTATAGTGAAGTACGTATTAGGGCAATGTGCCTAACAAGTTTTATCAGAATAGCTTTATTATTGTTCGATACATTTTTTTTTAAAGTTTAATTCATTTTTAGTGAATTTTTATTAAAAAAATTCACTAATAGAGAGGTATCGATGGTGAGACTTTGCAAAAATTCTTTCAAATGAGCGCGAATTAGGACCCCTAGAACCCATATCCGGGGTCAGTTTGAATTTTTATATGCTTATATATATATATATATATATATATATATATATATATATATATATATATATATATATATATATATATATATGTATGTATCCCTCTGATAACTCAAAAAATAATTAACCGATTTAGATGAAACTCGGCAAGTGCCTTTCTTTTATTAATGGCTTGGATGAGTTCGTTGGCCAGGAAAATCGGACGGGGTTTTCCGGGAAAATTTTGAGTTTTCTTTCAAAAAAAAATTTTTTTTCCGAAAATTTCGATAAAATTTGGTCTACATATTGCTTTGGGAAATACCTAACTATGTGCCAAAATTCAGCTTTCTAGGGTTACAGAAAATTGAGCTATTCAAATTTGAAACATGTTTAAATCATAAGTATGTGGTTGCTGTTGGTTCATTCATCAACCTTCCATTGACTTCTGCTTCTGCCGCTGTTACAGTCCTTTTATTTAGATCTAGAGTTGTAACCATCATACAAACAGTGTTTTTTAACCACGTGGCTGGGCGACTGACCGAATTCATTCCCAGTTGCTGTTGATTTACTCATATTCTCTTAATATGTTTGAAGATGTGGTGTCTACTTCATTCCAAGTCACTATTAACCGACTATTTATGAAATCAAATAAGTAAATTAAATCGATTGTCATAAAATATGTAGTGTATTAAGACAAGGGAAAAAGAAATAAAACATATATAACTGTGCACATTTTGATTATATTTTAGGGTGCTTGAGAGAGGTATTGTCACAGCATAATATCTTATTAAAGTTCATTTGTAAATAGGTTTAATTTTTATATGTTTATATATATATATATATATATATATATATATATATATATATATATATATATATATATATATATATATATATATATATATATATATATATATATATATATATATATATATATATATATATATATATATATGATAACTCAAAAAATAATTAACCGATTTCGATGAAACTTGGAAAGTGCCTGTCATTTATTAATGGCTTGGATGAGTTCGTTATCCAGAAAAATCAGATGGGGTTTTCCGGAAAAATTTTGAGTTTTCTTTCGAAAAAAATTTTTTTCTCCGAAAGTAACAAAGCTGTTTCAATGAAATTTACTATATATGTTGCCTCAACCTTACTACGTACCAAAATTCAACTTTCTAAGTTTAGAGAAAATTGAGTTACTCAAATTTTAAATTTTCTTTCGAAAAAAATTTTTTTCTCCGAAAATTACAAAGTTATTTTAATGAAATTTTGTGGATATCTTGCCTTAGGAAAAACCTTACTACGTATTGAAATTAAACTCTCTAAGTTTATAGAAAGTTGAGTTATTTAAATTTGAAGCATTTAATAAAAATTAACTACCATAACGCACTTGCTGCGTCCCGAGTTTTTCTTTTGAAAAACTGGTGTGATAGAACTGGCTAACGAACTTATTCAAGCTATTTACAAAAGAAATGCACGTGTCAAATTTATAATTTTCTCTTTGTTAACCGCTTGGATGATGCCGTTAAGTCAATCCAAACAAACCAGTTTTTTTAAAAAAGCAAGTTTTTTCTCAAAATACATTTGTATATCCGAAACTAAGTATTTTTAAAATTAAATATTATGCACGTATTGTTTTTAACAACCTTGATTATATACGAAACCGAAAGTTATAGCTGTATGGAAAATTAGGCTGAGATGATTTAAAATATTTTTATGAAAATTCACATAGCGCACTTGCTGCATACAGACTTTTTTTATTTACGAAACGTAATGGGTTAAAAATAATATTGTATTGTTCTGTGTTTTTGTTTCTTTAACATCGGTCAATTACCGACGCTAGTGAGCTGTTTTACCGCACTATCCCGTAAAGTACGCAGAACCCCTGCAATTCTGCAAGGAGAGTAAGGATCTTTAATGTGCCCAACAACGTATGGTAGAAGGAACCGATGGCAGCCAACCGGGGCAGAACACGCAGCCATTCAACCTGCTCAAACACAATGCCACAACCTCGGTTGATGTTGATTTTAGTTCCGGTTTGACCACGATCGGAGGTAGACATAAGGAATTACGGAGTCCGTAGCCAGTTAAATAGATCTTGAATTTGAAAAATTTGATGTTGATTTTACAATAGGTACCGAAGAACTGAAATGATTTCCTATTGGGAGTAGAACGCAGGGCCATTGGGTTCATAGCCACACGGTCTTACCACTGGACCACCCAGGTCGCAAAAATAATATTACTGGATGTGGTGTCGATTACAAAGTAAACAAACATGGAAATTAATTAATTTTGATTTAAATTTTTTGTGTTAACAGCTTTATTACGGCTGAGTACCAGCAGAGCTTTAAACTTATTATGCCGAATGATTTTTACAACTGTAGGAACATATCTCTAAACAAGTGAATCATTTTATTTTGAGGTTCAAATATTTCTACAACAGTTAACTATTTTTATACCACATGAATAGCCAACGTTCAGAGGGGCTGGCGGTTGCTAACGGCTAGACATGAATAAATAAGTTCTGCTATTATTATCCTTAGGGACGAGGACGATTTCCTTCTGGATTTAGTTACGAGGCTATCCGTTTTAGCTGTCCGCTGTACGGGATATAGTAGGTAGGTATTCCCTTGGAACAATCCGATAAAACTGTTACATTAACAGTAACATGCCTACATGAGAGCAATATACTGGCATTTTAGCAAGTTGTGTAAGGTACTTTGTACCTAATTTAAGACCCACACAAAATAAGTTACTGGCACTTTTTTGCGACCCTTTATCAACTAGAAAGTTGACTATTAAATGCTGTTCATTTTCTGCACAAACCCTAATTATTTACATACAGTGTGACGATAAAGTTTGGAACATAATTAATAAATGACTTATTTAATTTTTTTAAGATAAACGCTAGGACATGTTAATTTTATCTTTTCAATTGCCAACTTATGACGTAAAAATTAAATTTATGACGTCAGTTATTTCTGAATGATAACATCATCATTAAATGACAACTATATTTTTTTCTGTTTTTCCATAAACCAGCTTACTACTTAAATGATGATGAAAAAAAAATTGGCACCTAACATAACGGATTTTTTTGAAAATATGCATTATTTACTTAAAAAAGAAAACATAAATTTAATAAAAATAAGAAATATTTCTGACCATTTTTATTTAGGACAAGTTTTCTTTAGCAAAGCAATGAACACTTGATTTTGTGATTTTTGATAGGTTGTCATGTAACTATTGGACAGGTGGAACAAAACGTAAAGTCAAAATCAATTTTAACAACACTCGTGATATTTTATTGATTATTTGCTGTTATCAGTATTTAGTTATCGGACTTTTAAAGACGATTATCTCACAACGTGAATTTATTTCAATTATTACCTGCCATTTAAATTAATTAACTTAGTGGTAAAAGTGTAAAAGTACTAAAAGTAATCATTCTAATTCGAATTAAAAAAAAAATGGCACGTTTAATCGAAAGGGAAAGAACAGAGATATTAATGATGATTGGATATCGCGACAGGCTTAGAAGTCATCAAGAGGCATGCGAGTTATTTTACCAACAACATTCTGATAGTCCGTCAATTACAAGAGCGAGAGTAAGTAAATTGGTTACCAAATTCACGGAAACGGGATCCATAAAAGATTTGCCACGACATGGTCGACCTCCAGTAAGTGAACATGTCAGATAGGATATATTGCTTGAACCTGAAGAAAATCCTCACGATTCTACAAGGCAACTAATCCTAAATAACAACGTGGACCGATCCTTATTGGTAAAATTATTCAAAGAAAAGAAAAGTATCATCCTTACAAAGTGCAATTGATAAACAAGTTAAACGATGATGATGATTCAGGCCGTTGTTTAAGATTTGTGAACAATTAATGTTACGCTGCGATGAAGATCCCAATTTTATTAATAACATTCTCTTTTCTGATGAAGCCACTTTTTGCCTGAATGGGACAGAAAATCGTTACAACTCAAGATATTGGTTACGGGAAAATCCTAATTAGACTCAAGACTCCCCACAGTCAACGTCATGGCAAAGTGAATGTATGGATGGGAATAATCGGACGGCGTTTCATTGGACCTGACTTTTCTTTAAGGAAAGTTACAGTAGCAGGTTAAAATTCTTGCGATTGAATTTAGTGCGAGCTCTGGCAGTAATTTGTCCAAATAATCACAAGGCAGATGTGCCCCATGAAGAAATTTGGTTTCATCAAGAATATCTAGATGTCGCATTTCCTGAAAGATGGATGCGGCGTCAACGAGCAATTGAGTGGCAACTAAGTTCCCCCACGCTTGACTCCTTTGATTCTTTCTGTGGGATTATTTGAAATAGAAAGTTTGTTTCAACAAATCAAATAATTTAGAGGAGCTACAGCAAAGAATTCGCGCTGAAGTGGAGCAAATTAGTCTTGACATTGTTGAGCGCAGTGTTTACACTCGTATGAGTCATTGCCAAATGGTAGGTGGAGAACAATTTGAACGTTTGGCTTAAATTTTGTTTGTTTTCCTTGGTTCAATCATTTTTTGCAATAAACGTACGTTTCCATTTTTTATAGTAAATAATGCTATTTTTTTCAGAAAAAATGTTGGGTACCAATTTTCTTTCATCATCTTTTAGGTAGTAAGTTAGGTCTATGGAAAAACAGCAAAAAACATATGGCTGTCGTTTAAAAAAACTTATGATGTTACCATTTAGAAATAGGTGACGTCATAAATGTAATTTTATGTCATAAGTCAATTGAAAAGATAAAATTGGCCTGCCTGGGAGTTTTTCTTGAAAAAAATTAAATGACGTATTTATAAATAATATTCCAAACTGTATCATCACACTGTACAGTACGTGCTTAAAGTATGGAATAAATTAAGTGATAACGAAGTAAAATTTTGTTAGGAAAAATCCCCCAAAACATTTTATTTACTACATGAATATAGATAGAAAGATAGCAAATAATTAGGGTGTATTAGAAACATTGCCAAATATAACGGATATAATACTTCCCCATTGGAGAAATTAATTAACAAAACAGAAAACCATGGAAATTAAAAACTTTGTTTGCCTACCACTTGAACGGCAAGTCACGAGATGTCTAGAAAGCATTTTTAAGAAAGACAATTTGGAACTAACATTTTCGCCAAAAATAATTTAAAAACTTGTTGGGTAACCCAAAAGACAAGACAACTACCGCTAAAATGTCGGGAATCTATGAAAAAAGTTGCCAAGATTGTGATCTTAAATACGCGTCGGGCAAACAAAATGATCTATTGAAGTTGGATTCAAAGAAGATTTACCAACGTTATATATATATATATATATATATATATATATATATATATATATATATATATATATATATATATATATATATATATATATATATATACACACACAGAAGCCCACAAAGAAAACAACAACTAAACAACATTCATTCTCTTACCGACAACTGAACTAAAATTCAACTTGACGAACATCAGAAGAGATCACATCAGCTACTCTCGGCAGCCAGGCCTGGAAACATTGCACATACACACACCCGCGCGCACGCACGTGCGCACGCGGACACACACACACACACAGTTGCCTCAAATCTGTGTATTTACATCGTCATTTTGTTAAGAAACATCGTTAGAGTATTAAAAAAAAGTGGATGTAATATTAATTCTCAGCGTGTCTTATCTACCATTAAAATCTCATTTGACGTAAGTGACAGCTGTTATTTGTTTTCCCTCTGAGCCATCGAGCGAAAATAGAGTAGCGACCATAAGCACAGAACGTGTGGAAAATCAAGGAACACAGAGGTAATGTCCCATTGAATCAGTAAGGCCCAGTGAGACCATATGAACATTGCTCAAGCTTTGTAGGTGAACTAGTATTTTTTGGCAGATTATTTGATATATCCGCCCAAACTGTCATTGGACAGATGCGTTTAAAATGACACCCGAGTGTCACTTCATGTTACCAACAGTAACTTTATATCCTGGGGGGATTTTTTCATTTTTATGGTTAAGGGTTCAGGATGAGACGCCAGTTTGGTTTGAACAGTCACAGAATAGGCAAACTGCGGCGCTTGTGAGCACTCATTTTTTTGTGGAAAATTATTGTGGCAGAGTTTGCTACATCCGCTCAATTGCCGTTGAACAGATGCATTATAAATGACACAAATGTCTGACTTTATGTTATCAGAGTAACTTTATGGCCCGAGAGGCTGTAGACTGTAGACTGGAAGGTTTGGGAATTTCAAGTCAGTTTCTTCGAATTGGTGAGAGCAGGTAAGGAAACTTTTGGGTGAGCAGACACTGATTGAAGTAGTAAGAAGAGGTGGCCAGGCGGAGATGGTTCTGGCACAGCATAATAAGACCTATTATGTAAGGCTAGATGTGTTCTCGCTCTTCAGTACGGCTTACTAATTGTAGCGAAAATACACCTATAAAATAAAACGGCTATGGTAGCCAGCCTTCCAACACTAAGTGAGTGGTAGACACGAAGCAACGTGCCGCCACCTAGTTGCGGAACCAAGTAGTATGTTGTCACGCCAGCTCCAAATAACACAGTGTTAAAAAATAGAGACTGTAAACAACCAACTAAAAATTTAATAAATTGTCAGCCCTGGCCCATTTCTAGCCTAATATAGGGACAATGTATGTAAGGCTAGATGTATTCTCGCCACAATTAGAACCGTTACAATTAGTAAGCCGTACTGAAGAGCTCTAATGAGAGCGAAACCGGTTCTAATTCTGGCGAGAATACATCTAACCTTACATACTTTGTCCCTGTATTAGGGTAGAAATGGGCCAGGGCTAACAATTAATTAAAGTGTTAGTTGGTTGTATACAGTCTCTATTTTTTAACACTTTGTGTTTTTGGAGCTGGCGTGACAACATACTACTTGGTTCCGCAACTAGGTGGCGGCACGTTGCTTCGTGTCTACCACTACTTAGTGTAAGACCAATTATGCTGTGGTTTTGGTAGCATTTATTGTCATACCTAACCACCTGCCAGTGAAAGGATACACTCAAAGCAGACAGATGTTAACCTTATCGTTGTTACCCTATGTAATATCTTGGTGTAAGGAGCACAGCAGTCAGCTTACACAATCGCTATGGCAAATGTTTGGACTGTTGTGCTGTGGAAATTTAGCAATATATATATATATATATATATATATATATATATATATATATATATATATATATATATATATATATATATATATATATATATATATATATATATATATATCTTGATAAATAGCTGTTATTAAATAATTTTCTCGATTTATTGTTCACATATAGACATATATAAACAACAGCATTTTTTGCACGGCCCACTGCAAAATGTTGATTGCGAATTATGAAAATTTGGAGTTATTCGCTGTTTATTAAAATAGACCCATCATGTTATCTATTCTTGAGAAGTTTGTGAAAATGCAAATGGATTTCTTGACAAATGTGCAGGGTATCCCGTTTAAAAGAAACGAACATTGGTCAATATTTCAAAAACCGTAATATTTAGAAAAGAACTACCTACGACATTAGATTTTACGTAAAAAGTTGACAACTGAAATACAAGGGGACCTGAAAATGCAATGTTTTTAATATCGCCCTGTAGCTCGGAAAGTAAGAGAGCTATGATAATCTTGTTTGCGGCATCTTTCGTTTAATAAAAAAAAAGTAGCTCAGGTTCGCGAAAACCGCAAGGTTCTATCATTACTAATAACCTAGATACCCAGCAATTGCAACAAAAAATCGGACAACTGTATATTTAGGAAATTATATGGACAATTAATTGTCAGACCAAAATCCATAACATATTTAAAAATCTATTTGTTCATTATCGAAGCGCACTTGATAACTTTAATAAGTCATGAATACGATAAAGTACGATAGTTATTTTCAATACCACGTGTTACAATGGGATATTCACGAAACTGCTTCATTCACAAAAATAAAACAAAGAGCTAATAAGCGATGAGTTTCAATTTAACAAAAGTGCCCATCTAGCAATATCGACATATTGCAACCATCTAATGTCATATCTTAAGCACTAAAAGTTAAATTGCACGCAAGCAACAAATCGCCTATGATAATGTTTTTACTTCAACAAGCAGAAAATTATGTTACCACAGAAATTAAGGAAGTTGATAAGGAATAAATATGTTACTAAAAATGTTAGTACATATCAAGTAGAATGTAAGCGTTTTGTTAATGATTTGACGAAACTGGACTTATCAATTATATGGTTTATCACACAGAAGTTAATTATTCGGAACCATATTTTGCATTCGAGCGTTAGCGAATGTTAATCACTCAACTGGGAACAGCTGGTTCTTTTCGCTTGCCCAACATATTTAAGTTCACAATTCTTACAACTTATTTTATAGAATCCCGACACTTCTGTTTTATCTTTATCCTTTGGGTTACCTAGCAAAATTTTTAATGTATTTTTTTGTAGAAAATGTACGCTTTAAATTGGCTTTCTTAAAAATCCTATTAAAACCTTTCCTAATTCGCAGTTCAAATGGTAAACAGACAACGGTCTTGTCTGCGTTATCTTTTCTGAAAGTCGTAGATTCCTTTCTTTTATGTTTATTGAGTAATTTTTCCACTAAGCAGACAGAAGAACCATTCTACTTAGGACATTCTTAATATATTCAAGTTCTCTGTTGTATCTTTCCTAATTTAAGGGAAACTGTATTAATCTATGAAACAGAACATTCAAACTAGCCTTTTTTGTGGAAAGCTATGGAGTGATTCAACCGAAATGTAACTCACAGTATTGGTTTCCTTTCTGTGGATGTCAAATTCTAAAGTACCTCTATTTTTAATGACTAATACAGCAAGAAAATGTCATTTGTTATTAATTTCTATTTTATGCGTGAATTTAATAGAGCCAAATTTACTTTTTAATTTGGCAATAAAATCATCTACTTTGCATACATTGGTATTAAATACTGCAAAAAAATCGTCCACATAACGAAACCATACTCCAAGGAAATAGTCAATTTTCTTAAAACTTCAGCTTGCCGAATACCCTCTTTTCACCACTTCCACTAACTCTCCATCTTTTAACCACAATTTT